>BMAV01011840.1:321443-338374 GCA_019973955.1 Trichonephila inaurata madagascariensis | reverse complement strand
ATTAGATTTACATGAGCATTTAAATTTTAAGATCTAATGATTAAGTGTATTCTTTGTGAAAATTTGAATGTAATAGATTATTTATTTGTTATTGTTTTCTTTATGTATTTTATTTTAGATTGGGAAGTTGAATGTGGTGGTTATACAAGTTATGTTGCAAAAGATGAAAAAGAAGAGGTAATTTGTGTGACATATAGTTGTCTAAAATATAATGTACTAAAATGCTTTAAAGATTGTGCTACAGTTTGTTCACTATTTAGGGTTATACATACAAGTTGGTAATTTTAATGTTTAAGGAAAAGGAAAGTGATAAATGTCTTTAAAAGGGCAAATTTCTAAAAAAAATTAGTATCACTAGAAACAATATTTTTAACATGCTATCAAAAATATTTCTTTTAAAGGGAATTGAATGTATGCTATTGTGTTCAATAGCATTTTATGATAAAACTTTAAAAGTGTTTTGTACTAGAAAACTCTTAATTTTACATTATTTATTTCATATATTCTCTTCCTGCATCATTTTAAAAGAACATTTACCTTACACAAACTCATTTCTTGAATTTCTAATTTGTACATAAGGAGGTAAATGGCACTTTTTTTCTTGAAAGTTTCAATTGTAGCACAAAGTTCTGGAGATTCTTAGTTTCTTTCTTGCATTTTTTTTCTTTACACACATATTCTTTCATTGTTTTATTTCTTTGTAAGTCAGGAGATTTTATTAAAAGAAATTTCAAAAACAAGTGTATAATAAAGTAGATTTTATTGTAATTTGTATATTAACACTTAATGTTACATGTAATTAAAAAATTTCATTGGTGTCCAAAATTAATATTACAGACATAAATTTCCTACCATTTCAAGAAATCATCTGTTATATTTTTCAAAATTTATATTACATATAAAGTGAGAAAAAACAAGCATCATATCCTAATTTTGTGAGTTTTGACTGATAAAAAAAATTTTTGTGGCCATTTTGAGTGAAAAACCTCTAAACTTTTGCTCAGTAGAGTTTTGAATTTTGTGTTTAGACTTATGTATCGCACTGCGATAAGCACAAATTTGTGTTAATTTTGTTAAAATGAGCTCCCACAATCATTTAGATCAGGGACGATGAGGACCCACAATCATTAGACCATCACGCGGGCCGCATGTGGTAAGTTGCGACCCGCCGACTCTTTTTTAAAAAAAATTTAAAATATCAGGTTTTTAAATTTTTTTTCATTTTGAAATTTATTTCAGGGGAAATTTATATATATATATATATATAAATCTACTATGTATTTGCCTGTTACCTGTTCTTGTTTTAAAATAAATTTTTTTTGATAATAGAAATGTCCCTTAGATTAAAATAGATTAATATTTTATCAAACAGTTACATTTGATTTTTCTATAATAAATTACTTTTGTAATAAATTCCGAATTGCATTATGCATTACTATAGATGGTACATGAGACATCCTCTGCACTTTTTAAATGCTGCCCCTTATTCTGTAAGCAATACTTTGCATAATTATATCATTTGATACCTTTCTTTTGGCTTTCCAGTTCTTTCATGAATGAAGTCATCTAAATCAGGGGTATCCAACACGTGGCCCACCAGTACATAAGTTGTGGTCCGCCGACTCTTTTTAAAAAAATTTTAAATATCAGGTTTTTAAAGTTTTTTCATTTTGAAATTTATTTGAGGGGGAATATATATATACAATGTATTTGCCTGTTACCTGTTCATGTTTTAAAATAAATCCTTTTTGATAATAGAAATGCTCCTTTAGATTAAAATAGATTTATATTTTATCAAACAGTTACATTTGATTTTACTAAAATAAATTACTTTTTTAATAAATTCCGAATTTGCATTATGCATATCCTTTATTCTATGGATGGTACATGATTCTCTGTGTGTGCAACTTTCATTTCTCCTCCTCCTTTTCTGTTTGGAGTGCCCAAAAAGCAAGAGGCACTCAGAGATGTTTTTTAAAGTTTAAAAAAAATATTCTGGACGGTTAAGATAAAGGACAACGTATATTTAATAGTTTGCGAATGACAGCATTATCAAATTTCAACAATGAGTAATGAAAGATCAATTCAAAAGGAACACTGTAATTTTCAAGGAAATGGCAACTGTAATATTTTAAGCATTATTTGATCATTGCATTATTATATTATAAAAACATTATTATATTATCTATTTCCGTATACATGAAAAATAATGAAAACAATAATTCATTCTGTTTTAAATTTTCACTCAATAAATGTTTTTTTGTTTCCAAATCTGATATAAAGATACATATTTTTATGTGCGGCCCTCAAAATTATGTTTTTCCGAAGTGGCCCACAAGGTCATTTGGGTTGACCTTGATTTTGATGATAATACCCCTGATTTTGATGATAATTTGAGATTGAGAGCCATTGGGTGGGGATTGAGGGTGGGATGTCTCAAGCAGAAGTAGCCTGAAACTTAAATGTTTCTTGAATGGTGATATCTAGGCTGTGGAAACAATTTCAAACAATGGGTACTGTTGTTAGAAGACCTGGACAAGGTTGGCCAAAAGTTACACCACCCATGGAGGATCGAGATTTGACAGTAAATTCACCTCATCACAGTGACATGACAGCTAAGGAGCTTGCCCAGGACTGCCACTGGAAAGATAATTTCCAGACAAACTGTTTACAGACCCTTAGCTGAGAAGGCCCTTTATGCCCGAGTGCCAGTGGTATGTGTCACTCTTAACTCATCACAGAAAAAAGTTTGTCTTTTTTAGAGCCAAGGACACATGTCTTTGGCAAATCAAGAGTGAAGCCGTGTACTTTTCACTGATGAATCCAGGTTCAGTACTAGTAGTGATTCTCGTGTGAGTTTTCATTTGGAGAGAGCCTGGGACTGGCTATTATCCTTCTAGCATAAGAGAATCCGATTGATTTGGTGGGTGTGGAATTCTTGTTTGGGAAGGCATTATGTTAGATAGCCGTACACCGCTACACGTTTTGGATACAAGTTCTGTTACTGCACAGTGTTATATAGATGAAGTTTTTGAACCTCATGTGAGACTGTTCAGAGCAATTGATCAAGATTTTATTTTTGTGGATGATAATGCAAGACCACACAGAGCTAATCTTGTCAAAAAGTTTCTTGTGGAAGAGTGTATTTGACGGATGGAATGGCCCGGAAAATCTCCTGTCCTAAATCCTATCAACCATGTTTGGGATGCTGTAGGAAAGGCTCTATTGCTTGACATCAATACCCTCCAAACATGCACCAGACATTAAAATTTGCGCTTATAGAAGAGTGGGATTGTTGCCACAAGATGAAATTACCAACCCAATTTGTAGTCTGAGAGCTTGTTGTAAAGCCTGTGTGGGGGCCTGTGTTGTAAATCAAGGGTTGGCCACTTATTCCTTATTAGACATTTAATTTTTTGATTATTACTCTCTGTGTGTTTTGGCAATTTTTTTTATCTAATTTGTATATTATGAGAAGTAACCCCCATTAATATTTTATTTGTTCACATAATTATTCTTTTGAGTATGAGGAAATATGTACAAAAATTTATCACAAATAGAAAATTATATGCTAAGATATTGCATTTTTTATGTTTGTAACCTTGATTTTGGACATCAGTGTACTTATATAAAGTTACAGATTTAAACTGTTTGGGGAAAGAATCAGTAATCTGAAAATGTGTTGCAGTTTTTAGTAATTATTTGATAATTAGTGTTAACATTTTAAAATATTATTTTTAAAACTTAAGTAATTATTATTATTTTATAATGACATAAAGTTATTCTGTTGAAAAATGTTATGATTAATCAGTTTTTTATATATATTTATAGCTATTGCGAGTAGACCCGAAGCCTAATTCTTTGGCTTTGGTGTATATTACTGAAGAGACGGCAAATTTTATTAAATACATCAATTGCCGAACAAGTGAGCGTTCATCTCCAAGTTTTCAAGACATATTTTCGATTTATCGAGAAAAAGAATAAAGATCTTTTTTATCTTCAACAGATTTTACATTTTTAAGTATGTTAATAAATTTATATTAGTATTTTGTGTGTTTTTAAATAATCCTGTTCACTACTGTATAAGTTGTATTTTAAATAAAAAAATGTATAAAATATAACAGTCAGTAATGTGAAGAAATATTCTATAGTATTACTAGACATGTAATTACAAGCAATTGAGATATAATTGACATGTCAATGAAAGCTCATTTTTACCATAAGTGAAAGAAGGAAGTGTTTTTTTGTAAAATATCTATTAGACAAATTTAAAATATAATGATAATAAATCAAAAAAATTACTATTTTTTCTTTTTTTTCTTTGAAAATTAAATTAAGATGTAGTAGTATCTGTATGGCTTGAACCCTCTACTGCAAATCAAAACTAATGGCAACAGGAATAAAAACTCCTAATTACTAGTACAGAAAAAATTCCTTTCTAACTTAATCTAGGAAGAGGACATATGTTTGAAAGTTCATATAAGCACTTCAAATGTACATAAAGTAACACCAAACAAGGACTGAGAAAAATATTAATGAGATTAATTTATTATGAAAAGGGAATTAAGGTGTTTATACATATTCAGGTCGACATGGGAGCTGGCACTGCAACCACAAGAGGATTTCGACCTGGAGAGTTTGAATGCATGGCTCCTGTGCGTGACATGTCTTTTATAGTATCAGGATTCTTCGGGCATGGCTTGGCTAAAATGTTACGGCCCCATGCGGGAAGCTCTGATCACTCAAATACTACAACTTATAACTTTGTTTTCCCATTTTTAGAGTGCATGCTGAAAATGATTTCTCATGTTTTATTTAATTACTCTACGATGACTGTTTTTAACAATTTTTACTAACTCTTTTTGCTGATTTCTCAATTTTGAATTAATATTTTAATGGAGATATAGATATTGATTATTAATGAAACAATGTGTTGGGAATTATTTAATTACTAAATGGTTGCCTAAATTTATAAAAGGCTTGTGATTATTACTCTTCCCCTAGAATAGGATTTTCTAAGTCAACAAGTAGCCCATTGGTCATGGTCTTGAACTCTTGGCCCTAGGTTTTAAACCTGAAACTCGACAACGACGAGTTCGAGGCAATGACCATTCGGCTATCGCAACCTTCAGGTTGGGACTGAGGTTTAATGGAATGGTAAGAACCTCAAAGACGTCGCGGAATATGAAAGTTAATGTTTTTTTTTTATTATTATTATTTCTAATACCAGATTATGAACAGTTACAGCAGAGAAGAAGTATAAAGAAAACAATACAACAACAACAAAAAAAAAAAAGGCTGAAACAGAGTTCATCAATCTAACATAGTCACAGTAACGCTCGGTGAGAAACGTCTTGCGCAGAGCAGAGCAGTGTAGAAGATGCGCGGAGTCCATGACCTCTCCAGAGCTGCACAGTGTGCATATCGGGGAAGGAACAACCAAGTCTTATACAAATGGTTTCGGAGGCAATCATGTCCGGTGGCTTGGCGGAATTCAGGATGGCATTCCTCCAAAACTTACGGACGCAGGGTTGTAGAGGTCTTCGTGAGCACAGGCTTTTATAGATCTTTTAATATTTTCAATGAAAAAGAGAAGGACACAGAGGGCGAGAAACTTTCTGCATGACAAGCACCTTTTTTAGCCAGGAAGTCTGCCTTCCTGTTACTTGGAACTCCACAGTGGGCAAGAGAGAACCCAATGAAGGACTATATAGTTTTCCCAAGATGAAAGTTAATGTACAGTGTTGAATAGTTTGATATCAGCCTTGAAGGATCATTTCTTATTTCCCATCAAAATTAGTTGATTGCTTATAGCTCATTCTACATTGAAGGCGGATTTGTTCATTGGTTAAGGTATCCGACTACGTTCGGATTGAATATTAACATCGCACTGTTCAGCTACACGAGGGCTTTTGGCGACGGATTACGTAATTTTGAACCATGGTCAAGTGACGTGGACGACACCTGAGCTGGCACCCCCTCTCCTAACTACCACACCACACCAACGGAAGGACGTTTCAGCTCTCGACAGATTTAACGTGCATCGCTGCCCTACACGGCGGGTCTTTAGGTCTCGAACTCGTGACAAGGCAAACCACGGTCCGATACCTATACCACTCGGCTACCGCGGCCACGACTACGTTCGGAACCGTGCTGTACAGAGGCTCAACTATGAGTTTTGAAAAAATTCACATTTTCAAAGTTACAACCATTTGAAATAAAATTATCGGTGTTTTTTTTCTTAAAATTTCTCCCCTCTGTTGTAAAACATAAATAAACCCACTTCTAAGTTATATATTTCAAACACATTCTAGTTGAGCCTCTGTACAGAGGTCTGAGTTATATACAGACAAAATATTATAATATAGAAGCATTTTTCACAAAAGGAGAATATTTCGAAAACTGGTCATTCTATGTTCATTTCTTGTCAAAATATTGTACTTGAATAATTTTTTATTGTAATACTATTCTTAAAACAATTTTATATACATTTTCTAATCTAAGTGACACTAAATATTATCCATTCATACTCTTTTGCAAAATCTCGGTTCCGAACGTAATCGGATACCGCGTAAGGAAATAATTGTTCAGTTTCCCTTTTCGCTCCACACTAAAAATTTTATTAATGTCAAATATTGACTTTTTTTTAAAGAAATATAACAATACACAAAATTGAAAAACGTTCTTAGTATTTAATTGGTTATTTCTTCCGAGCTACTGTTTCTTAAGATATAGACATGTAGTATATTCGATCTTTATTGTGCAATTTGATGAAAATTTCTGTATGTTAATGGAAATAAGCTTTAAAGTTCTCACATGCTGTGGAAATTATGAAACTCGGGCGTCGTCATTTGAATTTACGTCAATGTTTGCAATTAAGTCGTCTGTAATTCTCAGTTAGTCCTAGATTGACATGTATTCAAACTATTCGATTAAAATTGTTGCTTAATTGATTTTGCAATTTTACTTTTCTTTTGTATGTATATTTCATTTCTTATCCATCTATATATATATAGAATCATTTAACCAAATATACTCTCGAAAGAGCCCGCTAAAATTGAGAATAGCGAAATATATTAAAAAAATTGATTCGAATAAATTTATCTTAAAGTTGCACGGGCTAATGGGAACTTAGTTTGATTCAAAGCTTCGATCTGATAATAAAGTTGATAGTTGAGTTGGTTACTTTCTTTTCGTAAACATGGTGCAAAATTTCGTACGTGGCCGCTGTATCGTATTGGTCAAGGTCACGGACTTGTGGCGACAAGTCATGAATTCGAGCTTGGTGCCTTAGAAAAACTGCCGTGTAGAGGGAACCGATGCACGTTCAATCTGTCGAGACTCGAACCCCTCTCGTCGGCGTGATGTGGAAGTTCTTAGAGAGGGTGTCAGCTCATGTGTCTTCGTCACTTGACTGTGGCTCAAAATTACGTGGTCCGTCAAACCATAACCCTCCTATTGTGTTTATAGTGCGACGTAAATAAACACTCCCTCTCGCAAAACCTCGTGTCTCCAGGATCGTCTTAAGGCATGGGCCAACCGAGCCTCGGCCACAATGTTGGCCTCGACTCTACCAAAAAAAGATCAGGATTCGAATAATTTCAACAATCAAATGTTTTTTCCTATTGTATTCTCCGAAAAAATTAGAATTTTGGACAATATGTCAACTGGCTACCGTGTGTAGGCCTACCATCATTACTCACTCAGTCAAAAGGCGGCAGTTAGAGTCGTGCCGCATTATGCGACTGCACTTTTATTTGTTCCGGTTTACTGTTTGTACCAGTATTTGACAACGTATTTTGTCATTCTTTTAAGGGTCATAGGTGGGACCTACATTTGAGTAAGTGCCCAGGCCTACTTTTACATAGGACCCCTGGGTCTACTTTTGGGTAGGGGCCCAGGGCCTCAAGACGTCTCTGTGTGCCTCAATAAAATGTAACAGCCTTTGGTAAATTCAAAAATATCACTTGCCTTGAACACCGTTGGTGATAGAGATAATAACTATTTTCGGGATAGGAGGTTCGAACAAAGGTTCCATTTATAAGTATTTATGTTTGTTTGATTTAAATCAAATTTAATTAAGTTCAATTCTCTCTTTCTGTCGTTCTATATTGGCAAAAATCAGATCAATTAACTGTATACTTAATAGTATCGCACTTTTAAGCAACGCAGCAAACCTCGCAATTCTAAACCACGGTCGAGTGACGAGAACGAAAAATTTAAGCTGTCACCCCTCTCCTAACTTTCGAACCACTCCAACAGGTGGATAGCCTTGACAGATTCAACATACATCAGCCTCTCTATGCGTCGAGTTTTCAGTGGCACTAGGGCTCGAAAACACCAGCCAAGAACTGTTCTAAAAAAATTGGTATAGATATATATAATACCCAGGGGCGTAGCTACCGCAGTATCAGCCGTATCAATGATATGGGGCGCCCAAGCTACAGGGGCCCCAACATATGTAACTACAATCCCATTAGCAGGGTACTCATATCTAAAAAGGGCCTCGAAGTAATTTTGATACAGGGCCCACTCAGAACAAGCTACGCCAGCGATGGTACCGAGAGATTGATTGATTGATTGAATATTAACGCTGTTCAACTACACGAGGGCTTTTGGCAACGGACCACGTAATTTTGAACCATGGTCAAGTGACGTGGA
The DNA here is from genome assembly GCA_019973955.1 of Trichonephila inaurata madagascariensis. Taxonomy (NCBI): domain Eukaryota; kingdom Metazoa; phylum Arthropoda; class Arachnida; order Araneae; family Nephilidae; genus Trichonephila; species Trichonephila inaurata. The sequence continues at coordinate 329,713 of BMAV01011840.1, read as the reverse complement.
CGACATCTGAGCTGGCACCCCCTCTCCTAACTACCACACCAACGGGAGGACGTTTCAGCTCTCGACAGATTTAACGTGCATCGCTGCCCTACACGGCGGGTCTTTAGTGGTACTGGGCTCGAACTCGTGACAAGGCAAGCCACGATCCGATACCTATACCACTCGGCTACCGAGGCCACATGATACAGAGAGAAAAACAGAATATGGTCAACTGCGCAAGAGTAAATTTGCAGTATTGGTAATGCATTAAAGTATCTACAGGGATCTTAAGGCATGGCCTCGACCTCGGTGGCAGCCTCGTTGCGTTCTCGACTCTGTCTTAATGAGATCATGATCCTGATAATTTTAATTTGGTCAAATATTATTCCCGTACATATTCTCCGAAAAACAGGGAATTTCATACTACATGATTGTATTATGATGTGATGAATCATTTAACTCATTTTATTGAAATGCGGCCATCGGTCGGGCCAGATTGTACCTAGATTTTTTGAGATCGCGATTCGTGCACATTTATTTGTTTCAAACTACCGTGTGAACAAGTATTTGACAATGCATGCTATGTACTGTTTACTTTTAAAGATCTCAGGTAGGGTCTATTTTTGCATACGGGCCCAGGGCCTCAAAAAATCTTAAGATTTCTCTGGGTCCAGGGCCTCAAAGAGTCTTAAGATGTCCCTGAGTATCTAGGTATTTTACGTGTTTTTTTTTCAATGATTTTTCAAAAAATCCAATGCTTATCATTTTTGTATCTAATGAGTGAGAGTTAATTTAACACGAGGGCTATTTGCAACAGACCTCGAAATGTTGAGCCTCGGTCAAGTGATGAGGATGACATCTGAGCTGGCATCACTTTCCAAACGACCACACCATTGGCAGGACTTTTGAGTTTTACAGATTTAACGTATATCTGCTCCCCTCTACTCGGTGGGTCTTTAGTGGCATAAAGACTCGATTGTTTGATTGAATATCAACGTCGCACTGTTCAGCTACACGAGGACTTTTGGCGACAGACCACGTAATTTTGAACCATGGTCAGGTGACGTGGACGACACCTGAGTAGGCACTCCCCCCCCGCCTCTCCTAACTACCACACCAACGGGACAGATTTAGTGTGCATCGCTGTCCTACACAGCAGGTCTTTAGTGGTACTGAGCTCGAACTCGTGACAAGGCAAGCTACGATCCGATACCTATACCACTCGGCTACCGCGGCCACGGCATAAAGATTCGAATCCGCCACACAGCGATCACGAGCTCGTGACCATAACCACTAAGCTACAACGACCACTTTCTACATTTATTGATGTCAAACAAAACCTAATATGCCTGTTAACTGCAATTTTTATTCACACAAGTCATTTGTGCTTCAAAATTGGTTTATTGCTTTACTGCAAATTTCATGACGTTTAGAGCTAATAGGATAAGCTAGAACGGTCCACTAATCGGTGAAAAATAAATTGATATTACTTAGATACAAAAAATCACAGTAGAATTGTTTATTTATTTATGGAAATTTGAACACTGGAATAATCTCGATTATAAATTTATTTTTCCTGATCAAATATGAAAACATCTTTTATAAAGGTAAACTTTTATTTATTTTTTTTACTAAATTTTGGAAGAACTCAAGACTAAATCATACAAAGAATTTTATTTAGATGCATTTTACATGTACTATTTGATGTAGAAAGTTAATATTATGTATTGCTTATTTGAGGCTATAATATTTGAATTCACTGACAGTAGATGTTTATTTAAACTCCACACAGTTGTATCCATTTTCCATATTAATTATAATTAAAATGTGTACTATTTTTACAGCTGATGCTTAAAAATTTTTAATAATTAAAAACTATCCATTTAGTTAAGGTTTAGATTAGAATCTGGGCACAAAGACATGGTGTTTACAATACTGATTGACCCATACCTAATCATAGGCGCTTTTAAGTTTTGAAATCAGAAATTTACTATTGTTGCTTAATTTTAAATTGCAAATTTTGGGGACTAACGTAGGCCTTAGTCACTTCACTAAAAAGTCGTTAGCAGTGGTGAACGCAGACTACTTTCATGGGAGAGGTTATATTTAAAGCTGTTTTCGGTTAAAGTTAAGGAATAGAACCCAAATTTGGATTATTTTTTCTGATTTAAAAAATATGAAATATTAATACTACACTTTGACTTCGCTATACTGTAGAACAGGGGTCGACAATCTTTTATCTGTGGCGTGCCAAACCGATTTAATAATCTGATTCAGTGTGCCACACACAGTAGGCATTTTTGAAACAATTCGATTCTCGCGATAATACATGCAGAGTTAGAGAATAGATGTCGAAAATATAGATGAAAAGTTTTATTATATATTAATTTTGCATCATTTTAAGATATTTTTTAACATAAAAATAAATAGCATAAAATATAACTTTCTTTCACAAAATAAAAAAATTAAAATTGTACATATAATATATTTTTAAGCATATTTATTAAACTAAGAGAATGTAAAATGTAAGTATTTCCTTCATTATAGTTAAATAAAAAGATCAATAAAAATTTTAATGCGAGAACCTAGTGTCTACTTTCATATCGCAAAATCAGGGGTATAATTTGTGACTTTCAATTTGACACGGTTTTGAGCATTCAGCTGTTAAACACTATCTTTGCGGACTCGAAATGTTTTTCATATGAGGAAAGAATTTTTTCTTATAGATATATATAGAACCAATAGCGGAAAGCCGCGCGCGAGTACAATCAAATCCCTCCAATAATGACATTCAATAATTTACAAAATAGCTGTAAAATTATCCTTGAAGTTATCTTTACGATTTTTTCATAATTCCTTAAGTGTCCATGATTCTTATGATTGTCAAGAAGATCTATTACAAATTTATCAGCTGCCAATCACTCAAAAATTGACACATTTGTAGAGTAGTGCACAGTGCCGGTTTAAGCTCATTTCGGACCCTCAGCGCAGATCTACGGGCCCCCTTGGCACTGTCGGATTCAAGGAAGGGCTCTTGAATCCAGTTAAATCCAACTTATCTGGGATCCTGGGCGCCCAATAGATAAACCTGAACTGGCAGAGCCGAGTGCCATTGAAAATTGTACAGCGTGCCATAGATTGTCGACCCCTGCTGTAGAGAGTAGCCTTATCATACTTCTTATTTTTAAGAGAATTGATTTATTCCTTCTGGTATAAAATGTATATCGCAATTTTTCTCCTATGCTGTAATGTTAAATGGACTATCCCTTTACGTGTTAAAATGAAAAAGTATTCATGGTAGTATTTTTAAATTTTAAAAACGCCATATTATTAAAAGATGCTTGAATTGTAACGAGGCAAATTTTTCATGAAAATTGAGGTTTTTTTCTGTCTGAAAATGGGTTCCGCATTTAGTTCAGACTCAAATATTTAGCGAAGACAACGTAGATGAAAGACAGACATAATCTTTATTACAAAAATTAAAAATCTGTTAGTCTAGGGGAGGGGTTTGAACCCCAAACTTCACTCTTGTGCATGCCATTGGTCGTTAGGATTGGCCATTTATCGTATAAAATAAATGTTTACTAGCTTGAATGGTAGTCAAATGGCCATGAGCTTCAAGACATATTATACTTAAACCCAGCTGAGAACTCTGAATCTGACCCGTATGCAGGTACGTCTTAAGACTATGAGGCTCTGGGTCCCAATGGGAAAGTAGGCCCTATCTGAGATCTTTAAAAGTAGACGGTGTATAGCATGTATTGCCAAATATTCGTTTAAACAGTAATTTCAAACAAATCTGCTCAATCTCAAATCTAGGCACCGAAGGCCGCATTTCAACTAAATGAGTTGAATGATTGTTATTGGGCCTAGGCCTAGATACGGACAACGATCATCACATAATAATACAGTCTTGCCACTTTTTCCCGTTGAAATGCAGTTTGAAATTCCCCTTTTTTCAAAAAATATGTACGGGAATAATATTTGACCACATTAAAATTATCCGGATCATGATCTTATTAAGACAGAATCGAGAACGAAACGATTGCGAGGCCCGGGCCCAGTAGGCCCAATCCTTAAGATATCGCTGCCCGTATGACAAAATAATGGATTGCTCATTAAATGAAACTGGGACTCCAAGTACTCAATCTAACTTCCACTTGATGCATCAATCTGGAGGTTGACCTCATTTGACCAGAGGTCCATTTCTAAGACCTTGTCAGCTAGTAGTGCGGTGCAAGCCAAACAAAGAATTCCATATATAAATGTAGGATATCCCATGGAACTTTATTTGTAAAAGGTTTGATCATAGCCCTTTGCAGAGGACTGCAATTTTAATCAAAACAGCATTCCACATCAACTCCATCTAGCATGCTTATATCAACCTTTTTCGGCAGAGGCCCACTAACTCTTGACAACGAAGCAGCTCTTTCGCGCCCGTTCGCCAACACTAGGCGGTAAGTTACAATCGCACCGCATAATGAGTTTTATTTAATCTCGAACGTCCTTCTAGAGGGAATAATATAGCTTTCCTAATTTTTAAAATATGCACGTTCCAATTTCTATTCTGTAAATATCCCCCCTGTAAATACTCCCCTAAAACTCATAATAAATTAGTTTGCAGCAAGTTTCTTTCTTTAAATTATGTTATCTATTTTTTCAAAGTTAACCCATACATCGTAAAAAAAACCCTAGACACCACGCACTGGCGTAGCTAGTTTTGAGTGGGCCCTTTATCAAAACTTCTTCGGGGTCCTTTTTTAGAAATGAAAACCTTGTTAGTGGTACTGTAGTTACACATTTTGGAGCCCCTTTAGCTTGGAGGCCCCGTTTCATTGATACAGCTGATACGGTGGTAGATACGCCCCTGACACCACGCCAATAAAAACCTCGCTATCTGAAGAATCTAGCTTTTTTGGAAGATTTCGGCTAGATTCCCACACATAAATATATCATCTTTCAATCAGTTACAAATTAATCAAAGTTATTTTCTTCGATTTAACGGTCATGACCAGGGGTGTAGCTACCACCGTATGTATGATACGGGGGCCCCAACATGTGTAACTACAGTCCCACTAACATGGCTCCCATATCTAAGAAATGGTCCCGAAGGAATTTTAATACAGGGCCCCCTGAGAGATAGCTACGCCAGTGGTCACGACTAAATATTTAAAACCAAACTTATGATTTATTACCAAATTTTTTTAAACGTGTTGACATAAAGCAGAGGTTACATTTGATCTTGAAGGTATCTTGAAGGTTACGTCTGATTTTTTTTAAAGCCTCAATATCTATAGCTCAATAACACTGCATTTATGAAACATGTCACATATTTAAGTACCAAAATCCTCACTAACATACAGATATGCTTCAAAACTTTCACTTATGAATGAATCCTAAAATTCTGTCATCTCTAAATAGCCTTTAAAAGCGAATTGTACCTTAATCGTTAAGAGCTGAGTATAACAGTTTAGTATGTAATACATTTTTACAAGCAGATAAAAAGTCCCTTATTTAAATTTTAATTATAGCTGCATTCAAAGGGGCATTAATTTATCACAAAAAAGGGTTACTTTTAACAAAGTATATTCATAAGGTAGAATTTTTCATTGGCTTAGTAAAGTACGTGTCTCTCATTCTTATTTAATATGACCCGACAGCAATTTTTTAAAAATTTATTTGACAGGGTTTCTTCAAATTTAAGATTTTAAAATTCTTTAAATTTTTTCTAATTATGTTTCGAAATTCTCAAGTATTATTTCATTCCGGGCAACTAATTGTTTATCGAATTTTTAATTCTGTCATAGTTGAGTTTGCTCAAATCTTATCAAAATGAACCAGTTTCAAATATTTATTACTGAAGCATAATTTCTAAATTATTGTGAACATAAGTTTATCCAGAAAAGAACATAAAAAGGAACAATAACAATGGACTCATGACCAATCTATTGCAGGTAATGGTATACACAGGTAGGGGGGGGGACTCTAACCCCTTCCCCATAGACCAACCGTTTTGTAACATTTACTACACAGATTATCCCTCAGCGCTTTCGTCTACGTGTTTGTTAGAAGGTACCTCCCTTTTTCCAATAGAGGTCTGTGTACGCTTCTAATTGCAGAAATTTGTAGTTGATGTGACCATTGTTAATAATTACTGTATAATTTAAAATTAAGGTGCAATCATTTTTAAATCCATGCTTGTTTTATACCATTATAAAGTTTGGACCGCATACGGCACATGTATTTAACATGTTTATAAACTACGTTTTAACTCTTAAAAATTCGATATTCGAAAAATACTACATTCAGAATAAATATGAAGAAAATATGTTTAACTCTTACACAGAGACTTAAGACTTCTTGAGGCCCTGGGCCCCTACTCAAAAGTAGGTCCCAAGCCCCTACACAAATGTAGGCCCCAGCTGTGACCCTTAAAATTAGACAGTACATAGCATACGTTGTCAAATATACAAACAATGACTCGAAACAAATATACACGACTTAAAATCGCACAAACCGGCTCGACCGACTGCTGCCTTTTGACTGAATGAGTAATGATGGTGTACGGCAGCGATACTCAAACTGCGGTCCTCCGAGCCTTTTTAAGTGGCCCGGTCAGTGCCCATTGCTCTGAAAAATTCACTTATTTCAGAACAACGTATTAAAAATTTGGTGTCAAGAAATCAAATATATCAATTTTGCTTTCTGTTGTCGATGTCATACGAGTGTGAATTGATATTCTTTTTTAATTTGTAACGGTTACGGCTAGTGATAACAGACAACAGTGGAATAGTGACAGTTTTATGGGTGGAACTAATTTTTAACTATCTTTCATATCTTGCAAGCGAAAAATATTAGTAGAAAATATATCGTTTCAAGACGATTGGGAGGTTGACTATTTTGTGGTGTAAAACAAATATGGATCAGTAATTGTTTGATTTGTCACGAAAGTGCTGTATTTAAAAAATACAATAAACGGGAATCATTCAATGACACTTTTCTTCGAAGATCTCTTTCAAGAGGTAATAAATAGGAATTCTTGAATAATCTTTACAACAGCAACGAAGTGTTTTGTCAGTGGTAATGTCACAGTGGGTAACAAAGATATCTTATGAAGTTTGTTATATTATTGGTAATCATTTGAAGCCGTGTACTGATGCAGAAATTTTGAAGGAGTGTTTATTAAATGCTTCTAACTCAGTGTTTGTGACAAAAATAAAAAAAATATAAAAAAAATAGTAATTATAAAAAAACCAGGAGTTAAAATATTTTAAACAATTTTCCACTTTTTAACCCCTCCCCCTTTATCCTCATGATGCGGCCCGCGTAAAATTGCTAACATATGTTTGTGGTCCGCGTGAAACAGCTGACATGTTTGCGGCCCGCATGAAATAGCTGACATATGTATGCGGCCCAGCAGAAAAAAAGGCTGAGTACCTCTGGTGTATGGTAGTAGGCCTAGGCCTGTACGTGTCGACGGTCATCACATGTAGCCAGTGACATATCGTCCGAAATTCCCAGTTTGTCGGAGAATACAACCTGAAATAGCATTTGACCGTTGAAATTATTCGAATTATATTCTTATTAAGTCTGAGTCGAAAACGAGACGAGGTTCCCATTGTGGCCGAGGCCCATGCCTTAAGACGTCGCTGCTCTTGCATATACGCAAATAATCGAATTAATGTGTGTACGAACACACTCAAGCAGCTGGAATATATGTTCAGACAAAAGTTATTTAATTTAAATTTTTAAAAACTTTTTGTAAATGAAATGCTTTTTAATTATACAATATTAATTCAAATTTTTGTTTTAGGTTGATAAATTGATATGCCTCTTTTTGGTGAGTATTATTCCCATCTTAGCATTGGACACATCCCTGCAACAGAGAACAATACGAGAATATGCAAAAAGAACAATGCAACAAATTAAACTTGAAATGCATAATACATTAGAGAAGGTCCGTGTTCGCCGATCATATTCATCTTCATATGACGAAAGTAAGTGCAAAAAAAAAAAAAAAAAAATTCCTTTTGAAAACTTTTAAATTCCTGTATTGAATAGTTCACTAATTTAAGTCTGATTGAAAACCGTTGCATGAAATAACAGGTTGCTCTCAATTCTAATTTGGTAAGACATAAAAAAAAGCGTAAGTGTTCTAATCGAAATAGACCGTGGCGCAAAATTGCAAGATAAATTCTTAAAGCCTATCGAGGTATTTTAGTATGACATTATTTCAAAATCAAACTATATCAAATAAATTAAAAAGGATTAATTTAATCAAAAAAGAAAAA
>BMAV01011840.1:285290-316194 GCA_019973955.1 Trichonephila inaurata madagascariensis | reverse complement strand
CATAGACCCCCATTTACACCTCATGTACCTCTATTTGTTCGCTGACGTGGACCCCTTGCAGGTCGTCTTAGACCCCTGGGGGTCTATATAGACTACTTTGGGAATCACTGTTCTACTGTATTAATACATGTAGCAAATACTCACTATAAAAAATATTTTAGACGTTAGGGGTCAACATCATGTGCCTGACATGGGCATTATGTAGAAACTAATATTTCAACATTATTCCCAACACTAGAATGAATCTCAGTGACAAAATAATCTACTGGAAAAGTTTTTTTCTATAATTGATACTCTACGCTTACACTACAACTTTTGGATTCTGAAGTTTTTCAAGATGGGAAAAAGGGAGAAAAATATTTTAAACGAACGACAGATCATGGGAATTTCAAGACTAATTACATTGAAATCTAGAAAACAGACGAAACAAAGAAAATGAATGGTTGAATGGTCAATGGAGCCACTTGATCTCCGAAGAGATCTTCATTCCCTTATCTTCAAACTGGGAGTTGAGCATTTAAAAGATAGCTTTACATGTAATTTTAAGCATTAAAATTAAAATAAAAGGTTGGAAAAAGAAAGAGAATGTCACTTTTTTTAAAATTGAGATTAAACCCATTGGCGTAACTAGTCCTGATTGGGCCCTGTATAAAAATTCCTTGAGGCCCTTATTTGGGGTCTTTTGTGATTTTATGATTTTCTTGCACATTTTGGGGCCCCGTATCATTGATATGGCTGATACAGCGTTAGCTACGCCCTTGATTAAACCTTTTTTTGAAAATGATGAAATCACGAAATATGTGAAAGCCGCAGGCTCTTTAAATGTCAAAGGAATTATATTTAAAAACTAGTCACTACAATCATTTGCAAGATTTTTTATTTATATTTACAATAATTTTATGGGTTACAAGCATTGAAAAAAATTTAAATGCAGAATTTCCTTATCAATTATTATTTTTTAATGTTACGAATTTTTTTTTTCTTAATGTATCTTTAAAACTGGCATCAGCTACATTTTGAGAAGAGCGAATTTCTGAAAATTGAATACAGTGTGGTTCAAAAGTTTTAGGTGCGTTAAACTAATAGAATTATACACTTTACTTTGACAAGGGTATAATAGCCATCGTTTCATATCTCATGCAATCCAATCAAATAGAACTGAAATTTTAGTGTAAAATCTTACAAATTTGGTGAAAAGTACATTAATTTTTAAAATCAATTCTTTTCTAATAGCTAAGAAAATTTCTTCAAATTGAGTTTTGAACACAAAGTTAACATTACTTGACACATAAGCATTTTAAGTTTTTTTATAAAACAAGTGCAGTTAAAGTGTAGTATAGGGGGTCACACTTGGCGCAGTTCTTTTTGGCGACTAAAAGTGGTCGCCAAGGTACTTTTTTCGGAATTATTTTAGAATGAATTCGATACCTCACCATGACATTTAGATGAAAATCGCCAAATCCAAAGTGTCTCCCCCCATACTACACTTGAGCCAACAAGTGCTTCCTTTTAATAAATTTTTTCATGTGAAGTTTTTTAATCTGTTGCTTGGTGATCAAAAAATCTCGTCAACAGCTTTACCGATTAAAGTTTGAGCGAAAATATTGAATATATATCAAATTTGAAATATAAAAACTAAAACTAAGTTATAAAGGGAAATATGGTGTAAGACAGGGCTCAGAAATCTTCCGTGAGAAAAGAGCTCAGTTGTCACTGAAATAAGATAACTAAAGTATCAAGGAGCCGTTTATTTACATTATGTGCGCACTGAGGGGAAAAAGCACTCCGGAAGTGGTCGTAATTAAAGACTCCTGCTCAAATTTATATTTTTTGGTAGACAGAATTGTTTTTCAATAATACATAGGCAAATTTACGTCTCTTCAACTGTCTATTCAAAGAACCACATGTAACTTGCATAAATGTACCGACCCTTTTTTAGGCCATAGAAATATATAAATCCAGTAATGCAGTGCCGATTTAAGCTCATTTCTGGCCCGGGGTGCAAAAGATCTCGAGTACCCTTTGGCACTGGAGGATCGAAATTTATGACCAGAAAATCTGTTACCAGTCCAGGAAAAAAAGTCTAGCTTATTTCCAGGAACCCTGCGGGCCTGCCCCAAGCACCCAATGGATAAACTGGCACTGCAGTAATGGGAAGATTTGATTAAAATGATATTCGGATCCTGGGTTAAATTATAGCTAGGAAAAATGTCAATTTTTTTATTTGGCTGTTTGCTTGGTACACAACTGTTATTCTACTTTAAAATAATTTTTTGTAGATTTTCTTAAATTTTTTATATCTAAAAAAAATTGTGATTACTAAAATCCTACTAATTTATTGTAGTGTAAGAATTCATGGTTGAATTTTTGGCTGAAAAAGGTTAATTGAAGTTTATTTTACAACATGAGTTAAAAAGGTGAAAATATCAAGGCAGAACAAAATAATACAATACTTTTTACTTATGATGTCACTTTAGTGACAAGTACTGAATATTTAGAAAGTACGTTTTCGTTTTTTATGAATTATTTGTACCAATACTTATCAAATTTCTTTCTTAATGTATCCTTTAATTCCCCCCCTCTGGAGATGACTGAGGATTATCGAAATCTGAATTATGTTTCTAAATGTGGCTATCAGATTTTCCTTTCAATTCTGTTTTATTATAGAAACTTGCACTTCAGATTAAAACAGTTTGAATCTGGTAAGATTACGTATTAAAGACCAGGGTTAACGTGTGCGGATTTTTGTATTTATCAACTTTGTTATAGCCTTGATTTATTTTTAATAATTTTGAGATCCACACCTATTGAATTCCCTAATTCAATTAAAGCATTTTCAGTACTTTTGTATTAATCATATGAACTGAACTCAGTGGCACAACAACCCATGAGGGTCAAGGTCTGCTGCCTATCTCGGTTTATGTGATTTTAGGCATTTGGGTGCATGTGCTGATATTTTGGTCAAGTGGCCAGTCTGATGCAAAACCTCCTGTGTTCAGTTCCCAAGCAAGCTTGGTACTCATTTATCGACCCACTGAAGGGATGAAAGGCTGAGTTAACTTTGCCCAGGCCGGGATTTGAACCCTGGACCTGTGGCGTGGAAGTGCGATATACTACCACTCAGCTACTGGGCTTCATTAACCATATATCAGCAATTTATCACCAAACATTTTAATATTTATGACAGCATTTTATCTATAGGAATAGATAGACTGAAAATGAAAAAGATGTTAAAACCTTAAGAAAAATTGCAGAACATTTTACAGAGCAAACAATTTGCTGAAATTCACTAATACAACTATTTCCCTTTTTCTTTAACTTTCTGAAATATCTTTACTGGTAGTAAATTGTCGGAGAAATTCCATTCTTTTATTTTGAAAATAATTTTTAGTTCATATTTGAAGTTATTATATTGCAATTAATTTTTCATGATATTCTGAGAACTGCATATAAAAAAAATATGCGATATTAATTTTTAAGTCATAAGATGATTGCTATTTTAGTATTTCTGATAGTATTTGATTATAGTTTATTTTATAACTAGAAACATGAATACTTGCTATATATATTTATACAGCTTTCATCAAAATGAATCTGTTTTAAAAAATATTTTAAGTACTTTTTTTTGTGTAAAAAAAATTGTGGTTGCCAAGTTCTAATGCCATTAAAGACTTGTGTAGTGGAGCTCATAAACATTAAATCTGCTGATACTCAAAGCCTCTTATGTTTCTGTGATGTGGAAGTCCAGCTCGAGAGTTATCGGTTATTTGACTGTGCCTCAAAACTACTATTGCCTATAGTTCTTGTGTGCTTCTGAATACAGTAATAAACAATCTATGTAGGCATCATTTTAAGGCTATTTAAAATAAATATTTTTAGAATCTATTTAGAACTAGATTGTTTGCATTCCATACAGGAGCATAGCTACCGCCATATCAATGATATGGGGCCATCAAGCTACAGGGGCCCCAACACATGTAAGCAAAGATTTGTTAACTATTAAGTAGCCCAAAAGAGGGCTCCCAAAGAGTCTTTGATACAGGGCCCTTTCTGGACTAGCTATGCCAGTGATTCCATATTAATATTTAATAAAGATTCACAAAATTTAGAATTTCTATTCTACATCAAATTTTATCATTGTAGTCGATTCTTAAGAGGTAAACAGACAAAAGATCAGTTATGCTTCATAACTCTTTATTTAATTAACAGGTTAAAAATGGATAACTTTTCAATTTTTTTTTAATATATGAAATTAAAAATTTGTATTTAAAGTATAATTTAAACTAAGAAAATTATTTTTCTTGCCAAATTTATTATAAAGGGATATCAAGTTTATTAAAATTACAGGTTTCGAGGAGCTATTTGTAGTTTCCTTGTGTGTTATAAACTCAAATGGAGAAGAAATTGCTATTTTTGGAACCAGAGAAGGAGTTATTGGAAAACTTGTTGTTGATAGATATTGGGAAAATCTTGAAAGGCTTGATTACTTATATTTTACTTTGGAGACAGAGACAATTTATTCAATTTTGGTAAATATGAAATTATTCAAATTATTACTTAAATTATAGCAATCTTCATGGTTAAATTGTTGAAGTGTTCGTGTTCAAATTCTGTGAAGATAATCATATAATCCATTGCTAACTTACTGTTGTTCTATGGTAACATTAATATAAAAATAAATTTGTTACATTTGTTGGTACTTACATATTAGCATCACCACCATAAAATTGGTGCCACTCAAATCATACCTTGATATCAAAACAACAGAGATTCTAATGTGTTTTGTATGAAAAAAATGTCAGTCAGATTTTGGTGGAAAATGGCATGATTCGCATGGCACCAATTTGGCTGCAGTGATGTTAATATGTAAGTACTCTCTCTCATTTGCTTAATACATAATTCATATTTTATAATGCATTTGTGTATCGTAGGTGTTTATCTGATAAGCATACAAATTGATTACAATTTCAAATAGATCATTATATTTTGAAATGTATGGCAAGTTAGTACTTTTAACTTGCATGTTATGTGAAACATTCATTCATGCAAAATAAATTTTTTTTTAAAAAAAATCTTTGCATATTTTCAAAACACAAGATAACTATTGTATCATAAAGTCTTTAATTAGAAAATAAATGAATAAGAGACTTAAAAAAGATCTTTTATGATCAGAAAAATCCCTTGACATACAGTGGTGAAAACAAAGGATGATATTTGTGGGTTAAAATCTCTCTCATACACCCAGATATTTTTAATTTTTTGGCATAAAAATGTTTTTTATGCTTCTATCTACTTGTTTTTTTAAATATATACCCATCCCATAAGAATTGTCTGTACACATTACTTTTTGACATACTCAAATCCTACTGGGGAGGGAGAATTAGCTTTTAAGTCTAACATTGTGGTGAGACTTGAATTTAATAGAATTTCTGACTATGGAATTTTATTTTAATCATTTGTGGTAGTTGATTTTTCTTAAGACTACATCAATATGCAAATTGGTATAAAAGGTTACTCATTTTACTTCAAGAAACTATTTGAAAAAAATTTTAGAGTAAAAATAAAATTTATATTTTAAAAATATTTTGTTTTTACAAAATGCTGATTTTTTTTAATTTTATTATAAATGAGGATTGTCTACTTCTAAGTTTGTTCACTTTTGTCACACACACACACAATGCTTCCTTGAGTGATTTTTTTTCAAAGCTCTTTATTAATTTTCTAAATGCTTTATTTGAATTTAACTTTTTAAAATAAAAATTGGTACTTTTCCATTTCGTTGGTGCAGTTGATAAAGTCGCCAAAAATACACAATTAATGCAAAACAGAATATTCTTGTTTGTAACCTTCTTCCATCCCAATTTCAAAACAAGTCATGAACTTTTCTTATTAGTAATGTCTTTTTACTAATTTGTCAAAAATGGATGAAAAATTAATGAGAATTTGATTTGAACAGTGGAAGAATCTGTCAGATCCTTTCAAGTAAAAGGCGTTTTGGTTAAAACTACTTGTAATGATAATCTTGAAATGAAATTGTATTTTGGAAATAAAATTCAATGACGCTACAGCCTTTTGACTTGTTGTAGTAAATAAGGTCACTAATAAAGTCTGTTTGGCGAGATTTGTGCCATCGAGCACCTAAAAAATCGGTATCAGTATTTTAAGCTCATTTTGGGCCCTGGGTGCAGAAAATTTACTGACTCTGATGGATCAAAATTTGTAACCAAAAACTCTGGTTAAGTCCAGTTTATCTGGGCTCCTGCCCCAAGTGTCCAATCGATAAACCAGCACTGTTCAATATGTAATTTATTTACAAATTGTCAAATCATTAACTCTTAAATTTCTGTAAAAAATTTCTTTTCTTAGAGTAAGTTTTTGTAACTATTGTATTTAATTACATATATATTTTTGTGGAGTAGTTTATTTCTTTTCTTCTAACCTTTAGATTCTATTGAGTTTGTTATATTTAAATTATCTATAAATTTTCTTAAGATTAAAATTTCTTCAGGTTGTTGTTAATTAAAATTTACCAAACTTAAAAATATTCTTGCATTTTCATCCTTTGATAATCTGCTTTCTGTGCAATTATCTTGTGTGTGATTGTTTTGAAAACACTATTTTACTATAAAAATTGTTGGAAAAAATTTATTCACATTTTATGTGTACAAATTTTGTGATGTTCTAAATTATGTTTTTTAATCATTCAGTTTCATAATCAAAATAATTATTGATGATAGTTTGAAAGTAAGATCTGGACAATTTTTTTTTATTTCTGTATATGTATTTTTTTAAGTTAAGATATGTGTATTAAAAATTGATATATGGAACTTTATAATGCATATACTTGCATAACAAATTAAAATGGGAAGATTTGAAATGGGACTTTTGTACTAAGTAGTGAATTGGGGAAATCATTATGAAATTTAACTGCATACTAAAAATAATTGTAAGCAATTAAAATGTGCACAATTGATTTTGTAATAATTACTTACTATTTAAGTTATCAGTTGTGAATGATTATAATTAAATAGTCTCTCACACACACACACACACACACATAATTTTATGTGGAATCATGTTACTAAGAATTCTGAGGTTCCTTATTTATTCAAATTAATGCAATTGGAATTAAAGAGTTTTCTGAAAATTACTATTACGTGTATCTAGTTTATATGTAATGTAATTTATTTTATCGTTATTGTATGTGAAATTGTGAAATACATATAAAGTTATAAAATTTAAATATTATAAAAATATTCGTAAATTTCATTTTTATTTTCTATTTTTCTAAAAGTGTATTTGATATATAAATTTCTTGACTGGCCAGATTATGTTTCAGAATATTAATATTTGATAAAAAGGAGTTTTCTTATTGCTAAATTATAATAATTTTATCTTTAATAAAATCTATTTTTGAATTTATTTTCAGGCTTTTGAACATAGGAATAGATTATGGTTAATAATTAATCATTTTGAACTTGAACATTTCTTGAGAGTTTATCTTTATGATGAAACATTATATAAACAACAACGTATCATCATGCCTGGTGAAACTATATCAACAATTGTTAAAGTAAAAGACAAGATTTATCTATTCTCAGTCTCAAATAAAGACTCAGACTCAATTTTAAAGTAAGCATAATTTGTATAACATGAATTATATCATACTTGAAGATGCCTGTATTATTTTGATATTGCTTAAAAATAAGTTATTATAAGTGGCCCTCTATAATTTTAGGTTATATTAAATTAATGTAAATTTTCATGATTTGCATAATTATTAGAAGTATTACTTCCAATAAAATATTAGGCTGTGATAGCCTCATGGTTAAAGTCACAGACTAGTGTTTGGTGTGTCATGAGTTCGAGCCTTGAGCCATTGAAGACCTGTTGTGTAGAGGGGCGGATGCATGTTAAATCTGTCTGGGGTTAAACATCCTCCCATTGGTGAAAGTTAGGAGAGGTTGTGCCACCTCATGTGTCTTCCTTGTCACTTGTCCATGGTTTAAAATTATGAGGTCTGTCACCCAAAGCCTTTGTGTAGCTGAATAGGGCGACGTTAATGTTCACTCACTCGCCCTATAAAATAATTTTTTTATATTTCTCCTGTTAATATTAAAATCTGTTTTTACTATCTATGAAAATCTGCCAAATTTTTAAAATTAAAATCAGAACAAATGATTGTTCCGATTTTAATTTTCCAACTTTGTATCTAATTTCATTTTCTCATTGTTAAATGAGTTTAAGAAACTCATTTAACTTACAGGCATTTCTTGTATAACATAGTACTTATGAAACATGGTTTCAGTTTTACTTTGTACAAAATTTGGGATTATTATAATATATATACATATATTTGATATTACATTGTTTTTATGTAATATGATTTTAAGAAATTGAATATCCTTTTTGTTCAATATCGAGGTTCCCAACTGGAATTTTTTTTCCCAATTTCATTCAATTAAGGGGAAATCTCAATTATATTCTTTCAGTTCATATAAAACTTAGAGTATTGCTAAGCTCTCTAGCTCCTTGTAGAAAAATTCTGAAAGAATTGCAAAATCTAAACGGACAGGTAATTGCAACTACATCGGATAACTTTTGTAATGATGGGGAAATAATTAGTTAAAAGGGGTTTAAAACAATTTTGAGAAAAAAAATAGATTAGTTGTAATTTTTAATTAGAATGTTGAGGAAAATTAATTTTGTGATCTTAATAAGTTTCCCCCGTTTCTCTTTCTCTCTCTATTTGTTCGTTTTATTGGAATGAAATTTCAACTATCATAAAATTTTACACCTTAATTTTGATGTAACACTGTACACATTGCCTTGATTTATATTATTTCAAAGTTTTGTTTAACACGGTTTTGATACAACATGAAACACGGGTTTCCATACAACAGTACATATTGCTTTGATTTATATTATGTACATAATTACTTTAATAAATAAATTTCGTTTTACATGATTCTGATATAGTGTTATACAAGGAACACCTGTATTTTGTCATGCTAAAATTTACATGAACCTAGTTTTTAAATTTGATTGTACATGCTTATTTTTTGAAAATTATTTAAAGTGTGAATAGAAGTTTGTATGTGGATTTAGTATTTTGCTAACCATTATGTCTTAAAATTCTTCTGTTTTTCAGTGTATATGAATGGATGGAAACTCAGTTCGATTCAGTGACTAGTTTATCACTGAAAGGCAGTTGTAAGTCAGTGGATGCTAGGGAGATGAATTTTGATATTCTTATTGCTTTAAGCATGGATCAAGATAAACTGATTATTTTTCATTTTTCTGATAGTAAGTTCTTTGAAAAAATAGTTCTTTTAAAGCAGAAATAATTTAATAATGAAAGATACAGTTAAATCTCATTATTATGTACTAGTTCAGTAACATGCAAGTCTACTTATAAATTTTTACCATGGCTCCCTTGATAAGAGATCTTTTGTGATATTCTAGAAAATTTGCATTAATTTTTTATTCAAATATCATGATTTCCTGTTCATAATTAATTTTTTTCAAGCGATTAAAGTCATTATTCGTGTAGAAAAATATTCTTTTTCATAAAATAAAGTATTATTAATGTGTATTTAAGCATTTCATGCCGTAATTTTTTTTCTAAAGCAATGTTTTATAATTTTGTGTGTAGAATACATACACATGGCGTTATCAGCAGGCATTATTTTAAAGCTTGCCAAACATGGCATCAGAACATTCTGAAAGGAAGGATATATGTACTTTTTTTTAGTTTTAATATTTTCTAGACTATTAATGACATTTCTACATTTCACAGTGGATTTACATGAGCAAAATTTTACACCTAAATGTGATTTCATTGTGCTAAAGTGTTATTACGTTTTCAGTTCATTTGGAAGTCCCCCTTAAAGCAAGCATTGAGGCTATTTCTTTCCATTAATATAGCAAACTCAATTTTCTTTCAATATTTTAAAATTTCTTTTATTTTTTTAAAAAATTTTTTATGTGTAATTGATTTACATAGTTAAATTAGCATATTACAATACATAACTTATTTCTTGAAATAACCAATACCTTTATAACTTAATGCAAATGTTCTTTTGTTTATTAAGTTTTTTAAATACAATCTTAAAGCCTAAAGTAATATTTTTACGTGTATTTGAACAAAGCAAGTTTTAAGGTACAGATATTTTACTTTTCTTTCAAAACAAATTGAGATCTCTAAGAAAATTTGTCGAAGTTGAAACTTATTTGACCAGTCAATTTATATTAACATTGTAACTTTCATTTCACTTAACTAGCAGACTTCAACTACATTGTGTCTACTAATAGTCTATAATTTGGCATTTCAACTTAGGAAGATTTTAAAAATCTTTTTTCTTTTCAAGTGTTTGTTATATTTCTCATAAATTGTTAGAAATTTAAGCCAAATTTCTTATAAACCAGGGGATAGAAAATTAGTTCCTGTACAGAGCATTGACGGCCGCTTCAAAGTTATAAAATATTTTGAAGTTGCCAGAAGTTACTACTTGATTGGTGGTGAAGAAAGGAAAATTATTTTATATTGTTGGACAGGTAAACATAAATATTACTATTATGTATTTTTATAATATTTGATTTTTTATTATTTTTTTAAAAACATTTTATTTTTCAGGTGATGTATTCACAGAACTTCAAGAAATTCGCAGTGATTTAGAACCTGTTGTAGATATTTCAACTTTCAAAGCATTTAATGAGCTTGTTGTAATAATTATAACTAAAATTGTAAGTAACAAATTATTTGTATTGTGTAAATTTGTCAGAAATGGCAATTTATCGTTGTGAATAATGGCTTGATAATATTTTGAACAGAGTCATGTGGAATATTATTTTCAAAATAATGAATCTCGTTTAACATTGTATGGAAAAGAACATTTTGAAATGAAGTTGAAAACCACAGCTATGTGGAACAATGGTGGTGTTTTGATCTTATTACCATTAACTGAAGATGGTTTGATTGTACCTTTGAATCCGAGGTTGAATTTTCCAGTATCATGTGAGTATGTTTTTGAAAACGTTATTTTTCAATTAAGTTAAATTTTATTTTTATAATTATTTCTACAAAATGTGGGAATTCCCCTCCCCACCCCCTTCTTAATTTCCTAAAAATGTTTATTTTGTCAAAGATTAGTGTTATTTAAATTTTATCCTCCTTTTTTGTTTTTTATAACTAATATTTTTCATGAACATAGTACTATATTAAACTAATAGACTAAACCAGTGTTTCTCAACACAGGGCCTACGCTCCACAAGGGGGAAGTTTGAAAAATAACTCATTTAGAGCGTAAATGATTTATTTATTAGTAATATAACAAATTATAAAAAAAATTCTTTTCACTACTTATTTCTATAATAGGAGGCAAATTGTAATAGAATGATTAAATATCTGTTCTTGTGATAAAATAATTTTTTCCAATCACAATGAGGTTAATTCATGTGATGTCATAGTCACATGATAGTGAAAACCACGGGATTCTAGCCAATCAATTCAAAAACTCATGCGACGTCATAGTCACACGATAAAAACTATCTTGTGTTTCCAACTAATCAGTTCACACTCTCTGGTGTTGCCAAGTTTTGCTCTTTGTAAAAACTTTCTCTTAAAAAGTACATATGTATACAAAATACATTTTATTTAAAAGTATAAGCATAAAATACGACTTTTTTTAATTAAAAAAAATCTTTTTGAAGAATTTTTTTCCCCTAACATTTAAACATCTTTACCCAAATATGAAATTTGAAATTTTATCTGAGTTTTACAAATAGAACAAGTACAATTAGTTTAATGTTTGTTTTGAATTCAATGGGAAACATGTGTTTGTTTTTATCATGTGACTTCATGAATTAAGCCCATTGTGCTATTTGTTTTGAATGGTACAAAAGGATTAATGCTGGGATCTAAGTTTCTGCAGGGCTTTTGCAATATCGTTCATTATTAATCATTGATGTTAATTCAAAATGAATGTCTGTAAAATTGTTATAAAAGTTCCATTGTTTAAAAAAAATACATAAATTGAATAAATATTAGTGATATATAAATGGTAAATAAATTCAGTTATGAATTTTTATTAATTTCATTTTTGAAGCATCTTTTTCCAGAAACATTTGTTATGTGAAAAGGTTTTGCATTTGGGTATTTTAATATGCATCGTTAATCTACATTTTCTTCAGTTCATATTAAGATTTTAATTTTTTCTCACCTTTTAATCCATAGTGAAATGAGGGGTGCAAATTAGAAGAAAGTTCATCAGTATTTGGAGGAATATTTAAAATTTGGTTTCGCACCCACTGTTTACAATAAAAGGTTATGTTTGGAATATCTTTTCTGAGAAATAATTAACTGTTCTATATCAAGTATGTTTTGACAAATTAATGTTAAATGGTAAATACGAGTTTGTTTTAGATATAAATTATCCTTATATATACATACATGGGGGGACATAAGAATTTTTTAAAAGCTTCTGAGGGCATTGTAAAAATAGAGGTTGAGAAACACTGCTTTAAACCAAAGGTGTCAAATTCAAAAGCTAACTTGAGACAAACAAGGTTTTCAACTTTAGGTGAGCCGCAAAAAAAAATCGATATTCATAGAGACATAAGTTAATTTCGAATAATACATTATAATAAACATAAATAAGAGATATCTCTACTCTGCTACTATCTTTCTTATTTCAAGGAAAATTTTGATATTTTATAAATTGTATGCCGATTTAGCGGCCGAGCCGCAAAAATGTTCGTTGCGGGCTGTGAGTTTTACACCCCTGCTTTAAACATATATTTTTAATTCTTTGAGTTTCATAAAATATTCTCTTTAATTGTGTTTTAGAATACACTTTAAGTTTTATTGGTTAAATATTTTTAGGACATCTGATTTTAATCTTGTACTTTTTGTAGTTCCAGTTTTAAAACAAAATCTTCTACAAAATTGCTCACAACAAGTAAATGAAACGTTGAATGTTGTTACTGATGAAATCCATAAGAGTAATTCAAAGTTGCATAATGTTTGGAGAAAGGATAAAGAATATCAGATTTCGACGGTTCTTGTGAATGGTAAAATACTTATTTAAGATGTTTTATTCATTGTTTTGCAGTAATAATTGAAAATTTTGCATTAAACAATTATTGAACAAGTATGATTACTTCCAGTTTTTTTTCAGTATCTGTGTATCAAAATCATGCTATTTAGAAAAGTATCAAACAGGCTGTCACATAATTCATAAAAATTTTTGGCATAATATAATACTCTTATTTTCATTTATTTTTCTGATAAAATATAATTCTGTGTGAAAAATTGTGATACTTCATGCCAGTGATTTATTGTCAAATATCAATTTCTTGACAAATTAATTACTGGAGATTTTAGGAATTATGGTAACCTATTTATAGTTTTGACCCATAATCGCACACACACATGCACACACAGCCTTATGGTTACAATTTTCAATGTATAATTTGCTAAAGGTTTGCTGGAATTCACTAATGGTTGTTAATAGTATAAGGTAATATGCAAGTCCCAAAATTCTCTTGTATTTATTTCCAGATTTTGTTTTCATGCATTTTACTTTTCACATGTTAAGGAACAATTTATTGAATTAATATACTAAAATATTCATTGAATACTTTTAATAACATGTTAATTAACAATTTATTATGCAAGATTGAATTAGCCTGCTATTAAGCAAATATTTAAATTTTTGATTTAAAATGCATGGAAATGCTTATGTAATTTCAAAAATAAAAAAAAATCTTCAAAGTAGTTTATTTTCCGATTGAAATTAGTATTTAAATGTTTCTAAACATTGAATAATATTGTAAATAAATTTAATTTTGTTTGTATTGGTATCTAAGTATGAACATTATAATTAATAAAAATAAACATTTTAGTTTTAGGATCTGTGACATCAAATAAGACTGTTGAGATTGGCCGTGTTTCCTTTTTTGATGATTCTGGATCATTAGATGCTCAGTTTGTTTCAAATTTTGTTAGTCAATTAAAAGAAAAAACTGAAAACTTATCAGAAATTTTAAAAAAAGCTGTTATGAAATCAGAAAACCAGGGAATTTTTGGTTTGTATTTTCTATTGTATTCTTAATGCTATTTAAGTTCCTAAATTAAATTTTTTTTTCATATTTATACCGGTTTGTATAGATTTGTTGTGTATCCTAACAAACTTTTCCATCTGAAACTTTTTATATTATAAATATAGATTTTGCTTGCATATATGGCTTTTAAGATTTTTTTTTAAGATCTAGTTTTTAATATATGAAAACCAAATATGGAAATAGTAAAATATAAAATACTAACAATAGGATTTTACTTTTTATATATTATTGTTTTTCACTTGTAATTTCATACCATTCAAAAGAAAATAACAACAGCTTTTTAGATCAGTTTAAGAACTTCTTTTCAAGATTATGTTATTAAAAGCATATTTCAATATTTTAAAGTATAAGTATTCCTACCTATTGTAAATTTTATTTCTTTAATATAATGATTCTAGGCCATGAAACAAATTTTCATTCTATGCAAGTAAAGTTGCGGATATTACTGAAATTTTATGCCAATATCTCTTAATTATCAAAATTCAAACATAGTATAACTCAGTTACCATAGAAGCCTCTCTCCTTCTGACTTCTCTTCTACTGACCAACTGCCCTGCCAAGCTGTTAGCTTACAAAAGCAATTCTAGAATTGAAAACTTTTTACTTTAATTTCTTCTCTCAAACAAAACTGTTTTGTTGCACATTTTTTTGTCTCAATTTTGCCTTCCCCCTGAAGTGATGACCATTTCCTCTAATTTTTTTGACTGATGATACATCATTGTTAATGTAAAACTATTTCTCTGAACAAAATTCTTCTTTACTGACTATGTTTCTGTATTTCATATCTGTTTCTATGAAATGCATATACGTTCTACAAGCCGACTACAACTGTAAATCATTTCTAAATCACACCCCATTGCTGTAACAAGGAATAGTTACCAATCCAATATCTAAACTTCATTTCTCACATTCAGAGTAACAATCAACACCATTTGTTGGGAAAATGCAGATGTATAAATATCAGAAGTAGATCTTAAAATACTGCGTAAGTAGAAATCCATATGTTGCGTGTAAAAATGAGGAAGTGCTAAATCCTCTAGTCACATAAATTTGTTTAAAAGAAATTATGTAGTAAAATTTTGATGCAGTTATGTACATTTATATTTAATAAAGTCAGTGAAAGATTGTGTTGAAAAGATGTAACACTTTTGAGACAATATTTAAGATTTGTAAAAGTTTCATAATGTTAAATTTTTTAATTTTTAAAAAAATTTTTATTGTTAGGTGTCTTTTAAAGAGCAACAAATGTATACATAGGAATTGAATTGAACAACATAGGAATTAAAATATAATGCAGTCAATATTAGGAAAAATCAAATTGAATTTCATCTTTTTTGAAGATGTACATAGTTTCATTTTAATAAAGGATGCCTTTACTTTTAATTGTGTATAGGCCGCGGTAGCCGAGTGGTATAGGTATCGGATCGTGGTTTGCCTTGTCAAGAGTTCTAGCCCAGTACCACTAAAGACCCGCCGTGTAGGGTAGCGATGCACGTTAAATATGTCGAGAGTTCAAACGTCCTCTCGTTGGTGTGGTGTGGTTATTAGGAGAGGGGGTGCCAGCTCAGGTGTCATCCACGTCACTTGACCATGGTTCAAAATTACGTGGTCCGTCGCCAAAAGCCCTCGTGTAGCTGAACAGTGCGACGTTAAAATTTAATCAATCAATCAATCAATTTAATTGTGTATTAAAATTTAACATTGTGAATATAAATTTATATATGCTAATAATGTTCCCAGTTTGATTAAAAAGTTATTTTCACTTAAGTATCTTTAAAGCTTAATTTTTTTTTCTGTGTGTAATTTTGAGGTTGAATTAAAACAAGTTATACATAAAAAAAATAGTTTTTAAGTCAATTCCTACTTAGATCAACAACGAAAAATTTTATTTTAGCTGCTTTTTATTAAATAGTTACAATTAATATAAATATGTATATACATAGGACAGAATCAAAACATTAAGTGATAATTAGTTGTTTTTATTATCATTAAAGTATCATATTGTCCTTTTAATTTCAGTCCAACTGAATGCTTTAACACGTGAGAAAAAAACCTTTTCAAGTTTTGACACAAGTCACCAACGTGGCTGTATTTGTAATTCTTTAAATAATTAGTTTTAATCAATTAATTTTTATTAATTATAATTAAATTGTTGTATTGTCATCCAAAATGATCCTTTATATAAAATTTCAGCTCAATTCAGCGCTTTAAAATGTATTTTATTAACGAATGAAAATTCCACCAAGATAAATAAATATACAAATATATAAATAAATAAATATATTGTGTGTGACAGTATGAGCTAATAGTAGGAATTGAAAAATGAGATTTGAGGTGTGGATTTTCTAAGTTTTATTGCTTTTAAGGAAGCTTTTCATTTTAATGATATTGTAATTTTCTTTAAATATTTTAAGAAAATATTGATATGCACCAACCTATTTTTAAATTGAGTTTGTTTAATAGTTTAAATTTCCTTGTATAATAAATTGAAAAATTTCATAGGTAATATTGAATTTGTGAATGGGATTGTAGCTGATTCTGTAATAAATGTTACTGAACTAAAACATAATTTGGATCTGAATGGAATACACACATCTAAATTATCTTCTGCTCTGAAGATAAAAGGAGATCAAATAATTCCTAATGAATTTAAACTTAATGGAATGGGAGTTACTCGTGTTAATACAACATTTTTAAACAAAAATAGATGTGATGGTAAGTAGTATAAATTTAAAAAACATGCTATTTTATGTTAATGTATTTAAAAAATTTACTATTTAAATGGTACTTTTTTATACTCTTGTACATAAATATTTTGTGTAATATTTGTAAAATTTAGTTAATATAGTGAACATTATATCCATGATTTTGATACATCGTATTTACTCAAATCTAAGCCGCACTTTATTTCCTATGTTATGGCATAGAATCGAAAGAAATAAAATTCGTTGGATGGGGCAATTAGAACATTTACAATTTCATGCATGTATTTAAAAGTTTATAATACTGGTAAAATAACTAATTATTCACTTCTTATTAGTTCTCATTTTAAATTAATTTTATTTTCATAAAATTGGATAGCGATAAACCATTTTACACTACATTTCATTTTTCACAAAAACATGTTAAGAGTTTGGAGTGCAGCTTAGAATCGATTGGTAGTGTTTTGCGCTTCCATGCCCCTGGTCCGGGGTTCAAGTCCCGGGCTAGGCAAGGTTGACTCAGCCTTTCATCCCTTCAATGGGTTGATTAAAGAGTAACAAGTTTGTGCTTGGTAACTGAAGATTGGGGGTTTCGGGGAAGTGGTCAGTCTGACATGAACTGAAGGTTTCATGTCAGACTGACCACTTGACCGAAACACCTGCACATGCACCCCAGTGCCTACGGTCATGTAAACTGAGATAGGCACAGTATGCCTTGACCCTTATGAGCTGTTGTGCCCCTCAGTTCAGTTAGAATCGATGGTGGCTTAGATTCGAGTAAATACAGTATTAATTATTGAATATCATATTTCTCCATGAAGATTTTTCCTTAAATTATAATTTCAATTTGAAATTATAATCATTTAAATAAGAGTCTTAATTGTTTTAGCATTGTGTATCAGTAGTTTATTTTTTTTTATAAAATTTATATTTGATTAAGGCTGTCTTTGATAAAAGTACGAGAGCTCTAACTAAATGTGAAGCACATTTTCAAACAGAAAAATGACCCAATTTCCATGGAAATTTGCAATGTTATAACTTGTACCTCTGTTAACAATATAGTGTTTTTAAAATATTCCATGAATACTTTCTTCTTTGTTTTAATACGTAAAGACAAAGCTCATTTAACATTACGGTATAGGGAAAAAAAAATGCGAAACTCATTTTATACCAGAAAAAATGAATCAATTCGGTTAAAAATGGGGAAGTATGACAAAAATGCTGCTCTCTAAAGGATAGTGAAGCCAGAATATCATATTAGTTTTTCATTTCTTTTATATCTAAAAAAATGTTCCAAATTTGGGTCCTATTCTTAAACATTAACCGAAGACAACCTTAAATTTTTAGTCAATGAAATTTAGGGTATTTTTTATTCTGCGGCAACTTTGCCTGTGAGCAGTTATAGAAAAATTAAGCTTGTATTTTTAAAGATATATTTTTACTTTATATTTTATCTATTTTTTCCTGTAAAATTATTTTTATATTTGCTTACACATTATAGAGAGGGTTAACTTCATTTATTTTGCCCTTTTTTATCATTTTTTTGTGAATCATTTCATAGTTTTTCATTTGGTAAATCTTATATTGCTATAATGCTCACATGTTACTGTTATAATGTACTTCATACAACTTTCTTAAAATTCTAAAAAATTCAGATACTGTTCATATATTTGAATGAAAATATTTGGTAAAAGCAAAAATTTCCAGTTTTAAAAATGTTTTGGATATTTTTGTTCCAGATGAAACAATACTTTTCATAAGATTTTCATTTACAAGTAAGCCTTCATTACATAATCAAAACATAATAATAATTTTTATAAAGTAAAGTTTTGGTATTTTTAATACTCTTGGTCTTGGCTACCTCTTCCACCTCTTGGCTTCTTGGTCGTGTATTGAGGTTTGAGTTTATTAAAATGCAGAATGCATGTATCAGTTCACTTGTTTACACTACCTTATCTAGATTCAGTATTAAATCATGTATTCCAGTATCTTGTTACTATAATACATGGATATAGATGAACTGAAAAGTTTTAATGGAATAAGAATGTTTATTCAAATATTTTATTCATATTGAAGTAAGATGTTGGGAAGATTCATAATAAAAACATATAGCATTTGAAGAATGCTAGCTTCTATTATAAGCTGCAATAAACATTTTTTAATGCTAATTTACAATCGTAGCATTTGTAGAAAGGGAATATTTTAAATTTTTTATTTGAATTTATATTATTTAAATAGAGTTATTTGAATTTAATTGAGGTGTATTTCACTGAATTTTTTGGAAAATTTTTTATAAATGCAGTATTTTTTTGTACTTAAGTTTAGTTTCCATTAATAAATCAACAAACAGTTCTTTTTAATTGTGCATGCATTTTTCATTTAAAATTTTCAATCTTGTCAGAAATATTTATATTTTATAATTATTTTAAATTTTTATTTTATAGTTTTTTAAGATTATCTTTAAAAAATAAATAGAATAAAAAAGTGTATTTACCTCATTTTAGATTATATATTATTAACCAAAAATTCTCTTGTGGATGGAGAGATTATATTTACTGATGTATTGGCTAATAATGTGATTGTTGCAAGCAATTTATTGAATAATATAAGCTTGAAAAATATGGTGAGAGCTTCAGCATCACAGAATATTTCTAAAAAACAATTTAACTTGCTTTCTTCTAAGGCAATAACTACTAAAGACAATATAGTGGGGGTAAGTTTTCCATTGTATTATAAACATATAATTTTATATATCTGTTATGAAAATTGGTTTATGTAAAGTATCTTCAAGTGGTGTATTAAATAATTTTTTATTGTAGGTAAACATGAGTAGGTTAAGAAAATTTGTTTCTGTGGAAGCTGCTGTGTTTAATGTACAAGTTAATTTTTCATCGGATGTCATATTTGAAAATGTGAATCTCCATTCAATTAATGGTTTCAACTTGTCTCATTTAATTTGGGATTCAGTAAAGTGCTCTGGAAGTGAAAATATAAAAGGTATTTCGTGTAACGTTACCAAAAATTTAATAGTTCAGTTTATTATTATTTCTTTTATTTAGTATTAGTATTTAGTAGTTATTTTTTTTTTTTTAGTAATATTCTTATGAAGTAGTTTGAAATTTCTGTTGTATTGAAAAATATCTTATGTCAGTAAGGTCAATAAATTATTTAAATTTTAGAAGTGTATGTGACATAATTTTTGATGCATGAAAATTGTGGACAAAATTGAAGAAATGTAAATGAAAATCTACTATATATTTTCATCCAGTCATAAACCTTTGATAAAGCACAGAGAAATTTGTTACCATTGACCATAATACTGACACACATCGGGATATCTTACATATTGCATATCTATCGCTTTCCAGAATATTTTTGTGACAATAAGCTTTGCTAACCTCACACCACATATAAATTTAGACAGTAAACTTATTCTTATCTGAGCTGTTATTATCTTAGTTGTCAGCAGTTCAATTATGATACAAATGGAACTGTGATGATGTTTCTGAAGTGGAATGCAGTAAGTCCTCACAGCAAGTATTCTCTACCTAGTTGTAAATGTCTTGTAATAGTTTTCTTGGATATTGAGATCGCTTGAATAGTTGTGCTACATCGGTTCTTTTTAGCTGAAATAATATATTAGAGTACAGTACTGTTAGGACAAGCTTCCTCGGGCATGCTGTGCATATTCTATAAGCAATACTTTGCACGATTCTATCATTTGGTACCTTTCTTTTGGCTTTCTAGTTCTTTCATGAATGAAGTCATCTAAATGATGCCTAGAAAACATGTCCACAATTTTAACATTCTTAACTTAACTCCTTCAATTTTCACATTTAACACGAACTTCTTACATGTACCAATTGTCCAAAATCTATTATCTCTGCCATCCATCTGATTAATATGTGCAGAAATACAAAAACTGCATAAAATGGCAAAATAGTACCTTTTACATTCATGAGTAAATTGTCTCACATAGCTGCAGCTCTGTTTCTAACAATTGTTGAAAATAACATCCACCCTTAAGTTTTGTTCACACCAGTGTACACCTGAAACATGCATACACATCATATACTAAATCGCCATAAATATAATGAAGCTAGAGAAATAGAAATATAACAAGTCAATGTAGGTCCTATACATTGCCTAATATATATTTCTTACCTTCTCATACATATAATTAATGTTGAAATATAAATTTATGTTTATGTAACAAATTAAGTTTACCAAGAGAGGTTTGTGTATGCTTGGCACACAAACATGTGAAAATATTTTATTACCTTTATTTAAAATTTTCCTCCTGATTTTTTTACTAAATATTAAACCCAATAATTAAAACTTTTATTTATAAAAAATATCTTAGCATCAATTATCTTGTAAAATTGTATTTTATCCTGTTTAATAATTTTTGAATTAAGATGTATCAAATATTTGGAGTTTTCTGTAATGAAATACTTGGCATTTTAAGTTTTTCATTACTGAAAACATGTTGAGTAAGGCATAGTATCTTTAACATATGCAGTAACACTTGTATACATTTGTTATAAGCTTGTTTTCTGATTTAACTTTTTTTATTAATTCCAGAATGCTTTTTTGAGTTGATTTACATTTATTCAACCAAAGTATTCAGTATTTGAGATGTTTGATTTTTTTCAGGTAAAAAAATATTCCTAGAACCTGTTATTTTGGAAGAGGAACTTTTTATAATGGAACATGTTAATGGTATGGAATTAAATAGTTTAATGACTTTACATGAAAAACAGACACTTCATAAGAATATAGAGTTCTTGGATGTGATATTTAAGGAAATTAAAACACACTCAGTAAATAATGTTGATCTTTGTAAAGAAGCAATACAGAAATATGGAAGTTTCAAACTGATGGATTCAGTGCATTTTCAACAACCTTTGGAAGTTTTTAATATTACTATGAAAAATTATGTTTCAATTGACTCAATGGATTTATCAGAGGATATACTTCTTCTTGTCCCTACTAAGGAATTCTACAATTTTTTTACAATTGAGGATGTTGTTGTCCTAAATAATGTTGAAATTCACGATTTTGCTATCAGTACTCTTTTGTCTAGTTTGTCAAATAATGTATGGTATAAGGACAGAACACAGGTCAGTACTTGAATTTTTAAAATTACTTCTTTTTGAACTTATTTAAGCATATTGGCTATTTAAATTTTTCGAGTAAAATATTATTCCGATAATTTTATTTGTTTATACTCTAAATAGTATCATTAATGTTAATTTAACAAAGTAATTAGAACTGTATTATTATTACTATTATTTTTGTAAAGCATAATGTGTATTTTTATAAAAGTGTTCAAAACAAAAATTTTTATACAATTCTTCTAAAGATTCTAAAAATCCTTGTGTTAAAAAAAAATTGTAACATGTTTTTTAATTCATAGAATGTGTCTGAAGGGAATTTCAAAATTTTGAATGCAGATTATTTGGCAATTAATTATGTGAATGGCATACATTTAGATGAAATAGCTTTGTCTAAAGAAAATGGTACCATTTATTCGAACAAAATATTTGAGTATGTTGAAGTGGAGTCACTTTCAGTTGGAAAAGTGTTTAACAATGTGGATTTTACTTTGGACATTCTGGTAAAAAAAATTTTTTTACAAAAATATCTTATTTGTTTTAAAACTTATAAGTTCATTTGGATAATTATTTTTTTTTTCTTGCAGAAGTCTTCAAAAATGGAAACATTAAATACTTTTAAAGCTGAAAATATGTTCATTAAAGGAAGTTTAGATGTATCTGTTTTAAATGATCTAAATATATTGGATCTGATGCAAGTTAAAAAATTACAGAAATTGAATGGTAAATATTTATTTTAATGTTTTTTGTTTTGTTAGGTTTAGTACAATTGTTATGTACTAAACTATTATGCATGTGGGTGGTATTCAAACTTTTTAGCAGTGTGAACCCTTCTTGGGACATTATTCATTTTAAAAACCAATACAGTTGAACATCCATATAATGAACCTCTATATTGCAAATTTTTCTGTATAGCGAACTTTTTCCTGGAACCAAGAACATTTCACGATTTTCTTCATAAAATAACCTCCCAAAAGCAAACCGCATTTTCTATATAACAAACTTTTTCTCTTGGGATTCATTTTTTTCTCCCTATTTTTGAAGTATTTCTGGACATTTCAAGTTATTCTCTCTATTTAGCACATTTTATGGTGGTCATAAAACTTGAACTGGTTTTATTAGGTGCCTAACTCACTGAGAGCAATAGTATTCTGGGCATTTCATCAAAGAAGTGCAATCTTTAACCCTCATTGTCCAGTTCATTGGAAACATCTTCGATATCCTCTTTCACCCTCAGCAGAGTCTTGTGTCTTTGACCTAGTCTCCGTACATTTGTTGTATTGATCAGTCATACTAGTAACTTGATTTCTCGTAGCTCGAAAATGTCAAAACGTAAGTGCTTGATTATCCAAGATAAAGATTTAATTCTTCAGGAAGTGGATAAAGGCGTCAAGAAGCTTTTCTTGCAGTTTATATTTCTTTTTTCTTTATAGGTAAGATATATAAAATAAATATATGTTAATTTACAAAAAGAGGTGAATAATAATTTTTTTAATGTATAGTGTTCATGAATTTAAAATTTGTTTTATGAGGTTTATATAAAGTATATATATTGAAAGATGAACCTCTACTTAATGAATTTTTTATACAACGGACTTTTTTGGGGGATTTAGCAACTTCATTATATAGAGGTTCGACTGTATTTCATCTCAGTTTATCAATGATGTATTTATGTTCATTTTTATTTTCCATCCATTTTGCTACCCCAAGGTAACTTTTTACCACACCATTTGGAGCTACAAACCATAAATTGAATACATCTGGTATTTGTGATATTAATATCTTATTAAGTCATTTAAAAATTAATTTTTCTTTTAAAATTTTAACTAGAAAAAACATGTGCAATAAAAATAAAAAACAATGTTTGCCTTTAAGGTTATGTAGATTATTATATTAATTATGAGTAGGATAAAAAAGAAGGTAAAGTTTTCGGGAGGATATTGTTTTAAATTTAGTAATTAAATTTATTCTGAACTAGCTGGTATACCCATTCTTCACACAGGTGAATTGAAAAATTAAACAATACAGACTGAAGGATAAAGAAGTTTTTAATGAGTTAATTTTACGTGAATTGTAAATTAAACAAAACAAAAAATATCTTCTTGCATATCTCAGCTGAACAAAAACCATGTTTGCTAAATTCTAAGTCTGTAGATATAATAGCTGATAAATTTTTTTATTTATAATGTCCCGTAACTCTCTTGTGGGTCGATTTTTGAAAACACCTTCCTTCTGCTCAGCAAAAGTAACACATTGTTACAAATTTTGTGTAATAAATGCTTAAAATATTGTAAATAATTTGTATCTAGATGTATAATACGTTAATATTACTTTCTAATGCATTTATTTTATGTTAAATAGCTGTTACCCGCGACTTTGTCCACTTGGAATTTAACAAAAAAAGTATTTATTCAATTTGCAGAGTTTACGAAAACTTAATAATTATATATTCCACGTAAAGAAATACCTATGCTATAAGTATGTCATTCTTCTACTTTGTGAATCGATGTTTCTTTTTTTCCCCCTTTGTTTTTTGTTGAGCAAGGGGTGAGAGTGACGCATGATCTTTGACACTGTCGATGGGGTGAGGACTGTAAAATCATTAGGATCAAAGGATGTGAACGGAAAATATCGTGAGTGGCAGCAACCTAATCAAACAAAAAAGTTTGATATAACTGCTAGAAGTCGTTGAGACAGAAAGCTTGCAAAATAAAATAATCCCTATTGTAATAAAAATAGTCCCTATTGAATAAAAATAATCCCTATTGAATCTGATATTGTTCACCATTTCACTGGTTTTAATTTTATTTTCGAGAAACCCTAATTTTTTTCTATAATAAAAGTAGCCTAAGTTACTCCTTATAACATTAGCTATCTGCCAGTGAAAGTTCCATCAAAATTGGTCCAGTCATTTCAGAGATTAGCCGGCACAAGCAGAGAGACAGACAAAAATTTTAAAAATTGATATTTTCATATAAGTATCGTATATACTTTTAAATGCATTTAGTAAAAAGATGTTAATTTCAAATTACAAACAGACACTTCATTTTTATTTATATGTATAGATTTATCAATTTTTTATCTGAAAGATATTGGGCTGTTTAATTCAGTTTTGAATTTTGTCTGTTTGATTTAATTAGGTGCATATATATGCATCATTTAGTGCAATGTAGCTTAGTAAACAAATCATCTTAATAGCATTTAAAAATGTCAAGTATTTTTGAAAAGTAGTTGATTCCTAATAATACTAAAAAGTAATGATTTGTATCTCTTGTCTTGTGAGACTAGGTGCTCACTTCTATGGATCTATTCCTGAACTCTATATTTTAATAAAATAAACAGAATTAAACTGAGTATTAGATTATTCATTATATGCTTCTTTAATATAATCTCATCTACTGTATTAAAAAAATGAATAAGTATGAAACTGAACCAGAGCTGTTATGATTACAGGGAAAAATGACTAGAAACTCAGTGTTTTAAAAAATTCTAGCAAGTGTACCCATTTTTTCATATTACCTTTGTTATAAAGATTTTTTGTTTTTTCTGATGTTGAAAAAACTTAGGCTTAGTGCTAAATGGATTATTTTTGATTACCTAAGTTTGCTGCTCCTGTTACTTGGTTTTAAAGTGAATTATGGCATATTCACCAGTCATAACATTTCTTTATAATTTTTAAGGGAAAACCATAAAATTATTCATCAATTATAATTTTGTATAGTTTTTTTTTGAAACAAGTTTTTCTACAATATTCATGGCTGTGTTGCTTATCCAGTGTTAAATAAATATTGTATTAAATTTCCTGTATAAGAATCTTCATGAATAAGGACATAATTGGAAGAATTGATGTGTGCGATACATTATTTTTTTCACATAGTTATTTAAGACTTTTTTTAGTATTTATTATAAGTTATTTATATGGTATGATTTATTTAAATCAGGGTGTAAAGTATGTCGTTCTATTCAGCTAATGTTATATTTATATTTGGAATTTTTAAATGCTCATATTAACTTTGGATTTCTAAGTTGTCATCTGTATTCATTCTCTCAAGTTTATTAATTAACCTTTAAATAGTCTGAAATAGCAGGATGAAGTTCTTGAGTAATCTAGGACATTACTTACTTTAACAAAAAAAAAAAAAAATTAAGTCCATTAATTTTAATAAGACTTGGTTAAGTCTAGTAACTGCACTTAATCGTACTGAAGATCACTGAATTAAGAAATGGATTGGTTAGGTTATAGGACTGTAGAAAAACAATAGTGCATGGGATATTCGAAACTTGTATTAACTAATATCCTATAAATTCGTAAATGATAAATTGTGAAGTGGAAAGTTATTTTTCAAAAGCTTTTGTATTTTATTCTTTAGGTAAATATTTCAGTGAATCTGACCTTTATTAGAGTTTACTTATCTTACTTTATCTCTATCTTACTATTAGACTAAACATGATTCTATATTTAGATTTGTTTTGCTTTAGTTAAATTTTTTTACTGTCAGGTTTTTTTCAGTTGTGCACTTTTTATGGTTATTTCAAATGCAATAATTTTGATTTTATTTATCTTTTAGGAGATAAAAGATTTCAAACTATTTTTTTAAAGAACCTGACTGCAGCCAGTTTGAATTTTGATAAAATTTATGATCAAAATTTTTCAGAATATATATCTAATGCAGTGAATCAATCATTGAATAAGACAGTTTTTAATAAACAATTTAACTATCTATCAGGTAATGTATTATTTACTCAATTATTGCTCTTTAATTTAAGTTAAAAATTTCAAAAATTGGGCACTTGTATGTAGTTAAGGGAAAAATGTGATTTCACGGAAGTTCATTAATATCTGAAATGTTTTCTAATATTAAGAGCATAATAATGCTAGGTTTTAAAAATCAACTTCTTAAAAACTGGTTTCAGTTTTTTACAGATAAGAAAAACAAGATGTATCTACAACTTAAAATTGAAATTTTTAATTATTTTTATTTATAAGAATTCAAAGGTACAAAAAAAGAAAACTTAAGTTACATATAAGTACATAATAAAATTATTGAAATAAAAAAAATTAAAAAAAGTAATACTTAAAAAAATTGCAGAAATTAGCAAATGTTTTATGATTAAGTAAATTATTTTACTATGTTTAATGAAATGATTTCAAAGAGCAAAGAATCTCAATAGATTTATTACTCAACTGTGTTCTAATTTTAGACTCAAAATTGCACAAAATAGAAAAAAAAAATTACTCACTTTGAACTCTGAAACTGAATTTATCTTTGAAGTTTTTAAATAATAGATCTAAATTTTTTTTGGGATCTATTTGCTGTCTTTTAAGACCATAAACTCCTTTAAGGACTTGAGGAAGTCAATACTTTAGATTCTTGCAGATATTTGTTACTATTTCCATAGTATTTTTTCATCATAAATGTATCTTGAGATTTTCTTCACCTTTTTAAATATCACATTCCTCGTCTTTAGAATAATCTTGATAATATCTGCCCAGATAAGTTTGTAATGATAATTTTTATAGTTAATGTAAGACATTTACCAGAAAATTTTATCCAATAACCCTCTTGTTGCTTTATAATGTGACATTAATAAACAATCACTCATGTGATTCTTCAGACCAAATTAACTTTCATTAATATAGTGTTCAATTTTAGCTTTTTGTAGCGTTTTTCTTTTATTTTAAAGCGAAATCAAAAGGATCCTTGTTGATTACTAGCTAAGAAAATCAATTAGTTTTAAGACCTGTTTGGTAGAGTGTACACAGACGGACTTTACTATGGTCCTGAGTTGTGTATTGTTCTGTAATTTGTGTTTCTCTTCTTTTGCTCAAAGTTTTTGTCTTGGATGTCATTCTTTGAAAAATTCAAGATATTTTCACAAAAATCAAGGTGGTTATTGACTTTGGATATGCTAGAACTGCCCTTTCAGTATCTATTAATATGCTACATTCAAAGTTACCCAGATATCTTGTTTCTCACATGTACAGGAAAATTACAATACTAATTGGGGCTTCTAATGAGAACTTTTTACTGGTGAAACTAATTGTTAGTGCATGCTGCAAGGATTTGTTGAAGTTTGAGTGAAGGGTGCCCTTAGTTTTTTGGCCACTGAGTGTATTATTAATGTAGAATTAAACACCATTTGTGTCTCAAAGTGATCCTTTAAGACGTTTATAATGTACTCAACTGAGTTGATTGTTGAATAGGTTTTTATTACTCTTTTTCATAAGCCTGATGCTCTTATAGATTTGATTGATAAATAGTTTATATATATATAATATTGATGATCCTCTAATTATGAATTCTGTAATCAGTAATTGGAATTATTTTCATTGTCATAAATCATCAATAAAAATAAATCAGAAAGGAATTAATGATGTGAATTGATTCATTAATTAAAAGCACAATATTTTGTCATTTAAATATTTTAAATTATGTATAAACATGATACCTTGATTAAAGTTGTATAATTGTAGCTTGAGATGAATGGTATTTGAGACTCAAAAAATTGTTTGGGGGGATAAGCTTTGTTTTGCTAGATAAAGGTGAATTTCATTGACCATATGTTACTTTGTTTGAAATTTATAAAAGAAAAGTGTGCAAGTATTGATACTCTCATCTGACCATCTTTCAAAGTTGTAAGATATTTAACTGTAACACTTTATTTGGCTCTGTAATGTTAATGAAATTATTCAAAGTTTGTGCACGAGAACAGAACTAAAATTGCTTGATAAATGGATTAATGAGTTGTATACCAAAAGTACCATAAAGTTCATACTAATTTTATATGGAATATTGAAAATGGTCTAATCAATTATGATTACATTGTCATTTTACAAAAGCTTGAAATTTTTAAAGTAAATCACTGTGTAATTGAATGTTTTCTTAATGAATAATAATATAAGGGAAAAAATTAAAACATGCTTTTAAGAATTTTTATGCTTAATGAGATAAACACTCTACATTTTCAAGTGCATAGATATGTGAATTTGGTTTTGTACTGAGAATATAAACTTCTGAAGCTGCTTACTTGTTATTATAATTATATAAGAACTGATTAATGTTATTTATATATTTTTTTAGGGAAAGAAATGATCAATGAAGGTTTCTTAAATGGAAGGAAATTTGAAAAGCTGCTAAATTCTGTAGTAACTTTGACATTCAATCAAAATGTTAGTTGCAATTTAAAATTTTCTGATCCCTTAAAGATTAAAACCTTATTCGTAAAGAATTTTGATTTGATCAATTTGAATGATGTAGTTTTTACAGATGAAATTGGAAAGAATATATCTAATAAAGTATTCACCAACAAGTAAGATGTATACTTTTCTCTAAGAATAATAGTTCAAAAATGATGCATTTAAATATGTTAAAGAATTTTTGGAAATTTTGCTAAAATGTAACATGTAGTTTTTCTTTCATTTCAACATAAAGGACTATTCAAAAAAGGATAATTTCAGGTTTTTCAGTACAATATTTTTTTTATCATAAGTTATACACCATTTTGCTTACAACCGTGTATCTCTGAACTATTAATATCTGATATTATTTTTGGAAACATTTGAATGCATTGCTTTTTTGATGTTAAATAATTGAAAGTCCATAAGCTAAAATATTCCTTTATCCAAAAATGGAATGATCTTTTAATCTTATTAAAACACTATTTTTCAGAATCTTTGCAAACAAAGCTGAATTTGATATTGCCAATGGAGTTAATGTTTCAAGTTTGAAAAATGCTTTCTTTAAAGGACAAGATAACAGGATAACCAAAATGATGATATTTCAATCTGATTTGGAAATATCAGAATGTAGGTGATCATAAAACTTTATATATTAAAAGTAGTTTTAAATTTTCTTCTGTATTTGTTTAAATTTAAGTTTTAAAATGTTACCATGTAAATAAAGGTAGAATTTTTTTTTTACCTTTAAACTTTAGGTGTTTGTAACAATAGTTTGTTAATGATTAAAGTACTTACTGTATTTAGCAAACAATTTCTCAAACTCAGTGGCACAACAGCCCATGAGGGCTAGGGCCTACTTTGTCCCTCCCAGTATATGTGGCCATTTGGCTCTGAGGTGCATGAGCAGAAGTCCCGATCTGGTGGTCAGTTTGAAGTGAGACCCCCAGTGTTTGAGTCCCCAAGCAAGCTTGGTACTCATTTATTGACCCACTGTGGTAGTGATGAAAGGTTGAGTCGACCCTGCCTATCCCGGGAATAGAACCCAGACCTGAGGTGTGGAGGGGCGAAGTGCTACCATTCTACCACTGGGCATTTTAAACAATTTCTAATTGTTATAAATGCTAAAATTACTGGAAACTCGTGTACATTTTTTTTTTCCAACTTAAACCCACCAAACTTTAAAAATGAGTTGATTATTTTTTTTCTTCTGAAAGAAGTTTTCAATTCTTTTTATTATTATTAAAGAAAGATATAACTATTTAAATTTATAAATTAATTCATATTAGATAGATAAAGGAGAATTTTGATTTTCTTCAGTTCAGGTTCAATCTCCAGCAACTATTGATGGTGTGAATTTTGATGATGTTATCGAAGTAGATGGTAAAATCAATGCCACAACATTGAATTTTTCTGTTATGTATACTAAAGGTATTAAAGTCAATGGAAAAATAAATGGATGCGATTTATCGGTAGGAATTTTAATTTCAAATATTTGATATTAAAGATTTTCAAAATTAGTTTTAAATTGATTATTTATTGCATAACTTTTTCTCAAAATTTAGAATATCGAGAATTTGCCAATGAAGAATATATCTATCAAATCAGAAGGGCACTTTACAAGTCTGACTATAGAGGGTAATCTCTATATAAAAAGTACTCTGAATGAATTATCTGAAGACATGTTATCAGACATTATTTCTAATATCGACTATGATGATGTCATCAGACAACATGAGTTTTTAGACATAAAAGCTACACATTTGCAAGTTTTAAATGGCATT
>BMAV01011840.1:259658-282711 GCA_019973955.1 Trichonephila inaurata madagascariensis | reverse complement strand
CCACTCCCCCCCCACCTCCCTCCCCCACTCCCACATCTCTATTCCCCTCCCCCGCCTGCGCCCCCCCCGCGGGAGGGGGCCCGCAATAATGAAAACCAACTTTGAAGTCTCATTGTATTTGACTTGCATTATGCAGTGTTTTTTGATGCAGAAATAGTAAAATTTCATCCCATTTAAATTTGTTATAAAATAAAATTTAATTTTTTAAACATAAATTGTTTATTTTCTTAGGATTTTCTTTACTCTTTTAAATTTTTTAGGAACTATTAATGGAGTAAAATTACCAGAAGATGTAGTATTAACTCATACCAAGGAGAAAATATATTCTCCGACCTCTATTAGTGGAACAATTATTTTACCCAGTATTGATGTTGCTGGCTTGATTGATGGTGTTAACTTGTCTCAACTCTTGGATAATAAAGTTTCTTTAAAAAACCCTGAAAATATTTCTTCAACTCTGACTTTTTTAAAGGATTTTGAAGTTAAAGGTAAGATTTTAACCATCTTTTTGTTTCTATTTAAAAATATTGATTTGTGTAAAGAAATATTCGATTTATTTAAAATAAAGCTATAAATTATAAGCACATATTATATGTTATTAATTCATCATACTCTTATTGCAAGAATCTTAACATGTGTATCAATAAAATTTTGTTTATTTCTAAATTTCTTATGTGAAAATGTGACATAAAAAGCATTACAACAAGCTAAAGTGATTATTGAATTTTTAACTATTAATTATGTTATAAAAAAGAACCATTCGAAAATTATTTGATGCTTTTAATAAGGGAAATTTCAAATTCTGCTTTATTTTTGACTTATGCAAGGTGGGGTTATTAAATAACAAGACTGAGGCAGTTACAGAAGAAATAAGCATGCTCCAAATGTCAGTGACTGACAGCTATTTAGCATGAAGCCTTCTCTTTTGAATGCAGTAGTACCTCTCGTTTTTATAAACAAATCCGTATAACTGTAGTCTTCATTTGCATCAGAGCTCTTTTTTTTGTTTTGTCGGAATATGAGATTTCACGTGAAACTTGGAGAAACTGCTACTGAAACTTATAATTTATTGAAACAAGTGTATGGCAATGGTTTATTGTGTGCACTGGTTTTTGAGTGGTTTAATCATTTTCAAAATGGCTGAGGAGGCGTAAAAGATGATTCACGCCCAGATCGTCCTTCCATGTTCAAAACGGATAACAATATCGAGAAAATCATTAATTTGGCCATTAGTTGAAATCATGTGCAACTTCTGAGACTATAGGATTTCACAAAGATTATGTATGGCAAATTTTATGTAACAATTTTGGTTTGTAAAAGTCTGTGCCAAAATGTTGCCTAAAATTCTCACATCTGAACCACAAGAAGGTTTCAAAAATATTTGCACTAATACTTTAAATGCCATTGAAAATGATGCAAATTTATTGAAAAGGATAATAACATGTGAGGAATTGTAGTTTTTTACTTAGGATTCTGTAACGAAGCATCAACCCATGCACTGGCAGAGTTCTTCCACAGACAGTCAAAGATCTCGAATGAGCAAATCCAAAATTTCAAGCAATGATGATTGTTTTTCGATATTCATGGGATTGTGTACCTTCATTGGGTTCCTGAACGTCAAACTATTTATCAATATCACTACCTTTACGTTCTTGCTGAACTCTGAAAGAATAAGGAAGAAATGACCAGGATTGTTGAGGACAAGTCATGGGTTTTCCACTAAGGCAATGCATTGACTTATTTCACATTGTTTGTCAAGTGGTTTCTAGCCCAGTACAGTATCCTAGTATTAGAACATCCATTTTATTTTCTGGATTTTGATTATCTGTTTCCTAAGGTGAAATATGCTTTAAAAGGAACATGATTTTGAATCCATTAAAACTGGGAAAGAGAAAGCAGCAGAGAGGCATCCTGAAGGAGCTCTCGCAAAAAGACTGCCAGCACTTTTTCAAACAATGGAAGATTCGAATTGAGCAATATAGGGATAGAGGAGGGGTGTATATTGAAGGTGATAATTAGTAAATATGTATGAAATCAAAATAAAATTTTTTATAGCATTAGTCTTGTTACTTAATAGTCACAACTTATAAAATTCTTTTGATTTTTGAAAATCAAAGAATTTTACAAGTTTTTTTTTGAAAATCTAAATTTTTGTAGAAATTTTTTTTTAAGTTTCAAATTTTTTTACTTTTTTGTTGTTGTTAATATCAATTAATCAAACTTTAAGCTTTCATGAAGCTTGTAAACATCTGAACGAATTAAAAAAATATGTATTAAGTTTCAAGTCTTTTGGATATTTTGTATGCAACACAGTAGGGAAAAATCTGCTTTTCTTCATTTATTGTTTGAATATTACATAACATTTGAATATTTCTGACTTTGACTAGAACTATCATATTTCAAAAATGTTAGGGTTATTGAAATCATTGGTTTTATGATAATTTGTAGAAGCTTTGGCTACTTTTTTTTAAAAAAATATCCTTTAAAGTTCAAATTGTATCAACTGTGTTCTTTTAACTATTTGAGAGTCAGTTGTTTCATAGTGAAATCACATTCATAATTTTTGTCTTGTATTGAAATCAGTAATTAATAAAAAGTAACTACGGTGGGTTTTTTTGTAAATGAGATTAACAACCGGCAATGCTACAATATTAAATTTTTTGAGTTTATTTAATATGACAATCTTTGTTATAAGAAACTTGCTTATTTGAAATATTTAGAAGCTTGTGCAAGTGTAAAAACTGCAAAAATCACAAAATATTTAGAAAAACTGTTATGGTCTTGTATAACTTCAAAATACTCCTTGTCCTATGAAAAAATCTACACAAAACATTTAGATTTACAGCCTCTTTTCTGTGGTGGTTTCATAACAAAACAACTGTCCTGAGGTAGTGATGCTTTGAATCAGCTTTTGGAATCACTTCCTGATTATTTTGAATGCAAAGGAATGTGTGAAGATGGGGAGGATAAAGAGGAACACTGTAATGTAACAATAACATGCAATAAAACAATAAATAACATATACACACTCTTTGCAGAATAAATGTGAAATTTTTGCTCTGAAGCATTTCATTCTCTTAGTTTCAAAGAAAATGCCTGTTTATGTATGTATACTTCTCCCTATTATGTGCTATACTGTTTTCATAACTTTATTTATTTTTTATTGTTGGGCACTGTATGTAATTTATTGATTTATGGTACATTTCCTTTTCATCATTTATTGTATTGTTTTTAAAAATTACATGTTATGTTGAATAACATCTAATCATG
The DNA here is from genome assembly GCA_019973955.1 of Trichonephila inaurata madagascariensis. Taxonomy (NCBI): domain Eukaryota; kingdom Metazoa; phylum Arthropoda; class Arachnida; order Araneae; family Nephilidae; genus Trichonephila; species Trichonephila inaurata. Next base: position 279,441 of record BMAV01011840.1, on the reverse strand, counting down.
TAATGTACCATCACTGATGTGTACAATTATGTAGTTATTTCTCTCTCTCTCCAAGATGAGCAATATGATAAATTTTATTTGTAATTACTATAAAAAAATAACTATTTTTAACAGTTTTAACAAAATTGCATTCCTGATTTATAATTTAACATTTTTTTACTGCATTCTTGTTACAAAGCAATTAAGTAATATCTGTATTATCAAAGTTCATGCCTAGGATTTATTTATAAATAAATATGTACAAGTTATTTATACAGAAGGATTTTGGCTATTGCATTAGCAAAGTATTTTGATTGTAATTCCTAGACATGTTGGTGATAGTTTTTTTATTGATGTATTAAGGCAGTGGTTTCATCATGAAGTTAAACCCTCTGAGACATCAGGCCCTAATTTTTTAATGTGTATAATTATTAATTAATTTCATAATTATGGAATTTGTGTATTATTTGTTTGAAATTTACCACAGTAAAAATGTCTTTCTAAAGGGTTAAGTACTAATTTAAATCTCTTTTAGTTTAATACATGTAGATTGATTTTATGTTTTATAATTTTTTCAAAACAGAGTATGAAGAATATTAGAATAAAGTCAATCTTTTTATTCTTTTAATATTAAAATTCATAAAAAAGGATATCAACAGGGGATAGGTTAATTTTAGGAAATTTTTTAGTTTGTTTTTAATATTGGTTATGAAAACTATTTCTCTTTTTAGGAAATTTAAAAATAAATTCTGTTAATGAAATAAACCTTAGTAAAGTAGTGAAGACTAAAAAGCAAGTGCAACCTGTTATTGAAGGAAATAAAACATTTATGAATGAGTTATCTTTGCATTCAGATTTGAAAGCATTGAATTTTATTGGCAATTTGTCTGAAAATTTGTGTAGAAACAATAATTCTGAATTTTTTCATGATATGGTGAGTTATAATTTTATATTCTTTTTTAAGGGCAAAAATTCAGCTCCTTTATCAGTAATTAGTTTAATACATATATTAATTATAAATATTTAAAGTAGACCACCTTGGGTATTATTACCTTATTGTAATTCTATATTTTTTATATATACTCTGCACTACTTATTCATAAAATATTTACAAATTGTATTTTCTTTATTTAGGTTTCGTTTCCTAACATTAAAGTATCATCTTTGAATGCAACATTTATTAATAATATTTCTATGGGAATCTTGTTGGAACTCGTTAGTGATATTGATAAAAATATAAATGACAAAATGGATAATTTAACTGATATGATAAATAAATTCGATGATGGACTTGAAATTTTGAGAAGCAGTATTAGTAAGTAAACTGATCTTTATTTGATTAATTAAAAATATGCATTTGTTTACATCTGTCTAGGATTTTATATTTTACCAATTATTTATTTGCTTCCTTACTTTAAGTTTATTGATATGCATAATATGGTATATGTAAAATAACTGCCACAATATTTCCTTTTTTCAGTTGTTCTTAACTGATTCTTTGGATACTTTTGGTATAAATTTTTTTAAAATCTATATTATAATTATAAAATGCAAAATATATTGAAGAATAACAGATTATAGATAAAAATTATATATTTCAATGTTTTGATAATTTTAATTTTGAACAATTTTTTTCATGAATAGAAAGTTGTAGCTTTTTATTGGTAGCTTAAGTTTTGTAATATCTTTGATGTTTATTAACATATGTCAATAAATGTATGAATTACTGCAGAGGGGTAAGTAATTAAAAATGCTAGCAATACTCATAAATGAAATAGGAGAAATATATTGTTCTGAAGTCGCTTGAAAGCATAATGAAACAAAAGCAAATATATTAAAATGCTTTAAGATGTCTGATTAACAAAGTAATTAGTATTTGCAAGCATTTGTACAATTTGAATTAAAGAAAATAAAATTTTCTTTAAACAAAATTGAACAAACGCTACAATATTAATTATTGTTACTCGGACATCTTGCATAAGATTTTAATTTAACTCATGATGCATAAGTTTTACTGGTATGCCTTAAGAATTAAAGAAACATGTTTTGAATTTTTTTTTTTACTTATTTGTTAAGTTTTATTCATGCTTTTCATCTATTCGATCTTCCAATATTGGACTACTACTAACTGTAAACATTGCTTTTGTTTATTATTTTATTTTGATTAACAAACATTACTTAGTTTTTACTTATGATTTATATGATGTGATTATATTCAGTTTCCAAAAGTTAATAAATTTCCAGAACTTTTTGTTCAATGCTATCAATTTTTAGAGTATCCTTTTATTATATTCTTTTGATACATATATTTGTATCAAATTTAAAATACTTTTATTTTAAAAGTAAATTTTTTTTTTCAGAAACTGATTCATATAAAGGACTTGATAAATTAAAACAGCTTTGCTTTTAAAAATGCATCAGCATTAAAGTACTGAAATTAAAACATAAATACTTCTCTTTGAATATGTTTTTATTTATACATTGCCATAGCGCATATTAAATATATGTATATTTCAATTGTATTTTGTGTATTCTACTTAGTATTAAACATTTTAAAATAAGTGAATATAAGAGTTAGATATTTTTAGGCATGTTTAATAGAATTTAAGGTGCTTCAAACATATATTGAAAAATGAAGTTCTCTGATGATGTTTCTTTAATTAAGAATTTATTTTCTTGTAAATTCTGTTGAAATCTGATTTCATAACAAAAAAATTCTTTTTTAGGAATCATGTTGATTTATTTTACAACTTACCTCCATTTGTACTTTTGACTTAAATTTGTAATAAACAACACAATGAGAAGCAGTTAACAGCGACAATGCATATTGTGCTGGAAAAACACCAATGTTCTGGATGATGTTACAAAATAGAATGGCTGCAGTTGTTAAAATGCACATTTGCTCAGTGCATGTGATGTGTTTGTAAATATGTGTCATTTACTCACTTGTAAATAACCAATATCAATGCAAAAAAAAAGTTTCTTCAAATCAAGTTAAATATTTGCTCTGCTGCATTGAGAACAGCTTAGGTCATTTATGGTGTCTTTTTTACACTTTATTTTTGAGGTTATGAATAGATTTCCACTATATTTCCATTTAGTATTTAGTTATTACTCATTAAAATTTTTTTTAATTTGTTGTAGATCCTTTATCATTATATGTCTTTTTTGAACTTCATCAAATGTTAAATCTGGGACCTACATTGAGATTTCTACCTGTCTTTGAAGGTGGAATGTATAGGTATGAATTTTAAATTGTTTACATATTACATTATGATATTAGACGATAACCTTGACATGCATTGATAATTCACTTGACTCTGATATATAATATACTATTCCATGTATTTATACAATTTGTAAAGTATGTATTTTGAATTCAAATAGAATAATATTAAATGTAATGAAAAGAATATGAAGATAATCTAAAAAAAATCATATATTATTCTTTTAATTTTTCATGTATTGAAACAAATAATATTTGAAAATATATTGTTTATATATATTCATTAAGCATAATTTCTGACTATAACGAATTATCTCCATTTAATAGCTAAACATAAGGAAAAATAAGGTTTGGAATGATGAAATTTGATGCTTTCTTAAATATCAAATATTTAATGAATGCTAAAAAAATTAAAAATGCTTTAAAAATTAATCTTACAAACATAAATGAGTTGGTTAATTAATATTTTAATAAAATTTATTTTCATGTTAATATTTCTTTTATAAACATTAACTATATAAATTTATTTAATAATTTTGCTAATAAATATTTATAGGTTAAATTGATTATTAAATTATAAATTTTTCTTTGGTATATAGTGAAAAACATCAATTACCTACAATTGAAATTATTGCTTGGTTAGATCTGAATGAAACTTGTCGTCATTTTAAATCTGTTACGATGATTGTTGAATCGGATGGTTCTTTGAAAGAATCAAAAAAGGTTCAAGGGAGAGTATTTCCTTTCACACTTCATGGACTGCAAGAGGAAATAAAAGGATTTAGTTTGCATGTTGATCGATCGAAAAGGTATTTATTTTGGTGATTCTTCTATTCAATGCATTTTAATTATGTTGTATATTTTAGGTGTATTTTCATTTCTCCAAGGAAATGACTTAAACTACTATTTCTTAATACTTGTTCGTAACATTATCTGCATCTGCTTACTTTTTGTCTATAGTAATTTAAACCTATGGCAACTGTTGTAGGATTCAGAATGGAATAGTATAATCAATTTAGAATTATTTTTATAAAGTTGAGAGAACTATTTTTGTCAAAATATTTGAAATCAAATTCTTACTGAGTTGGGTTCTTGCCATAATGTGGAAATTACAAATTTTCTTTCAAATTAAATATATTTCTCCCAGAACTTTAAACTTCTATTACTGCTAAGTTTTAATTAGTAGTAATTTAAAATTAAATTATAAATATTAGTTTATCAATTAATTAGTTATATTCTTTATTTAAAAATTATGATGTGTCATTGCCAACCGAACCACCAAAAAGTTTAAGATCTTGCATTTTATTAGAATATAAAAATTATGTTACTTAATTGTTCCAAAAAATGTGAATAGCTTTCTTCTACTTTAGGTGTACTGTGGAAAACCAAAAGCCAGATATTTTAAAGATGGCTTTTGCAAACAGAAATGAGAGCAGACATACATTAATATCTCCTCCTGATTCAGTGCTGCTTGATGCAAAAATACTTGAAATGGAAAATGATTTATTTTTGGTAGTTGCTTATAAATCTAATGGTGATTATAGACAGTAATTTTTTTTTATGATATTTTCCTGTTGTAAGTTTTGTTTACTTTTACTCTTCGATGAAAAGTTATACCAAAATAGTGCCTAAGAAATTTTGGTTATGAATCTACATAATAGTAATTAAGTAGTTTTTATCCATCTGTAGTGTGTGTTCAAACTTTTTTTAAACATTTGTAAATTTTTGAATTGATGTACATTTAATTGTAATTCAAGTTTTTCTTATCATATAATTATTTTTTAATCTTTTATCCTTTTTTTTCATGACTAGCAGAAAATCTAAATTCAAAACTATCCACAAAAGTTATTTATAATATGGAAAAATATTTTTAATATTGTAGTCATATTCTTGTACAAGTAATTAGTTAATTAAAATTCTTAAGTAGTTTTTATTTCAAATTTATTCAATGTTTAATTTTTAATGTTTCAATCACTTTCAATTTAGTTAACAAATCATAATTTATTTCAGTAACAAAAAGGTGTTAAATATTGTTTATTCTGAAATATTTAAGCTTTTTAGTTTTGATTTGAATGTTGTTAGATTAAAGTTTTAATTGCTATGGTTAGTCCCTTGCAATTTTATTATTTATATGTAATCAAGCTTGGATTTTTATCCTAGAATTGTGCATGTGTTTTAAGAGAAAAGGTAAATATTTAAACAGTTAATACTATAACTATGTTTTAGAGCATTATTGTACATTTATCTATTTTTTCAATTAAATCTAATTTTATTATGTTATAACAAAGGAATGTCAATATGTGACATGAAAGAATAGAGCTGCCAGAGACCTCTTAACCAACTAGAGCAGTGATTCCCAAAGTGGTCTATATTGACCCCTAGGGATCTATGATGACCTGCAAGTAGTCCATACCAGCAAAAAAAATAATTTGGGGATCCATGATGTGTAAATGGGGATGTATGATAGGGACTCTGATTAAACCAGATAATGACTTAAATTTTAAAAAAAATTGATTTAGTGAAAAAACCCAGATTTTACCAATTTAACCGATCTATTTACTAAATTTAGTGAGGTTAATATGCAGTTACAAAGTGGCAGTATAAATTTTATTAAGACAAGGATCATTTTAGCATTTCTTTCCAGAATTAAACTAAAGAAGTATAATATTGAACACTGCAAATTTTCTCAATTTGGAGAATGCTTTGACTAGGGTAATACCAAAGTGGGCAATGAGTTCATATGGTCACAAAGAAAAAAAATGTTATATTACAATAGGAACTGATCCGAATAGGCCTGACAAAACCTGTTGTTGGTTGCAAATTATGAAATATTGTGAGAAAGAGTTTCAGTGAGTTTGCCAATCTCAAAAACAAAAAAAGAGGGGGGGGGGGGTGGACTGGACACTACTAACAAAGGAAATTTAGGGTTAAACCCGATTGGATTGATATTAAATGTTTTAAATTTGTTATTGCAGCACCAGATTCATCCCTCCCAGTAAAAGCATTTGTTTGTTGTTCAGTTTATGTATTAATTAAATTTTATTTAACATTTGCTTCTTAAATTCTGAACACTGTATTTCACTACAATTAAAAATTTGTTTCTTTTAAAGTAGAGGTACCAGCTGTCAAGAAGACATTTAAGTTAATAAATTTGGAAAAATCTGATATTAGATAAGCAGGTTTCTACCACATGAACCAAAAAACATGGCAAGTTGTCTATGAGACAAAAGTTTGGAAACCTCTGATCTAGAAAGACTAAAGTCATTCAAAGTATCCTTGCCTTAACTCTGAAAACATAAAATACAAAAAAAGTAGCACTTAAAAACACCACTGAATTAATCCCCATTGGCTGAGTCTCAAGAATTTTTACCATAATGATCTGTGAGGAGTTGCATGAGAAATCTAAATTATTTATATAATAAAATTCAAATTATCCACCATGTTTCTCCTATTGTCTTAAACCAAAATTCTAGGGGCTGAGGAAGAACCAGTGGTGTAACGTACACCCCCGCCGCGGGTTCTAGGGGGCCCAAAGCCTGACTGTTGCCAAGTACCTACCCCTTGTAAAATCCAACTTGGGGGGCCTAAAACCTAACTTTGCAGGGGGGGGGGAATGTTCTCAATTACACCACTGGGAGGAATTTGGAACTATTCAAAATGTTGAGTTGTAGAAGTTCAATCATATTTCATTATGTTCTATAACAAATTTAGGTCTTAAAGAATTGTTAGTGATTTAAGTCTCTGTTTTATAGCATATGAAAAAATGTATTTGCACAAATACGATTTATTCGAAGACACATGGATTGAAGTTCAAAAATTTCATACCTCTGGCATATCCTCTTTTGATTTGATCAATATTGATGATTTGGACGATTTTGCAGCTTATCTTGCAGTGACAGGTACAATTGATACCCCTGGTATTCATGTTTATTCTTGGGACTTTGAAATGAATAAAGTTAGTATTTCATTTTTTTTTAATTACAGTTTGTATTAATATCTTAGAAATGTCTAACTGTAATTGATTTTGAGTATATATGAAATATATAATATTTTGGTTTGCTGCACATAAGTAAAATCTTTCTGTACATAATTAAATATTATCATGAATTTCAATGCATAGTTTAAGAGAAATAAAAGAATGTAATTTATGTAGTTGATTGAGTATTTAAGTATATTAAACTTTTTGCAATGCATGGATAAAAATATTTGATATATTTTAATTGTTAATAAAAATATTGCAGGTATTTGAAGTAAGGAATATTTTTTGCTAATTATTATAATTAAAGAATTTGTTTTTCCCCCTTGCTAAAGTAGCCATGATACTTAGGGTAGACTTTGAATACATTTCAATTATGCTTATATTTTATGTTTCGTTAATGTAATTTAGAGATATTACAAAGTTTCAACTAATATCTAAGGTTTATAAAGCAAATATTATGCATTTTTCAATTTCTATTGCATCTTTATTTTCTATATATACAGTAGAGTCTCAAACTCAGCCTAATGTGGCTAAAGGGTGGCCAAGTTTGTGAAAATGCAGGGTTATCGAGAATGTGATTAAAAACAAATAAGTACAAGTTTTTTCCTCAGAAAATATTGTACTGTACTAGTATGTATTGTTTTCTCGAGAATACAATAGAGAAAATAAATCACCCAAATAACCTAAAACGAAGGAAAAGTATGTACTGTATGAAGGCATAGTATATATGGTAATTTATTTGATCAGATACACCTCAGAAAAATACTTTATGAAGGCATAAAGTGGTTTATAATGAAAATTAAGTAGCAGACTTTGCAAAAGCTGACTACTTTTTTTTTAAGAAATGCGTAATGTCCTCTTGTGGTTTTTTTTTCGATCTGTAAGGGTGTGAATTTAACCTTTGTTTTGCATTTGAATTTTTTTAACAGGCTAAATTAAAATAGGAAAATTAACATTAACTACATTAAAAGGCAGCTGCAAATTTTTAATGCTCACTAGGACTCTTAGTATTAAAAGCAATAAAATCTGTTTAATTTAATTATATATCAAAATACGTAATTTTAAACAGAATTGGAGGTAGGGGAGATTAATTATTTTGTAAATATATATTTAGAAATTTCTAAATGAAAATGAGAAGCTATGAAAAATAAACTTTATATCTTGCCTATTGAGCATGGATGTTGTCAATATAAAAAGCTATTTTTTCAACTTTTAGAAATTGTTTAAGATATTTTACATTTTTTCAAAACTAATGTTTTATTTTCTCTATAGTTTCATTTAGACTTGCATATTTCAAAATCTGTTTCAAGTTCAGCTTTATGGGTTTACACTGAAAGAAATATATTTTTGCTTCTTGCTAAAGAAAGTACTAAAATTTTCAAGAACAAAGTATGGACACCCGTATATTCAGAACCAATTGAGGTTTATCTTCTGAAAGATGATATGAAGCTAAACCATGAAATCAATGTTTATGGAATTTCTTCTCTTGAGACATTCAGTTTATCAGGTATGAAGTTTTGAAAAAATATTTATGTAAGAAATTGATAAAAAGAAATTTCATTCTCAATTAAAATGATTGAGATCTTTAATTAATTACAGGGTATGACAAAGTAATTGATTTTTCACACAGTCAAAGGTAGATTAGTTGAGAGTTCTTGAGAGTTTGAACTAATGAAAAATTATATCATTATGTGTATTGAAACTTAAATTCTCCAATTTATATACAGCTGGGAATTTTGAAGAATGTTTATTCTATCCTTGTCATCTGGTACTTGTTCAAAACTATAAAATTTATAACAAATTGTTCATCTAAATGTAGATTAATAACATTAATGAATATGTAATTCTCTTTAATATACTAATTAAATTCAAATGTTTATGAAGATCAATTATTTAAAAAATATATAAACTAAACTCAGTGGTGCAACAGCCCATGAGGCCAAGGCCTACTGTGCCCATTGGGCGTTGAGGTGCATTAACAGATGTCCCAATCAGGTGATCAGTCTGAACTGAAGTCCCCAAGCAAGCTTGGTATTCATTTATTGACCCACTGAAAGGCTGAGTCGCGACCTGTGGTGTGGAAGCACAACATGCTACCACTCAGAAAAAGTATATATAATCTGATGAAGGTGTTTATATTTAATGCTAAATTTATTATTTTGTTTTCATTCAAAATTTCCTATTGGTGAAAAACTTATTTTAATCCACAGCTTATTGTAAAGTATGATTAACAAACTACTGTCAGTTTTTTTTTACTTCATTGAATTAATAATGAATAGAAGGAAATTTTGTTCCTTTGATTAGTGAATACATATTTATTCATTACCATAGTAACTAATTTTTGTGTTTAATACAAAAATGACATCTTGTACTTATCTTAAATTAAGTACAACTTTTTAAAGTTTATTCTATTTCAGGTGAAATTTATGTTCTTGCTGTTAGTCGTCATTTACAAACCATTTATGTCATACAGTATCAAGGATATGATGGTTTTCAAGTAATTCAAGAAATACATGCTCCTGGAGTTACAGGTGTATCAATATTTTCAATTAAAGATGATATTTTATTAGCAGTCGCTTCTAAAACTGGTCATACAAAAGTATTGAAATGTATAGCGAGAGGAGCAAAACATATTTATGGTTTGGTTTAGTTTGCATTATATTTTTATAATTTAAGTTTTTAATAAATATGAATTATATTACATATGTTTCCAACTTTCTTGTGGTATCAACTTTGGGAGTAAGATTAGCCAAATCAGACATGTGACAAAATATTATCCAATGTAAATTATATAGAATAGTTTAGTAATTCAAGATAAAAAGTATTGCTTTTGTTGTACAATATTTTTCATGAAACCCATTTATAACTACATTTCTGCTGCTGTCAATTTTACACACATTGATTCATCTTTCCAGAACTAAGTTTATTAAAAATGAATTATAAAACATAGATATTTATATATATAAACTTTATACAATAGTCTTTGATATGCATAAAACATTTAATTCTGTAATTACATGCCTTTATAACTTTGATGTAGTATTGGGTACTGGTCCCAACCAGGGTTCACCTACAGAGAAAACATTTTTGAAAATGATGTATATATATATATTTTAAGAAAATAAGTTAAATAAAATTTTCCTTACCTAAAACATAAGCAAGTAGTTCAAAACGATCAGATCCAAAGAATACTTCAGGTTTCCCTTCAACATGAGCAACAATCATAGGAGCTCCAAAAGCCTATAAAAATTAAAGTGAAAATATCTCTAGAAATCCAAATCCTTTTTTACATTAGAAAATTTATATTACCTGTACTCAATGCTGTTATACATTATTTTTTATGAGCCATAATACACTGAATAGTAAGCTTTCTAGATAAATTTTCTTTAATATTCATTCACCCTCCCTTTCCCTTATTAATTTCGAACCATGGTCAAGTGGCGAGGGCTACACCTGAGCTGGCAATACCCACCACAACAACAGGAGGACATTTGAGCCTCAACATATTTAATGTGCATTACCCCCTACACGACAGGTCTTCACTGATATTAGGCTCTAACTCATGACACAAAGGAAAGAGGGAATTACCATAATGAATAACAATGAGATCCAGCAATACAGATGTAGAAAAGCCAGTTTTGTTATTACAAGATTAATCATTGTACAGTACAGGAGCTGTGTTACATTTGATTAAGTTCGTATTCCAAAAAAGTTATGAATCCTAAATAGCAAAAAATAGGGTCAGTTTTAAGTAATTGTGATATTTTAATGTTGCAAGTACATTTAATTTTGGTTAGTTCCATGACAACATAAACATGCAGTTTTATTCCTAGTATTATCAAAGAATTATTTGTTCTTCATCAAACACAATACTTATTAATCACTTATTTTATGTTTCTACTAAAGATGGAAACTTAGGATTGCTTTGCAAAGATAAGATTTAAATTAACCAAATCAGGAAATGCACGCACATATCTATTTATAACTGTAAATTGCCCATCCGGGTGAAAGGTCCAAGACTTAGCTGTTACATTTAAAATTAAGCCAAAAACTTACACCATATTCTAAAGCTTCATCTGTATATTTTCGAAGTCTTTGTTTAGTTTGTGCATCATTTATGATTTTCAGTGACTTTTCAAGAGTTTTTTCATCCATTCCAATTTTCTTCCCAGCCTGAAATCAAACATATAATCAATCTGATTAATTTAAATAGAATTATTTGCATCAGCTATGAAGAAGGAATTAAAATCTCATTTACCTCAATGAAGCTTTGAATTCTGCTAATATCTGTATGCTGAAAATGTATTTAAAAAAAATGTTTATAGTAACCACTTTTGTTCTTCAAAAATATCATCTCAATAAACACTCACATTTTAATTTACTGAGAATTATTTTTTATAAATAAGTACTTTGATTTTTACATATTAAAAACAAGCGCAGAATATCATCAGATGTATTGTTACCTCATTGTACAGACGTTGCCATACTGTTCTTGAAATTGATTCAAGATATTCTGGTTGTTGAATATCAACTGCAGTCAGAAATCTTTGTGCATTCAATGATCCATTTTTCATCATTATATCCATTAAATTCTGTAATTAAGTAATTTTTAATCCTAATGTGATACTAAATTATATCCAAGAACTGAAAGCTTTTAATATAGTGCATTCTCAAAAATAAGATTCCATTTTATATTAATTTTTATTGAAAAAGATGCATTAAACCTTTCAACATAATCATTTATATCCAAAAATTTATATTTCATTCATAAGAAATTTTCACAAATACAAACATTCCTTCTGAATAATAGTTGTAAAGTTCATCACAGTTCACATAGCTGAAGGATCCAGCCATCCAGTATTGTGATGCTTTGAAGATTTATGCTGTGAAAAATTTAATACTTTGTCTTCTAAGTCTATAATCTATACATAATCAATCCAACTGAGGAAATAATAGTCAACGAGCCACACTTGTGTCCCTTGTTTATCTGTTGAATGGGGTTATATTCTGATCACCATTTGAAGATTCAATTTCTCTTTGCAAAAAGCTGTATGATTCTTACCCGTGGAATCTTCCACAATTACTTTTTGTACTCGGAGGATTAAATTATTCCATAAACTGCTACAACATGAGATGTTGAATGTCAAAGTTCCTAGTCAGTTTTAGTTATATCCATTATGAGGTTTACATTTACTCGCATGTCTTTGAACTTCGATTGGTCATGTCTGGCGGACAATCTTAACTAGGTCTTATTTTTTTAGCGGGAAGGGAGGGGGATGGCACAGACTGGTTGCATATATATTTTACACTTGAATGCAATACACTTAATAACATATCTTTTTGAAGGGCTGAAAAAAAATTCAATAAAAACTGTGTATCTGTATTATAAAGTAAACAAGTTCCGAACATGGATTGAAAATTCCTTGAATTAACACTTTCTCTATCATTCAATTTCATAAAGTACTAATAACTCTTAATTATTAAAGTTCTCAATTTATAATTTTGTAAAGTATTTCACCAAAAACTATGAAAAGATTATAGTTTATTAATGTATTCAGTATGATTTTTGCCAAAAAAGTTCCACTAGTGAATTTTGGAATATTTAGAAGCAATGCTACTTAAATAAGAGGATTCCATAAAGAGATATGGCATAGAAATTGATGATCAGCAGTATTATTTTAAACATTACTAGATCCACACAAGTATTCTATTATTGAATATATTTTCTAAACTTCTTGTTAGTGAGTCCTATATATTTATTATATCAAGGTTCATAAAAGTTCCATTACATTACATGAAGCTTGCTCAACTATATCACAATATTAACCAGTATTTTTAATATTGCAAATCAAATTTATAATACAACACCACTTTAAATCAGGCCTAAGTTATTTCATTGAATTACAAGTACTAGTAAATCTGTATATGTACTATTTAAATATTTTGTAATCCCATATACAGTATGAAAAAAATTGTCATTCCTTCAACACATTACAAAATCTTGAAGAAACATACTGAAAAAAGAAATGAAACATTCATTAGGCCAAAACCTAGAAAAATTTATCCTAAAGATTACAGTGGAGTTAACAGATAATAATTTTTGAACTATACTCAAGTGGTAAAGATATTTGGGATAGCACAGCATCCCACTCTTCTTATTTCTGCTCCAGAAATGTGAGACTTTGAGCCCCAACAGATTTAATACAGATCAACCTCACCACATGATGAATCTCTAGTAGAACAGGACTCGATTCAATTGAAATAGTGTTTGACACAAACTTGCGACATTGACTATTGTGGATATTCTATAAGAGACCAGTAGTTTCAATAAGCAAATGTGCTTTAAATGGGTTTTTGCCTATAAAGGCCTTTTTTTTTAAGTCAATGCCAAATAATGGTAACAATGCGTTGTTCACCTGAGTAGGGGATGTTTGATTCAGAAAGTTCCAAAAAACCAAGCTGGACTTAACCAGATTTTGTGGTTATAAATTTTGATCTGCCAGCATCAAGGGGGCTTGTAGATCTTCTGCGCCCAGGACCCGAAATGAGCATAAATCGGCACTGCTGCTGTCATATTTATAGTTTTGTAACATGCACAGGAAGGGTTTTCCTGCTACTGGATGCATGTCACAGCATTTGGTAACATCTTTTGATTTGAAGAGTTTGGTTGACGGTATGATACATAAATACCATATCTTAATTATTAATTCTGAAATGCTATTCCCTATTATGTAAGGAATAACATTCTTGAACATAACAAATTAGAAATAATGTATTCCAACTTACATATGGTAGACTCAAAGGAACTTGAAAATATGCTTGAAGTCGTCTTAAATCTTGTGCCATATACATACCCTTATTTGGAACAACAGCAGGTGGAGAATTCCCTGAAAATGAAACAAGGAAAAATATGAATGTGCATATATATACAATATATTTTTTTAAAAAATTGTCTCACGGTGATATTTTAAAGTATCAAATAATTTGTCATCAAATTCAACATAAAAAATTAAAGAAAAACTTTTACAAAGTTGAATTTTTGACAGCATTATAAGAAATCAAATGAAACTAGAAAAATCTTCAAAGTAGTGTTTATTTTTAAATAGTTTTGAAAAACTGAAGAATTTGGTATTCATATACTAGCACCAAAAAATCTATTGATTAAAAAATTGGCACTGAAGTTTAAATTATATTTATATTGTTTTAAAAAAGTCAGTTAAATTTTTTTAAAAAAATGAAATATCTAACAACAATTAAGTAATACAGGTGATCAATATTATGTAGGCAGCAGTGGCCTGTCAGTTTTAAAATAAATGGACATATTGTGCCCATTAATGCTCTTTAGTTTGATGGAATGGTCCTTTTATACTTTCACTTTGGAAATACTCCATTATACTCTTTTCCTTAGAAGGTAAATCCCAAATGTAATCATTTTTTTTTTTTTTTTTTGCAAAAAATAAAACAGCTTATAAGAAAGTTTATTGTGTTCAGACATGTGCATGGGAATCTTTTTTTTTTTACAAAAGCAGTATAATCACTGCATTTAGCAACAGTTTTTGATTAGGTGAAGATGTCAACAGCCTAATATGCAATTACCACAAATTATTTTACTTGAAATAAATTGTTGGAAAAATATTTGTTCACGACATTTTTCTAGCATAAGATAAAATAAATATTAATACAGTAGAGTCCCGAAAATTCGACCTAATGACTGAAGAGTGGCTGAATTTGTGAAAATGCCCTTATCAAGAATGGGATTAAAAAAGAATGAGTATGAGTGTTCTCAGAAAATATTGTACTACACTTATATGTATTGTTTGCTTGAGAATACAACAGAAAATGAAGCCCAAAACACCCTTAAACAAAGGAAAAGTATGTACTTTATGAAGGCATAGAACATTTACAACATGAAAATGAAAATTAAGGAATACATTGTAAAGAGTAATTTACCTGATCAGACACACTCAGAAAAGTACTTTATAAAGGCATAAAGCTGTCTGTAACGAAAATTAAGTAACCAACTTTGCATAAACTGGAAACTTATTTAAAAGAAATTTGTAATGTCTTCTGTCTGTGTTTTTTGCTGCTTCATCACAAAGATGACGAAGAAACTGCAAGTTCAATACTAACGCATCTTGTTTAGAATACTGAAGAGTGGTTTTGACAGCATTTAGTCCCTCACTATGTGATGTCTTATGAGTTTGTACAACATTCTCAACGTTAACGTCTCCCTCATTTTCCAGAGAGGGAGTATGACGCCTGAAAATGGAATACGGGACCTTGAATGGGTCTTCACATGGGTTTTTTTCGACCTACAAGGGTGTGGCCAAGTTATCAAGTAATGAGTTTCCCAAGACTCTACTGTATAAGTTATATTTTATAATAGAGTAAAGAATAAAATAAATATTTCAATTTTCTCGTTATTATAAATCGAACACTTTGAATCATAAAGAAAAGCTTTTTTTTAAAATACGAAGTTAAAATATTTATAATTCATGTAACTAAAAACTGTGAAAAAAATCTCCATTTGCTTTTGTTAGCTCCATTAACATAAAAGCTTCTTTATTTAAATTGTTATTTACCCAAATGTAAAAACAAGCTGAAGAAATTAAAATTAAATTTAACACCAATTTTTTTGTCCACCAATTTAGTTCTGCAAAATTTCAAGTTTCAGCCATTCATGAATTTTCAAAGTACTTTAAGACTGAAATCACATTCTGTTACATATCATACATACATACATACACAAAATCCTCTTTAAGCTATGATAGATTAGAATAGATAAATTTGTATAATTTCACTTAAATAATCATTTAAAAATATTGCTGCTCATGATATTTATTATTGAAGTTATTCTTTTATCAAGTAATTACAAAGATCTGAATTTTGAACATTGCGGAATCATTTCATCTTTTGGAAACATTTAAAAATTGGAAGTAAAATAATTACATCAATTAAAATATGCTGTAAAAAAATTTAATATTGACATTTTAAAAATGTATTACAGTCCCTTTATTATTTAAAAGTTGAATGATACATAGTATTATTTGAATTTATTAACAAAATATATCACAAGATAATGAAGCTATATATTAATATATCATTCTTATTTTTGTCTGAAATTTAACATATTTAGATTAACTGTCAAATTTTTCTTTATTATCAAAAGCACTATGAAAAATGTATACATATGGAAAAAATGTAGCTTAGATATTATGCACACATGTATATATACAAAAGAACTTTTATACGGTGATTTCTAAATGATCAATTTACAGAAAAAGTGTTATATTCGCATATCCATACTTTTTAATTTTTTTATATAATTTTACAGTATATCTATATGATATAATGAAGACAAAGTAAAATTATGGGAATAATATCTTTCAAAGTTAATAATTCATTATTGCATTAAATTTTTTTGAGAAAAATTATTAAAGTTAATCAGTTACTGAAACCATAAAACAAACATGACAAAATGTATTAAACACATCAAATTCTGTCCCATTAATGTATTTGTAGTGAAATGTATCAAATTGGACAATATTGCCAGTGTTTCTGTAGCGACAGCTTGGAAAGGTAGTCATCAATCCATGGTTTGCATATCTGATAAGCATCCAATTAATTTTGGCTTGTTTTTAATTCATATTGCAGAGATAAATATTGAAAATACCTTCCTTAACACTAGCTATACTTAGCTTTAGCAATCATGAAAAATTTCCTCCCCACAAATGATTTTAATTATAAAATTAAACATGTGATAACCCTTTTCAATTTGAATTGTTTTATCAACTAGAATAAATTTAAGTCAATCAAGCTTCAACACATTATACTATACATGCTTTATAAAACTGCAGTGTCAGCTTAAAAGATAAGCAAAAATAAGCTATCAATTTGTGTTAAATAGGATGTTATACTTTATCATATCTAAAATAAGAAAGCATGAAACAAGAACTGACACAAAATAGTACAGGTATAATGAGGAAACACTTAACATACTAGCTTTTGTTGTAGAATGGATTCAAATGGTTAAATTATACAGACTGAATATTGTATCGCATAACCTTATTAGTCAACATACTATTAATAAGAAATGGTCAATATAGAAAAGTTATTTCATACTATATAAGATGTAGTGCTTTTTAGAATAAAAGAAAACTTGTCATTTTACTCAGAGAGAGTTTTGGAAGCTTTATTATATATGGTGTATTTCGTTATAAAATCCGGTAATACTTTTATAAAGTGTATAAGCAATAATATTTTAAAATAAATGAATAAAAATCACCAGAGCTCTTCATAACTCCAGCTAACAGCATTGGCTTTAACTTTAAGTCGATTTTCCATATGGATTTATATCGCTGTAAAACCTGCAAATTTAATTTGTGTTATTATACATCATAATATATAATATAAAGCAAAAAAAAAACGAACTAAAACATGAATAATTTAAACTTAAATTAATCAAATAATATGAAAAGATAAGGTTAAATACATCTAACTTAGATAAGAGGAAGTTTGAAATCACATAATAGTAATACATTTTTACCTCAAATGCAAGATATGAATACGGGGAAATCACATCATAAAAAAACTCAATTAAAACAGGAGCTTTCGTAACTGACATTTCTAAAAAAAAGTTTAAAACAGAATTTTAAAAAAATGCAGCGGGGTGATAATTTTATGATACGGAAAATGACAGTACTATCGTTGAAAATAAAAATAAAGAGGAAAACAAAACTTCAAGCAGACGATAAGATAAAATAAACAGTTAATCGTACAATTGCAGTTAAGGGGGGGGGCGCCGCTAGAGTCATTCTCCACTGATAAACTTTTCTAACAATTTTTTCCCTTCATAAATCAGTTTGCTTGTTTTAATCCGAATTTTTATAATTCGTATAGTAAATACTAAATCTAAATCATATTGTAAAATTTTGTGATTAAACTCATATATACAAATCATAAATTAAAAACAGAAAATCAACTTGTCTTCCGTTTTCCTCAAGACAACATTTGAAAAATGTACAGTTGTTGCTGTTGTTGTTACTAATCCTCCAAGGTCTGACGAAGTCAGACGAGTCTGCTGATTCTGATGAGCACAAGAAAGGAAGAAGTATAAAGATCCTCTAGAGAAAGGCCCCGATAGTCCAAGATGTGCTCGGGTGAAAACTGTGGAAAATTACATTTGTTACACGATTTAAAGGTTTTAGTGTTCCCACACTAGCGTAGCTAGTCCTAAGTGGTCCCTGTATCAAAATTCTTTGGAAAGCCTTTGTTGGGGCCAATTAACATTTTACGATTCTTTTACTACACATGGTCGGGCTCCTGTAGTTTGTGGGCCCCAGGCCTGCAAAAAAGCCTGTAAACCTCGAATTTTATAATTATTACAAGCTTAAAGATTTAAAAATGCATAAAAGATTAAAACAAACATTTAAAAGATTCATAAGAATTCATAAAAATTTAAAACTATGAATTTTTTACTTATTATGAGGTATTTTTACTCTTGAATGACTTACATTTTCCCCTTCTTTAAGCCGTACGAGTTGATAGCATTGAAGACTAGACATATTTTCTTTAATTTCAGCTGCTTTTGTTCGCAATTTGTCAGCCAATGTGGAGGAAATGACATAAAAAAAGGGAATATCTTAAAGCACAAATCTTTATATATAAAAATCTTCTGTGCGTGTGTATGTGACTGAACTCCTCCTTAACGGCTGGACCGATTTTGATGAAATTTTTTGTGTGGGTTCAAGTGGATTCGAGAATGGTTTAGATTCACAATTCTGTATGATATCGCAATTAGTTAAAAAGATATTAATTAGAAACCTTAAAGTGCATAATTGTTTTACCCATGTATGCTGTTTATTCTGCTAATGCGCGGCAAGGAAAAAAAAAAAAAGAAAGAAAGAAAGAAGAGGGGAGAATTTTCCCATATTTTTGCCATTTTTAAAATTGCAATCTAATTTTTCTATCAAAATCAGATAACAAGTAATTACAGTATCGGAAAGATTATTCATTTCGCCACGATACGGTATATATCTTTATATATATAATTCTTCTGTGCATGTGTATGAGACTGAACTCCTCCTAAGCGGCTGGACTGTTTTGGATGATATTTTTTGTGTGGGTTCAAGTGGATTCGAGAATGATTTAGATTCACAATTCGGTCCGATATAGCAATTAGTTAAAATGATATTAATTAAAACCAGTTTTGGGCGCCAACTTTGATTTGTCTGCATTGTTGTAACACTGTTATTGTTACAACAATGCAGACAAAAAAGTTGGCGTCGAAAATCAGTTTTCAGCTAAAATGGAATTTCATGACGTTGCTGTATTGACTGTATTAATTAACTTTGTTTAACAAGTAATATAAAAAAAAATTAAGTCAATTCCTACTTAGATCAACAAAGAAAAATTTTATTTTAGCTACTTTTTATTAAATAGTTACAATTAATATAAATACGTATATATATATGACAGAATCACAACATTAAGTGGTCATTAACTTTTATTAAGTATCATTAAAGTATCGCATTGTCATCCAAAACAATCTTGTATATAAATTTCATTTCAACTGAATACTTTAACACCTGAGAAAAAAA
>BMAV01011840.1:0-243630 GCA_019973955.1 Trichonephila inaurata madagascariensis | reverse complement strand
AATCATTTTTTTTACTTTTTAGTTCGATTAACCATAAAAGCGTGTATTTTTGTTTTTTTTAAAAATCCTTTTTTTTTATAAATTTTTTTTTTTTTTTTTTTCAATTTTTGGCCCGTGACCAAAAAAGTTTGCCCTTCCCTGAGTTGGTACAAATTATTTTTTTCACATGCACAAGTCTTTTTTTTTTATTTCCATTTTCAGAAAGATTGGACAGTTACTTATATTATGATAAGAAATTGCTGACGCAAAAAAAAAAAAAAAAAACTTTTTCGCTTTTAGAGTTATTCTTAATCTTTTAGTCGCCAAATCTGAAAATGGGATCTGGAATTAGTCGCCAAATCTGGACTATCCTGTCTCTTGATTATCCTGTTCTGGACAATGAAACAAAATAATGAAATTATTGTATTGTCATCGGTCCTTGACAAGTGTGCAAAATTTCGAATTAATCTGACCTTTTAAAGTGGGTAAAAATCGAGTTGAAAGATTCCGTTATATACAAATGAAACTCTTATAAAAGCGTGTTAATTAAAAAAAAAATAAATAAATAAATAAATAAAAACATAAACATATT
Source organism: Trichonephila inaurata madagascariensis (assembly GCA_019973955.1). Taxonomy (NCBI): domain Eukaryota; kingdom Metazoa; phylum Arthropoda; class Arachnida; order Araneae; family Nephilidae; genus Trichonephila; species Trichonephila inaurata. The sequence continues at coordinate 243,059 of BMAV01011840.1, read as the reverse complement.
TTTTTTGTGGGAAGCTTATTATCTTTTTTTTGCTCCACGAATCCTTTGGGCAGCAATATTAAGTCCGTCTCAAAAGGATTCAGTTTTTCACAAGAGTCATTTATCTTTCACGTATATAATTTAACATGTATAATCCTTCTTAGTTTAAATAAATGCTTTTAAAAGTAAAATTTCGTTTTTTGAGATTAAAAATAGATATTTCTTAAAAATTAAAGTTTTACCAAAATACATGCATCAAATCACAATGAATTAACCAGGCTTGAGAAAAAAGAATTTCCACAGTATTAACATTACACTCACGAATTCAAACTGGCCAGTAACTGGAAATCTTAAGAAACAGTTAAAATATATTAAGTAAAGTAGAAATTTCATGTAAAATTTCCATTTATTAAACATATGTCAGTATGGAGCTGATGATAGTATATCATAAATTAAATCGTTAATTTCCAATTTTCATGATTTTTCGGTATGATCCATTGTTAGAAAGAACTTGTTGAAGCCTATATTATTTATAATATTTTCTCAATGTGAAATTCCATATTTTTCATGCACTATTGAATGCTATTCAATTGCTTTCAATTTATTTATTAAAATCTTAATTAGTTTCATCATAGATATTTGAAGAGATTGAAGCTGTAGATTTAAGATTTTTGCATTTGATAGACCATGCAAGCGGGCATCAGCAAAGTGGATTAGTTAAATGTTTGCCCATCATTTTTATAATACCTAAAAGAGGCTTAGTGATGTAAAACAGCGATTAAATCACTTTTATTTTTATTATAAAAATAATTATCCACTTTTGCAATATCCTTCTTTATTCATGCAATTAGTTTAAAAAAAAGTTTCAAAAAACAATACGTTTGAAACAAACGATTATTAAATCTAAATAACAGTCGAAAAAAAAATGGAATTGTAAAGCCTGCTTTTAATACTTTGTAAAGCTTTCAGCCATTTTTTATTTTGATTCACGGATTGAAATTACTTTTTATCTGTCTAAACCGTAACGAAGTACATCTAAAGACGATTATGCATGCTGTTTGATGCTCTATTTCCTAACAACAAACTGATTGACTTTGTTCTTAAAATTTCTGCAAGGGCGAGATCAAAAATCTCCAGAACAGTTTTCGTTTTATCTTATTGTTGTAGAAATTTGGAACATTTTATTTACAGTGGGCCACAAAAGTGTTCGTACACTTGCAATTTCTTATAAAATTTAATGTTTTCGACTAATATAAATTAATATAATGTAATTGTAATTTTTTTATGATATCTGCAACTTGTGCTTAATGAAATGACATAATTAATTTTTAAAAAAAAGTATAAATATTTTTTAAAAAAAATAATAATCGAAAAGCTACTAAAAAATTACGCCACAAAAGTCTTCGTACACTTAACAAAAATCTCAACTTAACTTTAAATATTGTATTTCTTTCTTAATTTAGTACTTAGTAGGATATCTTTTAGTGTCCACAACAACTTTTAAGCGTCTTGGCATAGATTTAACCAGTTTTTTGTAATTTCTGCATCGATTTTCCTCCATTCTTCGGTGATTATTGTTTTTACTTCACATTTTATGTCATATTTTCTTTTTTTTTACATCGAAATCTCACCAAATATGTTCTACCTGGCTAAATAAAGTGATTGAGGAGGTGTTTTCATAACTTGGGGACAGTTATAGAGACACCAGTGGCGTACATTGAGAGCATTACACTTAGCGTCATTGCCCTGTTAAAACATTAAGTCGTCTCCAATATCCAAATTTTGGGCGGATAATTTAAAATTTCTCTTTAAAATATTTAAATAGAACTCATGATTCATACAATATCGACAAAAAATACCAAGTTACCTAATTCTGTGGCCGATTTTACAAATTGCAAGTGTACGAACACTTTTGTGGCCCACTGTAATTCTGAGTTTAAATTGAATAACGAACGATTTATGTGAAAAATTTAGCCCAAACGATACAAAATGTAACTTTATATTATCGCAATATTTAGATAATTTGAAATATAAATTAAATGTTTATATAAAAATAAAATTTCTTGCTGAAGTTTCTCCTGTCTGCATATACTAATGTTATTATTCATGTTTATGTTGATTAAAAGTACAAATACTAATTATAAGTAGGCAAAGTATAAGTTAAATAAAATAAAAAAAATAGAAAAGTAAAAGACTGAAATAATTGTGTTAAAAATTCATTATCAAGCAGTTATTTTATTTATTTATTATTATTATTTTTTGATTTTGCAACTAATCCGATTTAATGCTTCACCAGAAAGCAGAATAAAACTCATTTGTCTGATAAATCTAAACAATTACTGATCATGGAACCTTTAAAAGTTTTGTAATTTTTTTAAAGGTTTGCTTTTATATATGCAAATATATGTTTTACATTTTTTTCCAACATTTCTCCTATTTGCCATAAAAGAACAATATCAAAATCATCTCTTGGCTCTATTTATTTAATGCAAACAAAAATAAATTAACTACCTATGGCGTCATATTAGTTTCAAAATTAATTCCGGTTAACTAAATTACAAACTATTAATTACGATTTTATAAAATAAAAATGTAAAATATAATTATTTATTAAAAATTTAAAAGACATTAATTAATTGCGAAGTCTTATATTACTCGAAAAGTTTTTTTCTTCATTATGTATTTATTCTTCATACTATAATAGAATATTCCAAAGAAATTTGATATTCACTAATGAAGTCATATGAAATAGCAAATATTAGAGCCTTATATATAGAAAATATTTTAGTTCCAATTAAAACTCAGGGAGTTTTTTTCATTCTTCAATAGAATACGAAACAAGAAATCTTTTACCAGTACTTATTTTAATCTTTTAATTTTAAACAACCCTTAATAGAAGACAGCCTTTTGAATTTTTTGTTATTATGTTGTAGACACTGAACTTTTTACTTTTTATTTTTTAAACTTATAGAATCGGTTACTATACATTTATCGCTACATTAGTTCTCATCTTTAGTGAATTTATTTCGATATCATTCTGATTTTATTTACAGGAAGGGCATTTCATTTTAAATCATTACATTATAGAACATTATAGGGTACAGAACAGAACATTTTAGGGTAGAAGCAGAGATGTGTTAACTCTTTTTGAGGCCCTGGGCCCCTATGCAAAAGAAGACCCTACCTGTGATTTTTAAAAAATAGACAGTATATAGCATGCATTGTTGGTACAAACGGTAATTTAAAACAAATGTACGCGACTCACAAACCGGCTCGACCGATGGCTGCATTTTCGACTAAATGAGTTGAATGATTGTTTCAGGTATTAGGCCTAGGCCTTCATGGACAACAGTCATCACATAATAATACAGTCTTTCCCCTTTTTCCAGTTGACATGCAGTTTGATACTCCTCTTTTTTTGGAGAATATATAAGGGAATAATATTTGACCATTAAAATAATCCGAATCATGATCTAATTAAGACTGAACCGAGAACGAAATTAGGCCCCCACGGAGGAGGAGGGCCTGGGCCCAGTTGTGTCTTAAGACGCCCCTGAGTGAAAGAAATGGTACGAAATAATAAAATAAGCAAAATTTCGCTATATAAGTTTATATAAGGTGTCTGTTAACGCTGGAGTAGCTGAGTGGTCATTGCTACGGACCTCTGATCAGCGATATCTAAGTCAAGCCGCAGATTCGAGCCTTAATTATATTAAAAAGCGTAATGCAGTGGGTTGAAGCATGTTAAGTCTGTTGAGACCAAAAGTTGGACAGAGTTGGATACCAGCTTAGGTGTAGTTCTCGCCATTTGACTGTAGTTAAAAATTACGAGATTAGTCATCAATAAATCTTGTTTATCTTTTAAGTACAATGTTAATAAACAAGTAATATATATACAAAAAAAAATTAAGTCAATTCCTACTTTGAATGGATGAATAGAAAGTATTTTATTAAAGAATGAATATTTGAATGATATATATATATATATATATATATATAAGAAAAAATAAAAATAAAAGTGAAGAAGTATGACCCTCAGTGCTAAAGCGAAGAAATTGGAATTCACAAGACACAACAAATGTAGATACAAAAAAGCCTTTGGACTAAACTGGAAACTTATTATGATTTCTAAAGCGTCGCTGAATTAGGCCAGCGAATTAGGTTAGCAATGCTTTATGGATCCAACTTTCCCTGACAGCAAAAATTTTTCGACAAAATAGGGGAAAACCCCCCCCAAGGTGAAAAGTTAAACTAATACAACACGTAAGAAAACCTGATGATATATTAAAATGAAATTAAGAAAAGAGAACAAAAGAATCTCTCGGGAGGGAAAAATAAAAATTTTATATAGAAAAAATTAGGATAAAACCTTTCATGTAAAATAAAAATTGGGAAAACGAAAATTAACCTTCGCGATAAGATCCCACGCGAAATGACGTAAAGGACCCCAAACGACTACACGAGAAGGAAAAAACGTGGGGACTGGATAGTTATTTTGCAATTAAACAAACCACAAAGATTTTTTAAGAATAAACTAAATAAAGGAAAGAGTGAACTAATAGTAGGAATTGAAAGAGCATGATTTGTCTGCTTTTGTTGTAAAATTGAAACCCCGGGTTTTGGAGGGAAAGGTTTTCGACGCCAGTTTTTTCCTTTTTTTAAAACAATTACATTGTTGCAACAATAGAGACGAATTTTAAGTTGGCGTCAAAAACCAAAAGTAAAATTTAAATTTAAAAATTAAATTAAAAAATTACCAATTTTTATTAAAACGTTTTAAAATTTTAATGTCATCCACTACAAGTAAAAAAAAATTTTTTGGGAACTTGTTTGGGGATGAATAAAAAATAATTTATTAATGATTAAAAATTTTGAACAAGATAAATATATAAATAAATATATATAGAGAGGCAGTGAGCTAATAGTAGAAATTAAATAATCAATTAATTGAAGTGATTATTAAGTGCATCACTGAAAACACCTTGTTATGAATAAGAATACTATATTGACAGATACTCGTTTACAAAAAACCTGCATTAAACTTAGTCATTTTATAAATGATAAAAAAACCTTTATTTTTTCTAATTATCGAATCAATATATACCAATTTTAGTATCTATATTGCTATACCTATGTAGAAATTAAAATGTGTGTTTAAAATAAAACCTATGTTTTAAGGGGTTTTAAAATTTTTTTTAGGGGTTTCGGAAAATTTCCCAAACAGGTTTTCTTTTTTTAAAAAAAAATTAACCCCAATCTTTTACTTTTTTATGCAAAGGGGGTTCAGAAAAGTTTTAAAAAAGTTAAAAATATAACCCCTTTAAATTTTAAAAAAATTTTAAGCATATGAAAATAAAAAACTTTTTTTATAAAAAATATTTTTTAAGCTTTACGTCGTGCATGCTATTTTCTAAAATAGTAGCTTTAATTACTAGCTATAAGTTGATTAATAAAGCTAAAAAGTATTTTTATTAATTGCATTTTTTTTATATTAATAGAATAATAACTTAATTTTTTTAATAAATAAAAAAAACATATTTTTAATAAATAAAAAAAAAACATTTTTTAAAAATATTTAAAAAAAAATTTCAATGTTTTTCAGATATTTTGAAAATACAAAAAAATATATAATACTAAAATTTTTGTAGGGTTTAAAGAGTTTATGTATTTTATAGTTCTTTTATAAAGTTTTTAAACATCAGAAGCTACTATTTTAGAAAAAAAATGCGGAACCCAAAAAAAATTTAATATTTATCAGAGAATTTTTATAATATTTTGTGCTTAATTTTAAAATTATTATTATATTTTAAAAAAATTTTTTTACTTTTTTGAATCCCCATTCTTTTAAAAAATGTGTAAAAGATTCGAATCATTTAATTTAAATTTAAAAGAATTACACCTGTTTGAAAATTGTTTATATTTTCAGACCTCTAGAAAAATTTAACACCCCTGAGACCTCTTAAAATAATATAGCTTTAACGCACACAACCATTTCGAAAGTGAACTTTTCTTTTAGATTTAATTTAAATATAAAATTGATGGCAGGAAAAATAAAGAATAAGTATATAATTATTTGAGCAAAAAAACAACACCCAAGATATCTTATTTCAATCAATATTTGAAATATTGATTGTAGAGTTATTTTATATTTTGAAGACATAAAATAGAAAATAGTATAAATATATTAACTTGTCATTTTTCAAATTTAAAACAAACAAACTAAACTTTTATTGTATTTTTATAACATTTAATTTCAAATTTAATAAACCATTTTGTATTGCACATTTTCTTTTTTTTTTAATATTTTGGAATCAAACTGATCGGAACGACAGACTCTGAATCCCATTTTTGAGGAACATTTCAAAATTGGCTTAACTCTCAAAAATATAACTGGCTTTGTTTTTATTGTTATTAAAATTATTTTACTTTATCTTCTAATGGCAGTAGGCAAAACTAAAGTCCAGTAAATAATATAAATACTTAAAACGTAAAAGAATAAATACCTTTAAAAATTCAAATTGTGTTTTATTTTTCAATTCTTACTGTTATAGTTCACTTCTCTCCCTATATTATTATTATTATTATTATTATTATTATTCCTCTCCTTGAGACATTCATTATTGTTCTCTTTTCTTAGCTTCATTTTAATATAGTATCAGGTTTTTCTTCCACGTGTTGCATTAGGCTTAACTTTTCAACTTGGGTGGGTTTTTTTCCCCTATTATGTCGGAAATTTCTGCTGTACGGGGAAGATTGGATCCATAAAGCATTGCTAACCCTAATTCGCTGGCCTAATTCAGCGACAGCTTTAGAAATCATAATAGGTCTCCAGTTTAGTCCAAAGACTTTTTTGTATCTACATTTGTTGTGTCTGGTGAATTCCAATTTCTTCCTGCTTTAGCACTATAGGTTTTAGTACTTCTTCACTTATATATATATATATATATATATATATATATATATATATATATATATATATATATATATATATCTTGTTCAAATTTTCAATCGTTAATAAAATATTTTTTATTCATCCATTCAAGTTCAAAAACATTTTTTAAAACTTGTAATGGATGACACTTAATGTTAATACAGTTTTTTCAAATATTAATTAATTTTAATTTTAAATTTATTCTGCGTTATTTCTGATGAAGTTAGATTTATCTGCAACAGATGGCACCAGTAAGTTTTTCTAACGAAACAGGAATTGACTTAATTTTTTTTTATATTACTTGTTTTTTAAATGATGATAATGCAGAATACTGAAAGACTTGTCAGGGCCGGCTCTAGCAGTTTTGCCACCCCGGACAAAAATGGAAAATGCCACCTCTCTCTATATATATATATTATTTTGAGTCTTAAAAAATTCAAAATTAAGGACATAATTACTTATTATTATTTCAAATGAGTGTATATAACGAAAGAGAACGAATCGTCTATTTAAGCAGACCAATTTCTAAGAAAAATAGTCTACTAATGGTGGGGATCACAAGTGTTTGTTTTAACTTATAGTAACTACACTCAAGACTAAAATAAAACGTCTACTGTGGTCCTCTGTCTAACAAAACCTCTTATTACCCTTGTCCCCTTTTGGACAGCTGAAACTAGACATAGTAAAGGTGAAAGGAATGTCCGTTGTGACCTCACTCCGAGATGGGGAGAAAGTTACTGGTGAAAGATGTGTAAACATATTAAATTTCATGCTTTAACACATACTCCCGCTTCAAACCCTTCAAGTTTGATCATAAAAGGAAACTGTCATTAATTATACAGAGTACAAAATGAAAAAAATAACAAATATATATATATATATATATATATATATATATATATATATATATATATTTCAAATTTATTCTAAATGCCGCTCTTAAAATTTGCCGCCCCCGGCAGTGGTCCGGTTTGTCCGGCCCTAGAGCCGCCCCTGGACCTGTTATAATTAGTAATGAGATATTAAAATATGCTATTTGACTAAATTTAGAGGGGAAAAGTTTGTTGATTAAATTTATTGTTTTAAGAAAAGATAATTTTTATATCGACTTCCTTCAATTTTTTTCTTTGATTGATTTAAAAACATAAGTAATTAAAAATTTAATACTATTTATTTCGGTCTTAAAATTATAACAAATATAACAATTTCAAAACAAAATAAATTTTAAAAATTTAATTTTGGGCATGATCAAATAACCCGCTCAATCGGTGCAAGCATCCCGCATAGCTAGGAATTCAGACTATTTTTCTCATTTTGAAAATTGATTAGTCATTTTTGTTTTAGAATGTGGAAATCACAGAAATTTATTTAGATAATCTAATAAATGTTTATTTTATTCCTCCATATTAGAGGCAAATCAATCAATCAATGAGAATAGGAAAAGGTAACAAGTAGTCCCAAACTACCCTCAACGGCTAACATCACCTTTAATGAAAACTGCAACAATTCATTTTATTACATCAAATATAATAATCTATAGTTCTGTTTTAATTAATGGGCATAAGTTTTTGATAACAAGTTTTTATAATATAATAGAACAACATATTTAGAAGTATATATATAAATAAATTGAAATACGTTTAACAAGAAAACGCTTAAGAGACGAAATATTGGTTAACACGAAATGATACAACTGTCCTTACAAACCACAATATACACTCATGGACAAAAACTAGCGCACCAAGACGGAGTCAACAAAATGAAACTAAATTTTACATACGTAATGACTACTTTGATATAAGTAAATTATTAGAAAATCAAAGAAAAAGGATCATTAATTTCAGAGAAAAAGGCAAAAGATTGGAGGATTTAATACCCTGTTGAACCCCCTCTAGCGCGAATGCACGATGCGATACGATTAGGAATTGAGACATACAAGTTCTGTATGATGTCTTGAGACATTTCGTTCCATATTTGATGTAACCTTGCCTCTAGTTCGTTCAAACTCGTGGGATGTCCAGCTCGCCATCCCAAATGATCCTAGATATGCTCGATTGGAGACAAATCTGGGGATTGGGCAGGCCAAGGGAGGGTAGAAACAGTGCGGAGACAGTCTTGTGACACTCTTGCCGTGTGAGGGCGAGCATTGTCTTGTTGAAAAAGTGCTCCTGGGAGCCATTGCATGAGTGGCAACACATGTGGTTGCAGGATATCAGGGACATACCCCTGGACTGTCATGGCGCCACGGATCAATACTAAGGGTGACCGTGTATTGTAAGCAATGACACCCCATACCATCACAAAAGCTGTGGGAGCAATGTGTCGCTGTAAAGCAAAGACAGGATTGAGGCGTTCACCATGGGGTCTCCACACACGAACACGATTGTCATCACTGCTGAGATTGAATTTGGATTCATCGCTAAAGACGGCCTGGTTCCATTCTGCTGCAGTCCAGTTTCCTCGTGCGTGGCCCCACTCCTAACGGAGGCGTCGATGGGTGAGCGTCAAGGGCAACACACTTAATGGGCGCCGCGATCCCAAATGTCCTTCAGCTAGGCGCCTTCGTATGGTTCGAGAAGACACAGGGGCCCCTAGTGAAGGTGCTATCTGTGCCTGGATGGCCGCCGATGAAGCAGTTGGCTGTACATGTGCATTTATTACGATGTGGTGGTCTTCTCGACGACCTGGTCTTCGTGTAAATGACATCTCTCGGATCCACTGGTCCCAACACCTCCTCACAACACAATCAGAGCGGCTTAATTGACGAGCTACTCACCAGCTGACAATCCATCATGCCCATGATTCTCCTCTTCTCAAACTGCGACAGCTGCTCATATTGTCTTCGAAAACGGCGTAATGGCATGTCTACCTCAGCTCTTCCTTTGTAAACGATTCAGCACACTCAAACAAGCTTTGGTTACCTGTTTTATACTCCAAGAAGAATGACGTTAAACGTCCTCTACTAGCTATACGTAATGTGCAATCACGCTGCATTTCTAATCATTTGCGTATTTCCCCGACATGTACCTTCATGCCAAGTTTCGTTACGATCCCGCAATTATTTCTTGATGCGTTAATTTTTTTGTCCATGAGTGTATTTTCATGCTTTTTTTTCTCTTAACACGAAACGAAAATTGCTTCACAAGAAAAGATTCCTTTTCTGGGAATGAACAAAATACGGAAAACACCAAACGAAGTTTGAGAAAGTTTCTGTAGTAATGGGCTGTCCTAGTGTATCCTCTGACGAATTCGTTACTGTAAATTAGGTGTCAAACTCGAGGTCCGCGGGTGGCATGTGACCCAGAACGAGCATTTTTGAGACCCGGTCAATATATTGGCACACAATAATTCATAATGAAATATCAAAATTTCTCCCGTAATAATAAATATAGTAGCAGAAAAGAGATGTCAAGTGTCAGGACGTACATATTAAATTTGTCTTGTTCTTTTACATACGTTTATTGTAATGTATTGTTCGAAATAAACCTACGTTTCTATGCGTTTTGATTTCCTTTGCGGCCCACCTTAAGTTAAACTTGCTTGTTTGTGGCCCAAGTCAGCCTTTTAGTTTGACATCCTTGTAGTAGATGATGATAATTTGTGTACAGCCCCAATTATGGCAAACAAAGTTAATATAAAGTTTGTTCAAAGCTAAAAAAATATCATTGAGGCAGATTCCTGCGACAAAAAGGAAATAAATATGAAGCTCGGTTTTACGTCATCCGAAATGAGAAAATAATGAAAAATATGTGCAATTACTTAGATGCACTTTCCAATCGTGAAATGAATAACACAATGGACAACATCGAACAATTTGTTGATAATTTGATGTTAAAAGGACAATACAAAGAACAATATCAGATTATTTTCCAAAAATTTAAATGTTTTGTTTATCAAAAAATTTGAAAATTTTGAATTGTACTGCTTTAAGTTCTTGTGATTTTTTTCCATTGATTTTTATTAAATACATTTATATATACACATCCATAAACTTGATTTTGTCGAATATTGACTTTTCCTGCAACATCTTTAACACTAAAAAAATATTTCAGTCCCTTCAGTTTAGTGTTAAACAATTTTTACTGCACATATTTTTAATTTCTGCTTTAATCATTAAACACATTTTTAAAATGATCTTACGTTGAACGCTCTAAGTGTTTATTCTGAATCCAACCCACTCCACTGTTTCTATTTTCCATTTTTCAATTATTGTCCAACAGAAAAATCGTTTGTTGTTTTTACTCGGAAATTTATTTTTTATTTTCATCACACCTGCGGCGTGTTAACATCTCGTAATGCGCTCCTTCCTCAAGTTTTCGCTACTGTTTCTTAATGTGAGACGCCCTCTGGTGGCGACCGAGAGCGGTTCGCTTGAATGGTGGAAAAGTAGCAGATGAGGTCCGGAGTTTGGAAAAAACGGTCAGTTCTCAAATATCACTTGTATCATGCGGATGCAAGCATGGTCAAACTCAAGAACTGCTCTTGAAAAATCACTCAGGCGTGATTGATTGACTACCCTTGTTTGTTGATTTTTTTTTTGGATATTGATTTCATTCGAAAACAAATTTTGTAAAAAGGTGAGATAACTTTCTTTTGTTCTTATTTATTTACATTTTAAAAATTGCCTTCCAAACTTTTCAAAGTGTTTTGAATATTTAACGATATTTATTTATACGTTTTGTATTTCTTATTCTTTTACGAAAGTGTAATGTTTTGATAGGCGTTAAATAAAACAGAAAATGACTATTTAATTTTTTTGATGATATGTGATTTATTTATTTTTTTTTTCTTTTTTTCAAAAAGAATTTTTTTCTTAACTAAAAAATTTCAAAACGATAAAAGTTTCAATAAATAATGTATAATGATATGACTATCTTAAATTAGAGATTAGAGGAATCCACAAAAACTGCATTTCTTTCATTTTCTTAAAATTTGAAATTTTTAAATTTTTCCGTTGTGCATTTTTATTTAAACTCCCTCTAATTTTCATGAAAAATAAATTCTCTTAGAAATATTTCGGGGAAAATATTGAAATGTCTTCTTGTTTCAGAGCTTATTTTCTGGCTGGGTAAATTTATTAGTAAGGAAAAAAAATTCTAATAATTTTCAGATCCCTGATAAATTTATTTAATTCCTTAAAATAACTTATAAGTTTAATCAAAAAGTTTAAGCAAAAATATTTTACAATTTTTCTAAGTTTTTTTTTAATTCGCACATAAAATATTCATTCTATATATATATATATGTATGTTTACATATTAACTAGTGATATTTATTATTTTAAAATAAATTCTGAAAACTATACTTTGAAGACGAATCAAACCCTATATGTTTAAGCTGAAAACTTTCATCTATAATATGCATATTTAAAACTGTCACAAACTAAAACTAGACTAAATACAGTTATGAATCAAAATTTAAACATTTTATTTTGAAATTTTTGTAAAAAAATAAGAATATTTTTAACAGGAAATTTTTAAATACATATTTATCAATGTATAAAATTACACAAACAATTTTTAACATAATTTAATAAATTTTAAAATTAACTATTATTCGTTTTAAAAAATTCGTCCCCCAAACCTTATTTATTTTTTAAATAATTAGAATTGTTTAGATTATTGAAACATTCATTGGCCAAATAAGTAAATTTCAAGAAATAAGTAGCAGAAAAAAGCAATAGAATAATATATTTCAATTTTTAAATGGAATTGCCTTATAAATAACTTAAATTTTTCAGAAAATCTTGGAATATATTTAAAAAAATTAATTTTGCGTGTTTTATGTTTTAATTATACATTTCCTTATGGAAGGTAACTACTCAATTTTGATAAGTAATAATTTAATGAGTAATATACTTTTTGTTTAATCTAAAATAAAAAGCATTAAAATCAAGAGCATTTTCAGAAACAGCATGTTTCTCGACTAGAAGAGAACAAAATTAAGCGCGTGATTTAGGTAATAATTATCTTTGGCTTGTTCCATATAAAAATCCATAACACAATCGTTTCACAATTAGATTTAGTAGTATTCTTTATTTAATGGCAATCTTTGATTTTTAAAATTTTTTTTAACAAGGTAAGATTTTTAAATTTTTTTAAATAAGATGTATTTTTTGTGTTCTACTGATTACAATTTTCAATGTAGACAAGTAATTGTTTATTTATTTTATGAAAATTTTCTGTAAGCTATAAAAATACTTCTGCAATAATTCGTCCCACGCTAATATAATTTTATTCATCCATCACAAAGATAAAAAACACTTATTAAAAAGCATTAGAAAGATAAGCAATATTTAATTACGTTCCATTTTTATTAATTTAATTAGTACCACATTTGAAACAAATCCAATGAGGAAAAATCCTGATCCTAAAAACCCTGATATAAGCAAAAACTCGGGAAATAAGAAATTCCAATTGCTATGTATCGTAAAATAATGTAATCATAAAACGACTATACATCCAAATATTTTTATACTGAAATTTTTAAAAAAATAGAGTTAATCGATTTGTTTTGTAAACCGTATTTTCAATTTAATTTATTCAGAATGATCAAAAACTTTTGAATATTTTAGTACCTAAAACTTTACGAAGATGTTACATCATGCAAATGAATCGTCAAAATTCATATCGCTGTATATCGATGAAATAAATCTGCTAAGCGGAACTACAACTAGAAGCGATAACGGTATAAAAATGCTTCGGTTCAGCGATCAGCTCCTCATAGAGATATTCATTGATGATGGTATAGGTGAGAAAATTTTTGATAACTGGTATTCGCGGAAGACCAACAGGTTGTGATTAGTTCTTTCGGAAGCATTTTTAATATTTTCTCCTAGTACCTGCTATGCTTTGAACCGTGATCGTTTGGGAAAGACCCATAAACTTTTAATTCTCCATAATTCGTTACATAATGAATTTTTAGCTATTTCCAAACGCAATGCTGTTGTAAAAGATCCATTTGTATACTTATGACATTTAGTTTGTATTTTTCACAGAGTTAAAAGTATTTTGTCGCTAATTTTATGATTTATTTAAATTTAATTTACTTTGTTGTGGCTTGAACTGATAAAAAAATCTTTTAAATAACAGCTAATATAGTTTTCTATTTTCAATTAATTGTTATGTTGCTTATAACTTTCTTAGTATCACGTTGTATTTTGTTTTTTATCCTTATGGTTATGGCAACGCTGGTTGCGATAGCAACGAAAAATAATCGTTTGTTCTTAACTGAGATAAAAATGATTCATCGCGTTTGTTCTAATGAATAATGATCTGCTTTTTAAATGTCTTTCAGAAGTAAAATCTTTTTTAAAACACGAACAAACAAATAAAGCAAATACTGAAATTATTATCATGAATATCTGATGCCGCAACAGCTTAAAATTATGTTAAGTTTCGAATTTTAAAAATCCAAAGCTATCTTCATTCAATAATAAGAATTGTTCAAAAATAACTACAAAGTAAGGTATAGTTTTATTTGAAAAATAAATACCTCTTCAGGCGTTTGTATGATAATTAATGTGGGCTCAAAAAGCGAAGAGAGTAATGTTCGCTCTAAATAAGAGAGTGTTGACATTAGAACAAGTGCTAATTAACAACTATGAATATTAATTAATTATTTTTAGCATAAATTTATTATTTGATGATTCAGAATATTTGATTACTTTAGTAGATAAAATCATTGCAGGAAAAAGTGTTAGATTCATTACTTACAACAATTAATTAAAACACGAATTAATATTTGATTTAGTTATTTTCACAATTAATTTGGCTTAGATTTTAATCTTTTCTGTTTTCAAATGTTTCTCTTCACCACCCTCTGTTTAATTTTTTCACAAAAATAAAATTGTTTAACATAAGAAGATAAATAAAATGATTAAATCTTTAGTATCGCAAAGAGTAATACATTTTAACTTTTTATAGAAATACATGTTAAACTGTTCATTATTGAAAAATTATTTTTAACTAAAAAAAGGAACAATTTTTATTTTATGTCACATTAAAAGTATTAAAAGTGAGAGAGTTATTTTGTTTTAAATAGTTTTAAATAAATTAAGGTTAATGGAAAAGTAAAATTTTTATTTTCTTTAAAAATCATGAAAATTGTTTTTAAAATATCTATGAAAATGACTGCTTTAATTCAATAGTTATTTTTTCAAAATTGAAAAATGAAAAATATTGATCTAAAACAACAACAACGTAAACCAAACATTCTTTAGATAGAGAACTAACTTAATATTTATAATTATTGCATCTCTCTCTCTTCGTCTCTTTATATTTATAAAAGAATTTCTGAATTTATTAAATTTAATATTTACTCTTAGATATTTTATTAGTTTCTAGGCATTAAAAATCGAATCACTATTTTGGAGTTATGAGAATTTATGTAACACATTTTGAATAACATAAATGTTAAAAATGACGACATTTTGTCAAATTTATTTCATTTGCATTGCAGCTCTGTCATATTTTAAGTGCAATTTATAATTCCTAAAAGATTAGAAAATGTTTTGAAATTAAACTGTCGAATTTTGGTTAACAGACAACAAAAGAAAAGAAGGGGAAAAAATTGTGAACTTAATCTTCTTTCCCTAAAGCTATTTTCTCGGATACCATTTTTTTTAAAAAAAGGAAATTGATTTTCATGAAACATTTTTAAAATGAGTCACAGATTAAAGGCAGGAAAAAAAAGGAAGATAACGTAATGTTTTTATTATTCAGAAGAGATCGATTGAAAAAACTGGAAATCTTACTGCATAATTTAAAGAATAAAACTCCAGAGTTTTGGGAATGTACACATTTATATTATTTTTATTCTTTAGTAAAATATGTTTTTTTTTTCATTGAATTTTCTTTTTTCCCCCGTATATTTGTATAATTTACCAACTACATTAAAAAAATGTTAAATTTATTAAAAGTATTTTTCTTTAAATCCAAATTAAGTTGATGAGAATAGAAATATAATTTTAAAAAAATGTATTTAATTCATAGTAATTATTAATGTGTTTTAGGGAATGCAAACAGTTTTAAATAAATATTATAAAAAGGAACTTTTTAGAACTTGCCAAAAACTATGCTATTTTCTAAATTTTTTGAAAATATTGCGAGTATCTATAATTCCTTTCAATTCCATTCTCTTCAAGGCACGTATACACATGTGCCTATGCATATAAGACTACAAATATACTTCTAAACAAAAACTCTACTATTGTCTTAAATAGCAAAGATATAGTTAAATCCATGCGAAGTAAAAATATATTTTCTATATACATATATGACTTTTAAGATTATTTAATTTCATTGATATAGAAAACATTGCTAAAATTCTAGAGTGTATTATATATATATTATTTTATATATAAGCTGTCCCCTAATTCAGCAGTGTTTATAATACTGTAGCATCCATTTTTTATATTCTTAACACTAATATAATTTTAATTTCTCAAAAATCCTTCTATATGTCTGGTTTCTTAAATTCTCAATTTTTTCCGGTTTTGTTAGATTGATGTTCATCTCTCATTAGTAGAGAATTTACACTATATATATATATATATATATATATATATATATATATATATATATATATATATATATATATATATACACATAATAG
Organism: Trichonephila inaurata madagascariensis; assembly: GCA_019973955.1. NCBI lineage: Eukaryota > Metazoa > Arthropoda > Arachnida > Araneae > Nephilidae > Trichonephila > Trichonephila inaurata. Next base: position 226,534 of record BMAV01011840.1, on the reverse strand, counting down.
AAAATCAAACTTAAGAATTTTACAAATAATCATTGAAATATGTGTGACTATAAGTAAATAAATAATAATTTATTCTACAATAGAGGAGAGAGTACATAAAAAGCAGAAACACCAAAAATTCAAAGTGGGTGTTATTATATTAAACATAGCTGACTGTGGACTGCTTTTAGAGCGGTTAAGCCAAGCTAACTAACTTTCCAATTGTCTGTTTATAGTTCTGAGTAAAACTCCAAATAATTATAATAGATTTAACATCAATATATTGATGAAATTCAAAAAAAATAAGTTCATATACTATTTTGCAAAAAAAGTGCTGATATAACAGCACAAACGTGGGTTGTTAAATTTTTTTTCTCTTTCATTTTCACATTAATTGATTAAAAAAAATCAAGTAAAGAAACTGAGTGAATATTGTTTAAACAATAATATATATTACTTATAATATTGATAAGAAAACAATATTAAAAAGAATAGATATTATTTGGCGATATCATTATTTTCAGGAATGGATGAATACTTATTTATAAAATAGAATTCTATAAACAGAATCATTAAAACCCGTATGTTTTAAATGATTCTGTAACTCATAATTAAGTAAATAAAAAATGAGGGGGAAAGAAAGAAAAGTAATTCTTGTGAATTGCCGGTAGCGAGAACATACTCCAGTTGTTGGAAAAGTTTAACATGTGTGTGTTTTACTTTTTTCAAATATATATACAAAAATCTACTTCCTTCTAGTGTGTTATATTTTCTTGGCAATGCTCAAGGCTTTGTCATTTAATCCAATTAAATTGATTCTTATCTCTTAAGAGCTGGAATAAAGGAAAGGAAATGCCACTTTAATTTAGATTAGAAGTGCTTTGATGCAATTTACATCGAGCTTTATATTAATTACATACAGAAAATTTTTGTACTAATTTAATTTTTCAGTAAGAAAGCAAAAACAGTAGAATATTGGGCAGTAAGTTGGTTCTTTTCTTATGAACAAGTTATTTAACATTAAAAATACAATTGTTCGTCTGTAGTATGCAGTAGCGCACACAGAATTTTCCAAGGGGTCCAGGGTCGAAAGTGCACCATTCTTGTACCATGCTCCTTTTGATTTTGTCGATTTTGGGGAACAAAAAACAGTAAAAAACTAATTATTGAATAAATAATTAGTATTAATTAATAAAATTAATCATTAAAACAAATATTTAATTAAATTTTACGTATTATATACTTAAAATTATAATCAATCTGGAAAAAAAATCAAGGGTTTTGGGGTGCCGGACCCCTAGGACACCTTGTGTGCGCCACTGGTAGTATGAGAAAAAAGGGATTAAAAGAACTTTAAACAAAACCCCTTTTAGTCAAGATAGGTGATATAGTAATTTACTTTCGATTTAGGAGACATAAATAGATTTCTTTTTAGTAGAAATGTGTTTTCTATGGGATTGGTTAATTCTACATTTAAAAAATAAAAGGGACAATTATGTGTGTGTGTTATGAATCTTCCTTTAAAAATATTGAAAAAGTTTTTCTTAACAATATTGAAAAAGTACCCTCTGCTGTCGGATCAATTGTTGTTAAGAACACATAAATAGAAGATGAGTATACATAAGGAATTTATTTTTTTGCGAGACTAGCTTTTATTTTTTAGAGACTTTACAACTAATGATTTGTAATTATGCTAAACTGTTATACAACCCTTTTTTATGAGTTTCACATAATTTAAAATAACATTTTCAAAACTTATGTGTATGTAATTGCTACTATAATAAAGAGCAAAAATAAACAAAAAGTATTACACTTGCAGTTCTTGATAATAATCTCGAAAAATTATGCTTCATATCACGCAAATAAGAAATTACAATTATCTTGTACTTCGACATTAAACTTACCCTAATAAAAAATTTATGATGAAAACAGGTGTTTTTTAGAATGTTTTTTTTCTGTATTTATGAAGATTTTTCCGCTACAGAAGATTCCATTTATTTTTTCTTGTATTCTTGTTATAAAAAGGACTAAAAATAAGTTTATATGTCTGTGAAATTTTACTTTTTATAAACCTTAACATGTGTTTAGAATCTATGTGTTTAGAATATATTTTAATATTATAGCTGCTATTTTAAAGTTAGATTTAGGCTAAACCATTTTAAATAAAACCAGACGACTTTTACTGCTCTCATGCATACAAAATAGCATTTAGTTTTATTAAGTAACTGCATTTTGATATGTTGAATTTATTTTACAAGAATTTATGAGAGTTGTGTATCATCTTAAAGATATGAAAAGGTATTCAATTCTCTGCTATAATATTAATTTATGTTCTTCTCAAAGTTATTGAGAATAATTGGGATAAAAGCGATTACATTATTTTAAATAGTGATATGTATAAACACTTTTAAATAAAGATTTACTTAACGTGACAAAAATATTTAATAAGAAGTGTTTTGATTAAAAGTTAACTATAAAGAATTTTTTTTCCTTTGAAATGCATTAATTCATAATATTTTAGATTTTAAATTAAAGACATGCAATTCTTTTCAACATGTTAATTTTACGTTGCATAAAAATGTTGAAGTAGTTAATTTCAGATATGAATTTATCATTTTTTCTTGGGTAAAGAAGGAAACTTATAAGAAAAGAAAAAATGGTACATGGAATGTGAAACTAAAAGAAAAATGAGAGGGAAAAGAGAAAAGAATAAAAACACGCGTGAAATTAATGAAAACGAATTTTTCCCATTAATTTTGTGAAGAGTTCTAGATAAAAAATTATATTAAACACATCCTCTATAAGTAACTAATTTTATTAAATGTAATAAAATTAGTTTGTTATCTATCTCTTATTAGCATTATAAAAAGATTTCTTTTAATATTCTTTTTTTAAGGATAAAATTGTGATTAAGATTTAAAGTAAAAACTTATATACAATGATATTTAAGATTTCACAGAAAAATTCAATAAAACATAAAATCTTTTAATATTATATAAGATTCTGTTTATTTATTTTCGTAATTTATTTGAAAATCACTTCGTAATTCAGATTCAGAATTTACTTATACAGATAGCCTTGTTTGAAATATTTATTTAATCATTATTGTCAAAATGAATAGAGTTAGCTTTTCCCAGAAAACCTCTGTATTTTCAAAAGATTACCTGACGTCAAAGAATAAGACTCAAAATGGAATCATTTTCAGGTTGAACAAACCTTTAATTTTTATTACACTGCTGTTTGTAAAAAATGCAACTACATGAAGGAATCATCAAAATTAAATGAATTTTTCAGCAAATATCAACTATAGGATGTTACGTAAAATAGTAAAGTTTCAGAGCCACCGTGCATGCGTGGCGTGCACAGCGCCCTCTGAACTGATGCTGAAAGCGTATAAATAGAGGGCTATAGCGGGACGTTGAAAATAGTTAATGATTATTTGTTAGTGGCTAACGTTTAGTGAAACCTAAGTATGCCTCCACGACGAAATAAGGAGAAATTCCAACAACTTACGGAGTTTGAAAGGGGTATCATTATCGGCCTTCGAGAAGGAGGATTTTCCTTCGCCCAATAGGAGCTCGTGTGCAGCGGAACAGTTCCACAGTGATGCGAGTTTGGAAGCAGTGGACCGACGAGCACCGAACCACTCGAAAAACTGGCAGTGGACGACGGAAGGTGACGTCCACGCGCGACGATCGATACCTGCTCCGCATGGCACTGAATGACCGTACAGATTCCTCCAGACAGTTGGCAGCACGTAGGTCTACTGCTACAGATGTACTAATGTCGGCTTCGTCAATTCGTCGACGTCTACTGCACTGTGGATTGAGTGCAAGGGTGTCTTTATGCAGGATCCCCCCCACGACAAATTATCGACGGCTGCGTCTGCAATGGGCTCATGAGCACAGAGCCTGGCAAGCTGATTGGCACCAAGTTTTGTCTTTTCAAATGAATCACACTTTAATTTGTGGGACCATGATGGCCATATTCGTGTTAGACGCTATGCCGGTGAACGCTGCCTTCCAGAGTGCGTAGTCAAACGACGTAGTGGCCTAACACCCGGAGTTATGGTTTGAGGTGCGATTTCGAATCATGGACGATCCAATTTGCTGCGAACTGAGGGTAATCTCAATAGCAACAGGTACGTCCGTGAAGTACTACTGCCCGAAGTTGTTCCCTTCCTTCAAAGCATCCCTGGAGCTATCTTTCAGCAGAATAATGCCCGCCCACATGTTGCAAAGACTGTTCGAGACTTCTGTTCAGCCCAACGCATGCAACTTCTTCCTTGGCCTGCTTATTCGCCGGATATGTCGCCTTTAAACACGTGTGGCATTTGGTTGGTCGGCATCCCGCTCGTGGTGATCGCGTCCTGCAGCTTCAAAAGACGAACTTTTGCTGCGCATGCAAGCAAGATGGAATTCTCTTCCACAAGCAGACATTCAAAATCTGTTTGACTCCATGCCGCATCGTATAGCAGCACTTATTGCAGCGCGTGGCGGCTACACCAAATACTGATTTCAGACGCTTAATAGTGTCTTTTTTGCTTTGAAAATTTCGTCATTTATTTGTACTAATACAAGTCGTTTGTGCATTAAATTTCATTTTATTCTGATGATTCTTTCATGGTGATGCATTTTTTTACAAACAGCAGTTTATTATGTAGTTTTAATAAATTTTCTTCATATACGTATGTGCCGCCATACTACGTCTTGAAAAAACTTAAATATTCAATAAGCACACAATTTTCGGTTATAAAATTGAAAAATCCTTCAGGAATTAAATTATACAGAAATTTTTTTTTATGAAGTACATTACACCTGAAAAAAATTAATTTATTCAAATAGAAATAAAGAGTTATGAAGTTCTTCTGCAAATTTTCTTTGATAAATTTCGTCGTAAATATCATATATGTTTTAAAATATAAGTATAGTTCTCACCTAAAAAAGAATGAATTTTTGGGAAATTAGAATACAATTCAATATACAAGAATTGAAGAGAAAATTAGATGCGAGTTGCTATTATATCATTTAAGATGAATTCAGACTCACTGTACTATTATCAGCGTCAGTGACTGTGCATACAACTAAATTGTAATATCTTTTACAAATGACCGCAACATAATGAGTAGAACTTTATAAAGTAAAGTTAGAAGATGCATTTCATTTCAGTTCTTACATATCAGCGTTAACATTAGAAAACGATAGTTGTTCACTGAAAAAGTAAAATCTACGTATAGAAATAGAATAAAACAATAAAATGATGTAATAAATAAAAGTTAGTTGAAATATACTATCCCCCATGCGTTAGAGAAATTAAAATATTATAATTAATATTGGAACATTTTCTATTTAAATGCATGTTCAAAATTTGTGGACCACTCTTCAACATTACTTGAAAATGGCCAAAAGTTGTCTTTTAACTTTTCGAAGCGAAATGCGCAAATGTCACTACATATCCTGCCAAAAATTCTCTCCCTGACTTAGCTGATTACATTTTCTGACTGAATTAATCCTCTCTATTCGCCTCCAGAGAAAGCCCTTCCTTGTTTCCAACATTTTAAGCGCTTAAAATATTCCAAAATGTAACCCCTAGACATTTACCATGGTCTCAATTACAATCCACCACCGACAACAGCTCCGAATATTATTTGTAACTTTCAGCCATTCAAACATGTCTGCGAGCTTCATTTGTCGCAGCGACCACTTTTGATACGCAAGAACCAGTGATCGTCCACTTCATTTAATTGTCAAATTAAGTTAGGAGAAACTACCATTCCCCCTCCCCCGTCCGTTCCATTTTGCGAAAGATTCCCTTTCAGACCTTATTTACTCTTCCCCGAATTCCTTAACAAGCGAAACAGTTTCCTATCTTTTGTATCCCTTTGCTTCGAGAGAGCTCTTTAGAAACTTATTTAATCTGAACACTGGAAAGGAGTGGTGAAACAATATTGCGAACAGAGAATGGAAGACAGCGAGAAAGATAGAAGGTTCTTTGTTGATTTCGAGCAAAAAGGAAGCTAAGCCTTTTTTTCATTCTATTCGTTGTTGTTGTTGTCTAGGATCGTTTTGTTAGCAATGGATATGCTCTTTGGAAATAACAGAGCGTAGATAGGATAACGAAGTAGGTGGTATCGAAGTTTTATCTTCTCATGGGCGTTGGTTTGTAGTATCTCAGATAAATAGGTACACAGAGCAATTGGGATATCACATGCTTTGTTTTTAAAATATTGTCGAAGTCGTTTTTTGTGTGTAATAAGAACTTTTTTATCCATGAAATTTTTTACTTGTTGGATTACTAAAAAAACTTGTTACATACAGATGTTCTGTTTACGGGTGTGCGTTATACGCCGGATGTGAGACTGATAACTTTAAGAATAAAGAAAAGATGAGCATATAAAAAAAATTAGATTTCTGCATGTATCTTTCTGTTTATTTAAAATAAAAGAAACACCTTAAAAAAACGTCATAGTCGTCTTTCGATATATCTTTATGCACGTTGAATTCTACTTCATTTTTTTCACCATCACTGTGAGTTATTCTGATCCATTAAATAAATAATCATCTACGTTTCCCTCTAGATCAGCGGTACTCAACCCTTTTTATCACCGGGTCACATATCAGGGGCGGTTCTAGGGTCGGATAAACCGGAACCCTGCCCGGGTGCGGCAAATTTTAAGGCGAGATTTGGATTAAATTTGGAAAATATTTTTTATGTTACAAAAAAATTTGATATGTTTTCTGAGATATTACTGGGTGTGAATTTGGTATTTCAGTTAATATATCTTATTTCCTTATTTTGTACTCTGTATGTTTAATGCCAGTTTTGTTTTACATTGAAACTTGAAGGGTTCGATTTAGAACAATATATATATCAGTGGCGCACACAAGGGGAGGGGTTCCCGGAGTCCGAACCCTCCCAAAGCCCTTGATTTTTTCGATTGATTATAATCCTACGCATATAGTACGTAAAATTTAATTAAGTGTTTGCTATTAATAATTAATTTTATTAACTAATGCTAAATATTTATTCAATAGTTAATTTTTTATTGTTTTTTATTCCCGAAAATCGACAAAATCAAAATAATATGTTGAGCGGCGTATTGGAGCGTGGTACGAGAAGGGCGGGCTTTCAACCTTGGACCCCCCCCCTGAAAAATTCCTGTGGGCACCACTGATATATATAAATTATAATTTTTTGCTTTGGGAAGAGCGGTGGCAAAACTACTAGAGCCAACCCTGGCACATATATATCACAACTATTTCATGTGGGTGGCAACATAAGGATTAATGGGGGGAGACGCTATAAGACGAAGGACATTTAAAAAGTGGAAAATTGATCAAAGTATTAATTATTTTGGAGTTTATTTAAAAAGACTATTTTTAACTTTCTCAAACTCAGCTCACAAAAAATAGGTTTTATGCATTTTTTAATCTGTTGTGAGGTAATTTCGAGCCCCCTCAACCCCCAATATTTTGTTGCTGTTGCAAAGAATTTTTTAAGAAACCTAATTCATCTGGTCTTGAAAAAGATCCTCAAAAAAAAAAATAATAAATAAATAAATAAAAAAACATTGAAAGATTTGTGCTTAATGGTACAGTGACGAGCAAAATTATATTTTTTAAATATAGCATTTTTATGACAAATCAAACAGGCTGTTGATCCATGTTTGTTTTTCTCTAAGAAATAGTCTAGATCCCAATCGTCTTGAAACAATATAAATTCTTTAGATATATTTCGCGTTTGGAAAACATGAGATATAACTAAAAATTAGTTTTACCCATAAAATGGTCGCTATTCCATTTTGTTTTTTGTGAACAGTAACCATTACAATTACAAAAAAAAAAAAAAAAAAAATTGCAATTTGTACCACTACCATATCGATAGCAAAATCGATATATGGGATTGCTTGATTTATAGAATTTCTCGCTAAATTTTTAATACATTGTTCTTAAATAATTGAATTTGCGTGACGGACCACATGATCGGGACCACCCAGAAAGCTCCGGTGGGCCACAGGTTGAGTATCGCTGCTCTAGATTGTTAAATATACTATATTTTTTAAATGATCTTTTAACTGTTAGGCTGTCTTCGCACCAAGGCTGTCAGCGTCGAGCGTTGAGTGTCTAACCAATCAGAGATTTCATCTCGCTCGAGATGAAGTCTTTGATTGGCTCGACGCTTACAGCCCCTTGGTGTGAATGCAGCTTTAGTCTTAATCTCATTCTATATTTTTATTATCTATTCCAAAGCTATTTCTAGACTTCATAAGATAAAATCATTGCGCATGTATATTTCAGATTTCTTCTTAAAAAAGATGCGCGTTATACAGCAAATATACCTAAAACTTAAATAAATCTTTTGGAATGCATAGATGCACGTTATACGCCGAATTTACGATGGGTATTTTTCATACATTAAAAAATTAATTACAGTATATTTTGATAAAAAGGTGAATACATTCGGTAGACTGAATCTTGTTATTAGAATAAATATCCTCTTTTCCCTTTCCTTTAATTTTATTGCTTGTTAAAGTAATTATAAAATATTTAATTACGAAAACGGTATTAGCTTAATACATCATATATATCTACTTATGCAATTAATGATTATATCGATTACCTAATGATAAACTTTTATATTTTTATAAGAAATTAGTCGCTACGACTGCGAGTCTCAATCGATTTACAATACCTAGGCAGCGAAAAATTAATTAGAGGTTTTGGGCCTTTTTTATTAGTTTGCTTCTTCATTATATGAAAATTGATTGACTATATAAATCTTAATTGTCTATTTTCTGGAAGGCATGGCATTATCGATTGAAGAAGTACTTTGTTTGACTGATTCCCTTAAATTCATTTCTTTGGGAATTATTTTATAGTAATTAATTTAGAGATATATAAAGTGAAATATTCTTATGATTTTAAATAAAGATTTATCCGATACAAAACTGCAAATTTTTCATCACACACTCTTCTCTGTCTCTGTCTCTCTCTCTCTATATTTATATCGATGATAACTAAAAGAGGATGTTAAAATGTAATATAAAATCTTATTTTATACAATTATTTATCATATACTGAAAACTATTAATTGCATTTTAAGATACACTGCAATTGCACTCTCTCAACGTTCGGAACCGTAATTTTCAAAAGCGTATAAATGATTTTTTTTATATCTAATGTCTGTTTAATTAAAATTTGCATATAAAATTTTTTTAAGAATATTATTATACAATAAAAAATTATTTAAATGCAAGTGTTTTGGCAAAAGATGAAGAATGACGTTTTCAAAACATTATCCCTTCATAAAAAATGCTTCTATAATAATAATATTTTGACGACTTATTGGTGACTTTTATATAGAGCCTAAACTAGGATTTTTGAAACAAAGTGGATTTATTTATATTTTAATATATCAGAGAGTAAAGAGAAATTTTAACAAAAGCACTCGTTTTCATTTCATTTGAACGTAACTGAAAATAACGTAAATTTTTCAAAAATCCTAGTTCAGCTCCTGCACGAAAATCTCGGCAATATTCAGTGAAAATCGCTTAATACGAAACTGAGGGGGCTGAAATATTTTTTCGTGTTAAAGGATAATGCAAAAAAAAAAGAGAATATATTTTAACAAAATTAAGTTTATTAGGGTATATTTTATTTACATATATGCATGTATTTAATAAAAATGAATAAAACAAAAACATTCAAAAGAACTTAATGAAATTTAATACAAAATTTTCAAGTTTTTTTTGAAAAACAAAACATTTATTGAGTTTGGGGAAAACAATCTGATGTATATATATATATATTGCATTGTCTTTATTAGCATCAAATTGTCAACAAATGGTTCGATATCGTCCATTTTGCTATTCATTTCACCATTGGAATATGCGTCTAAATAGCTACACTTACTTTATGATGTTCCTCATTTCGGACGAGGTGGGAACAAGAGCTGCATTATTCGTTTCATTCTCGTTGTCGGAATCTGCATCAATGATATTTTTTGAGCTTTGAACAAACCTTGTTTGCCATAATTAGGGCTGTACACTCATTATCTATATTGATTTCAACGAATTTTTCCGATGATACAGTAGGACAGTCCAATCCGGCTGGCGCGTTTTCTGTATTATATTCAATCCCAGAAGGAAAATCTTTTCGTGTTAACCGATATTTGTTTCGTATTAAGAGAAAAAAGCATGAAAACACATAGTAGTTTGTCGGGATCGTTGTATTATTTCGTGTTAACTGATATTTCATCATAAGCGTTTTCGCGTTAAACGTATTTCATTTTATACAGTGACGATTTAAGCTCACTTCGGGCCCTGGGTGCAGAAGATCTACAGGCCCCTTGGTACTGAAAGATCGAAATTTATAACCAGAAAAGATAGTAAAGTTCAGCTTATCTGGGCCCCTGGGCACTCGCCCCAAGCGCCAAATGGATAAATCGGCACTGATTTTATAGACAAAATATGATTATTATAGAACCCTTTTTTCATAAAAGGAGAACGTTTTGAAAATCCGTCATTCTATCTTCATTTTTTGTCAAAAAATTACATTTAAATAATTTTTTTGTAATAATATTCTCAAAACATTTTATATGTATATTCTAATTCAACTGACACTTATTATCCCAGCCAAAATAATTCCGTTTTACGCTTTTTCAAAATCACGATTCGAATGTATCCAGTCACCTTGAATCAAGTACAATCTCAATTTCTCTTTATTGTTATTGATTCATCATACCTGCGAATCGGCAATAAAACTGAAATTTCCCTTTGAAGCCTATATTTTAGTTCAACAGTCGCATAAAAAAATGCTCTACAATTTCAAGACAAGTAATAAAAAAAGGGACGCGACAAAATAAAGCGAAATAAAAAGTCGATAAAAATCAACTTAAAAATCGAGTTCAGCAGGAAAATTTCAAGGACATTAAGAACAGCTCAGTGAGTAACGATCATCAGTAAAATACGGAAGTTTGGAAATTTTCTTATCCAGGGAAAATGCCGCCCTGGCCTTATATGAACTAACAGAACTTTCTTAAGTTAAGCTCGAAAGTCATTTTCACAAGACGAACTCTGTAATGCCTTTCCGTTTGAATAAACTGTTAGCACACACAGTTTATTTGCTCTGTGAATACTAATATAAATATTTACTTAATAAATATATTATATAATACATACACAGCAGTAATTATATAACTAACGGCTATTTTTCAATTCCTACTATTAGTTCACTCTCTCCCTATGTATTATATAACTTGTTCAAATTTTCAATCGTTAATGAAATACTTTCTATTCATCGATTCAAGTTCAAATACATCTTTTTAAACTTGTAGGGGCTGACGCTTGATGTCAATACAGTTTTTTCAAATATTAATTCATTAATTAAATTAAAAAAAATTAATAAATAGTAACAAACAAAAATAATAGTCCAACATCATATATAAAAGGGAAAAACGTTCGTTGTTTCCCTGTAGCGTAATGGATAGCACGTTGGACTTATATTCCGAAGGTGGTGGGTTCGAATCCCACCTGGGATGGGCTAACTTCTGAGAATGTGCTTTCTTTTTGATTATACTATTTTATTAGAACAATTACATTTAATTAATGAATAAAAAGTAACAAACACACACAAAATAATAGTCCAACACCCTATATAGAAATAAAAATGGAGAATTGCAAGGAAAATCGCTTTCTATTTTGTCACTTAATATTGTGATTCTATCATATGTATATACATATTTATATTAATTTTCATGAACAATAACCAAAATAAAATTTTTCTTCGTTGACTTAAGTAGAAATTGACTTAATTTTTTTTAAAATTACTTGCTTATGTAAACATTGTAATAAGTTAAAGGTATTTTTTTAATCGAATACAATTATGTAGTTATCGTATCCTCCCCCCTTATCCTCTATTGAGTGTTTATTAACGTCGCATTGTGAAGATACACGAAGGCTACTGGTGGCAGACCTCTTAAGTTTGAACCTCGGTTAAGTGACGAGGACGGTACCTAAGCTGTTATCTCTCTCCGAACTACCAGTCCAACGGAATTATTTTGAGCCTTGACATTAAACGTGCATCAGCTCCTCTACACGACGGGTCTTCAGTGGCACAAGACTCGAACTCTTGACAAATCGGCCATGAGTCCATGACCATGATTGGTAGGCTACAACGACAAGGTCTTGGCGACGGACCTCGGAATTCTGAACCAAGATAAAATGACAAGGACTATTCATCAGCTGGGACCCCCACTCTTCCTAACTTCCACTCCACACCACGAGAGGACGTTTGAGCCTCGATGTATTTAACTTGCATCGGTCCCCTCTACACTGCGGGTTTTTAGCGGTACTAAAAGCGTGAACTCATTATATGCCAGCCATGAGTCCGTTGCCTTGACCACAAGGCTACCACAGCAACCCATTCTACATGAGAATTTTGATCATAGTTATGTATAATAAATTGCCTTCTGTTGTATGTATAATAAGTAGTATGTATAATAAATTGCCTTATGTATAATAAATTGCCTTCTGCCCCAATGTTACGGGTTTAACCCCGGCTCAAGTCGGTGGATTTTCATGAGGCAGAAAATCGACAGCGGCCATGTCGTATGATTATACGGCTTGTAAAAGATCCCTAGAGTGTCTGTTTGACTTGAGTGCTCTCGGAAAAATTAAATTATAGTACAGGTTCGCATTGTGACGTTTGAGATAAATAACGGTAGCGTAATTTTGATTAATTTAAACCTTTAGTTTATTTACGTCACAGTTATTATTTACAGGTTATACATTGAAGTTATTGACCTTATTAAAAGATTATTAGAGTTCATATGATGTGGTTTGTGAGGGAGGAGTTCTCTTTCAAGGACGCTCTCATTGAACGTTTCAGATCATCTCTCCCTCTCTCTGCTTCGGGGATCAGTGGCCGGCGTCTCTTTTTAGCTTCCAGTTACATCCTGTTAGTCGGGAAAAAGGGTCCATCAGGGTGTTAAAGGTTGCCGGCGTGATCCAAGATGGTACTACGCAATAATTTGAAGTTGCACAGGTGTCTTTGCACGTGTGGTGATTATTTACACAAAGAAGACGATTCACAACGGTGTGGCGGCGGGAATCGTTACAGCTTCGTTAGAGCTCAGGTGCCTCCCTCTAGGGATATAACTTGGCCGCAAAATTAACTGCGGCGATTGGTATCCGCCTATATGGTGCCTCACTAAAAAGAGATACCAGCTTCTGGGGAATGTACTGGGTCTGCAATAGAAAAATTCCAATCCGCAGCCCATTAGAAATAAAAATGTGTTTAGTATTTAGTAAATTTTATTATTCTGTAAACCAGTTTTCGGCGTAATGGGGATGCGAATCCATGACTTGACTCGTATATCGCTGGCTATGAAGCGATATCGCAATGTTAAGGTATCCGACTACGTTCGGAACCGTGATTTTGCAAAAGCGCAAAATGGATACTAAATATCATGGAAATTACCACTTAGATTAGAATACATGTATAAAATTGTTTTAAGGACATTTTGTGACAAATATATATTTATATATATTTAAATTAATTATTTTTAAAAAAAAATTAAAATAATCTTTTTAAAAAAATTTCTCCTTTTTTGTAAAAAATGCCATAATAATTTTTTTGCCTGTCAAGCCGCCCTCTGGCAACTGAATTTTAAATATATAACAAATGGGTTTTTTCCCTTTTTGACAACAGGGGGGGAAATTTTAAGCGCCAATTTATTTTAATTGGTGGTAACTCTAAAAAATAATGTGAATTTTTCAAAAAATTCTATTGGGGCCCTTAAAGGCGAGCTTACGGGAAAATATTTTAAAAATAAAAACATTCTTCACAAAGGAGAACTTTTTAAAAAAAGATTATTCTGAAATTTTTTTCCCAAAAATTTGTTTTTTAAAAATTTTTTTTTGTAAAAAGCCCTTTAAAAAATTTTATACATGTTTTTAATCAAATGCACTAAATATCATGAAAATTATCCATTTATGCGCTTTTGCAAAATCACGTTTCGGAACGTATTCGGATACCTTAAAAGGGATAAAAAAACTTTTTAAATTAAAATACTATATCTTGTTTGAGAGTAAAAGAAAAAAAAAAATTATTTATAAATGCTAGTTTTGCTGTATTCCTCATTTCATGATGAGATATGTAATAAATTAACAACATTTTCATTCCTGTGTAAACAGAAAATTCATTTTAAGCGTTCTTTAATGTTATTCATATATAATATTTCTATTTATTAAAACGAACTATTTAAATCTAATTAAAATTTTAATTTTTAAACTTTTTAGAATGAACAAAGAAGAAAATGACGGCGTACTTTTTCCTTTGGCATAGTGTAATTTATAATTAGAACATATAAACCATTATTTTTGAATAATGTTAAAATATTAAACATTTGATAAAATATTTAAAGTCAAATTTTTGCTTTAAAAAATCTATGCGTGCGTGATTTATTATTATCATTACGGGAATTTTTTCAAGTTAAATTTTCTTTTACTTTCAATAAATATAATGATTTATATATTCTTTATTCTTATTATTACAGGAAATTAATAAGTAACTCGGGTTGAATTCCTATATTTCGCATTAGATATTTGGGTACTTTTCTGTTTCGCCGGCGCAGGCAATAAAGTCGCCAAAAATGATGCAAATGAAACCAAACGGAATATTCCCACTAGTAACCTTTTAGCACCAAATTTTCAACAAGTAATAAAATTTTTTTTTTTTAACTCAATTCCTACTTAGGTCAACAAAAGGTACTTTTTATAGGTACTTTTTATTAAATAGTTACAATTAATATAAATATGTATTTATATATGACACAATCACGATATTAAGTGACAAAATAGAAAGCGATTTTCCATTTTCTTTTTTTTTTTTGTTTGGTTTTTTTTTTTGTTTTTTAATTTAACTTATTAAAAATAATTTTTTTGATTAAAATTTCGAAATTGGGCCCTCAGGTGGGGTTAAACCACGACCTTTTGGGTTAGAAGTCCAAAAAGGGACCATTGGGCCCCGAGGGGGACACGAACGATTTTAATTTCTATATATTTGTTGGGCTATTATTTTTTTTTGTTATATTTTTCTTTTTTAATTAATAATAATTTTGAAAAACTGTTTAAATCATTGTCCCCCTAAAGTTTTAAAAAAATGTATTTGAACTTGAATGGATAAATAGAAAATATTTTATTAATGATTGAAAATTTGAACAAGATATATAAATAAATAAATAAATAGGGAGAGAAGTGAACTAATAGTAGGAATTGCAGAAAAAGTCGTATCAGTAAAATATTTTCATAATACAACAAAAATGGCTGAAAAATCAATGAAATCTATTATTTATTAACATTTCTTTTGTGTATATTGTGTGTTGTCTCCAATAAAGCCTGCTAGGCGAGATTTGCGCCACCGAATGGAAAAATACCGATATTAGACCCATTGCTATATTTTACGTTTATAAAATGTATTAACTGCTCTATACATATATTTTTTTCAATAAAAACGAGAAGAAATTCAGTTTTGATGTAAAAAAGAACACAAGAACAAACATCTTTAACTAGCCATTCCACAAAAATGCTTAATATTTCCAGAATTTTCCAGAGTTAATCAGAGCTCTCCTCAACCCGAAAACAAAACTAATTCCACTCTTAAAACCAGCACTAAGCACTACTATTCTAACCAAATATCTGCATAAATGCTTCATTCAAATAAATGTCTCTCAAGAGAGGTCTGTTAGTTGGGCCGTTAACACAAAATGCAATCACGCCGAAGAAGCTCCAAGACGCATAATCCAAGCGGAAATTCTCTGCACCATAATGGGTAAAAACAAAAATAAAAGAAAGTCAGGGGCTGAGTGATTTCGTGCTCTAAAAGACTGTGCGAGATCATTAACAAGACAAACTTAAGCAAGGTCTACATGCTAGATGCAGATTTTCAAGCTCATTATGGGCTAACTCCCGTCTTTTCAGTTCACACGTCCCCGACGTGGCGTTCTTTTCTTTCCTTTTTTTTACCAACCGCCTTTAGCCATTTTTTTTTAAATGCATAGAACTAATTATTCCATCAAAAAGATTTTTTTTGGGTTATCAGAGAGGTATTTAGTTACCGCAGTGAAATTTTAAATCAGGAAATTCCGCGCTGTGTGGTCTTAAGCGTAAAATAATAATAATAATAATAAAAGAGTATCTTTTCATGTATGCTCTTTAATTAACTTTATGAAGAAGTTAATAAAAAATAAGCGGAAGAGTAGATATATAATATGAATATATATCTCATTTTGAATATTTTGTACTTAAAGAAAACCTTCTAATACGCAATGATGTTCTTTGTCAGATAATTGAAACGAAAGCCCAGGGGAAATATTTGAGGAATTGACTATTTTTCGTCGAAGAAGATTTATACTTAAAAGCAATGTTTAGTTAAAAATGAATTCTATAATTAAAATCCATTTTTACTATTTATTTTGGATTTAATTCAGGCTATAAGAATTTTGAGAGTTTTTTTTAATTATTAGTGAGGATAGATACATTTTAATAAGTGTGGAAAATGAAACCCTTTGTGGAAAATCAAATGTAATTGAAAATTCAGTTTTCTTGGAATAAAAAAAGAAAATGTGTATAATTTAAATTTTGAGGCAGAACAAAAGTAACAAATATATATATATATATATATAAATTTTTAAAATTTATTACTTTCATTATGAGCTTATAGTTTTTAATTCCACGCATAACGCGTAAAATTTTTTTTCTAAGTATTAATATTGTGATTCCTATTTTTTTCGGTTTTTTTTATTAAGGTATCTGACTACGTTCGGAAACGTGATTTTGCAAAGCGTACAAAAATTTTACTTTTTTTTATATTTAATGTCAGTTGATTTATAATATACACATTAAATTGTTTTAATAATATGAAAATAGATGATTTAAACATAATTTTTCGACTAAAAATGAAGAAAAAAAATGACATATTTTCAAAACATTCTCCTTTTATGGAAAATGCTTCCATAATAAAAATATTTTGTAATATATTCTACAATAAAATATATCTATAGCAAAAACGAATAAATAAATAAATTTTTTTTTTGATATTTAATGTCATTTGAATTAGAACACATTTATAAAATTGATTGAAGAATATTATAACAAGAAAAAAAATTTTGATTTTTTCTCCATTTTTTTTGACAAAAAATGGAGAAAAAAGAACATATTTTCTAGAGACATTCTCTTTTTGTGGAAAATACTTCTGTAATAAAATAATGTTTTTCTATATATAGTTAAGACTTCTCTACAATACGTGAATTAAGATTTTTGAAAAATTCACATTATTTTCAGAGTTACTACCAATTGAAATAATAGCAAGTTTTTTTTTATTAAAATTTCTTTACTGTGATATATTACAATATAAATGAGCCCCCTTCAATAAATTACTTATTTCAAAAATCCTGATTCAGGCTCATTATAGAAGTGTTAGGCAAAATATTATTATAAAACATTTTCCATAAAATTAAAACGTTTTAAAAATATGTCATTCTTTATTTTGTTTTGTAAAAAATTGCATTTAAATAATTTTTTAATATCCTTAAAACAATTTCATACGTATATTCTAATTCAGGTGACATAAATATGAAACAAGAATATTCATTTATACTTCTTTTCGAAATCACTCATTCAAACCCAGTCGGAAAATATAACCATATTTGATAATTATTCACGTTTATATCATCGAATAATACTTTCAAAGTAAATAAGTTTTTCTATATTTTTTTCCTAACAACAATTTTAGTTATTTTATTCAGATTTTCATGTTTTGGTCTTACCTCTTATTAATTATTTTATAATTATATTCACGCATCGTTAACTCGAATGAGATAATATTTGCATTAATCACAGAGATCTTTTATTTACTCTGTGCGGTTATTTGTATCATATTGTAATAACGCGATATTGTTCATAAATTAAAACGATTCTTTTTTCATCTAACATTTTTATTTGGCAAACTTTATAAATTATAATTTGAGGATTCTTTTTTCTCTTGGAAAGTAATCTCATTAATTCTGAGAGCAGTGCTTTTGAGAATGAAATATCGGAAACAAATACCATTATCTCTCCTGCAGATGATTAAAATATGTTTCACAGCTTTAATTAATGGGCTAATTATTCTGTCACGTTTAGTGAATTATGTTTATGAGCTGTTGGGAATCGAATTTAGAGTTTTCTGTTATTTTGGTAACAGATTTTTTAAAGTTGTACAATAATTTATTAACAAATGGAACATAATTTTTACAGTAAAAAGGGGCTATAAAAGAAATTTGTAATATTGTTTACACAAACAAGTCCCATAAATTAATATAATAAGGTTTATCAAGATTTATTTTGATTTCAGTAAAAGTTTGCAAGTAAACATATTGATTACTCAGTAAATTAAGCAAAGGGAGGTAGATGTGAGAATTTTATCCAATATGAATTAAAAAACCGTATGTTTGAAACAAATATAATCTTAAGGGGAAATTTGGGAAAATGGTATTTTATGTTTTACCAAAACACCGCCAACCCCTATTAAAAACCCTCGCCTTTTGGAAAACCCCCGGGGATTTTCTATGTGTCATACGCGCTGATTGGTATCCATGTGCTTCGTTTCATATAAGTCACCAATAGGTTGCGATAACACGTACCGTGAAATCCGGGGTATAACGCGCATCTATGCTTTCAAGCTGCATTTTTCAATTTTTAGATGTATTCGCCGTATAACGCGCACCCCCGTTTTTACGACAATACCTGAAATGCACACCTGTAATATTCTTAAGTTCTGAAGTTTTTTATTCGAAATATTATCTTAGGGTTTTGAAAAAGTCATATACTTCTAGAGCTATAGCTCTTTAAGTTCATAAAGTATGGCATGCCATTTCTTTTCAATAAACAGTATTTCGATATATGTAGGAGTCTAATTATTTTATGCTTCTCTCTTTTTTTTTAAGTTATCATTTTTATATCTGGCGTATAAGGTGCACCTGTAAGTTTCGATTTTATTTTTTGTGTTGAAAATGCACGTTGTACGTCGGATTTTACAGTAAGTACCGTTTAAACCAATTTGATATCTATACGTTATGGATTTTTCCGCTAAACAGTAAAATTTTTCCAAGTTGGAGTGATACATTACAGTACAATAACATTGGATTGGCCGCCAAAGATGCATTTAGCTCGATTTCAAAGTCACACCAAAAATGAGCAGCGTACCGATATCAAATTAGTACCGAATATTGCACAGATCTAAGCAAATATAACACACCGAAACATACAGCTATTACAGTGGAATCACAAGAATAATACTTCGAATAGAGCAGAATTCAAGATATCCAAGCTCAACAAACCAATCATCGGACGAATTTCAGCATATCTATATTCATTCCGATATTAGAATATGTATAGACAATGCAGCGAGAAAATATCGTTGCTAGATATTTAAATGTATAACTAATCTATTTATATATAGAATAGTTATACCTTAAATAAAGGAAAAATAATACTATAAAATAAAGGAAAAATAAGCCAAGTGACAAATGTATTTGAAAATACTGAAACACATTGAGATTTAAATCTTAAATTCGGTTCAGTTCAGTACAGTATCTTCAAAATCAAATCTCAAATTCAGTTCATAATCAAACAGTAGGTTAAAGTTTTAGCTATCTAACATTGAGATTTTAGTTATGGCATTAAAATATATCTACATAGATATTTTTTCTGATGAAACAAAGAAGGGATTAATAAAGAGGATATCTTTAGAAAGCGAGTGAATATTATAATTATATACATTAATATTATAACTTTTTTTTACCATGAGCTTCAATATGCTTTATGTGTGTGTGGTCAATTCCTCTTAAAACTTATTATGAAATAACATTTATTTCTTTTGCAAATTATTTTTAAATGTCTTTATCGATCGCGAATTTGACACATTGCTAGTACTCCACACAACAAATTTTGAATTACGCCAATCAAAATAATGGCAGAAAAGAGTTATTTCAGATTACTATTGGGGACAAACCACGATGAATTCCTATAGAAATGCTTGGGGACAAGTGCATTTGGGCCTAAAAATTCTTCCTGTATAAAGAAAATAATTTGAATGTAGCGTAATATGCCTTCCAGGAGAATTTTTCAAAAGGAAATGTTCCATATTTGTATGACATGTAGCAAAAACACCCGGTACAGTCCAAAAGATGACGCTAAAGCAGTTTCTGACTTGTCAATTTACCGTTTTTAAATATGCCAATTAAGAAACGTCAATTCTCAAACAAGCAGCCCACTTCCTAAAGACATATCTGGCTTGTGATTGACGTCTTGACTCTTTCAGCCATCAAAAGTAATCATATTTTAGATTAATCAATTCAAATCCAACCGACTGTACCGCGTATTTGAACTTCATTTATTGTCTATTAGCTCTCATAAATGGACAATTAGTATGATTCTATATACTTTCAATGAAGTGTATTTACTTTGCAATCCATTAGAGATTGTTAACACCTTTTTTCAACACACTACACTGTTTGCAAGAACATTGATGAAGTATCTAATTCTATGCCACACATATAATCAAATATTTTTTTTCCCTGAAAAAATGCACTCTTTTATTCATCATTGTGTGTGTATGTTAACACCATTCTCTACTCTGTTTAAGGACACCCCTGTAACAAATTGCTTCTGATTGTTGATGACATCCTTTTCTCGCTTTACATAGTAATTATTTACAAGGATGTTTTGGTCGATTATTAGTAATGATTTTTCTTCATTTCAGCATGCGCGTTAAGTAAACGCGTGCCAACTCCTTGAAAAATAGAGCCTTTCTCCATTCTCCATTCGATACGGCCATTAAACTGATGCTGCGATCATTTGACCTTATTTTCAGTTAACTAATTATCTTCGAGATTTCTGGTTTGCAGTTGACGTTTAATCAATACTTTGTATCACATGGAGCTTAAATTTGGAGCGGGGAGGCTGGTCGTCTAGCGCATAGAAATAAAACTCTTTCACCAAGGCTTTGTAGTTCAGTATCATCATCATCAAATATTGATATCAAAATGATTAACATAATCTGATTTCTTGTATTTGAAAATGGATCTCTTTTCGCTACACTTGCTTTTGAGTATTATAAGTTTACTCATGTACTTGAAAATTTTTAGTTTTATATTTGGAAGTTAAAGTTATAAGTTAAAACTTGTTTCATTGGAATTGTGATAATACTTAAATAAAAATGATAGAGTTAATTATTTCCGAACTTCTCTCTCGCGCGCGTCTTTTTTTTTTTTGTCTATTGTTTTTCTTACATTTCTCTTTTGCCCGATGACTGTGATGTACATTTTTATGCTTCCTTTAAACTGATCTCAATGGAATAAGGTATCCTAAATTATTTTCCGTTAATGTTAAGTAGCTTAGAAAAGAAATTTTTTTGTAGAGGGGGTTTGCGAGACATTTCTTATTGGCCACTGTAGCTCAATGATTAAGGTTGTTACATGGAGGCTTGGGTTGTCGAGTTTCATTTTCTTTTCTCCTAAGAGCTATCTCAAGTAATAAAAATGGCTGTTGCACATAAACATGGTGTCTCAAAATTCTCACTTAAGGTGATGTGGAAGCTAGGAAAGTGTGATGCTAACGTCTTTTGATTTATTAATTTAAATTAATAAAACACTAGAAGTGATACAAGGCTATCGGCGGAGAAAAATCAATTGCCAATGACGACACTTGAGTTGGCACCAGTTTTCCATATCCATACCTTGCCAACATGAGGATTTATACTCTAGATCCTCATGTTGGAAGATTCTCATTGGTTACGAATCGGTTACTCTACCAACCAGGCTGTAGCGGTTCAATGCTGGGTCACGTGTCATCTTCATAATTTGACTGCGTATGAATGACGAGATTAGTTGCCAATAGTTTTTGATTCACCTTAGAATGGTCTCAAGGATAAATAATCTACCTACCATCGACTATCACATTATTTAGAAACCATTTATTGATTAGTAATACTTTAAAAGCCAAATTTCCCTGTATTAATAGTAGCATAACTTTATGTTGTTTTTATTATCCTTTCTTGGTACTTAAGCTGGCATCTCCAGAAAAAATTCCATATTTGTGCTTTATAGAAGATTTTTATTTATTGGAATTTGTTAATTACACGATAACATGAGAAATTCAGATGATCAGGTTCAAAAATTTTTTATCTAACATATTCTAAAAATAAAATTGTGGCTTATTCGTCATACTAATTCTCAATCTTAAGTACTTTCTCTAAACGTATCTCTTCTAAACGTTATTAAAAAGTTATTTGAAAAAGTGGCATCGCGCGCGCATAATAGTCAACAAAAAACACAATTAATTCATAAATGTCTAAGAAGATTATTTTGGTACTTTCCATTCTACCTTAAAAATAATGACATGTAATAATGCCATCAAAGAGCTTGAGTACATTTCACATGTCACTCTCATATCAATACATTAAAAGTCCTCAAAGGTTATCAAGCTCCCTTTCTATAAGAATCAATGAAAGGTTGGCTTTGGAAAAAAAGAGTGAATATATATTTTGAATTACCGGTGATAAAGGCGAAATTTATTATTGCTTGACTTTATACATGTGTTGCTAAAATCTAAAAGCTTTAAAGAGAATACATTCACCTCTCACACACAAGTTTGTAACTTTCACAAGGATACAAGTAAGTTACAAAAAAATTTAGCATTGTAAATCTCCATGTATAGATGACAAGTCACAATTTTCTTCCTTTATCCAACTGTAACACGGTACTCAATTAAATTTGACTTTCATGAAACCTCTTCAACAAAACCCGATGTCTTCCACAACTAGAGAACGAATGTGTTCGAAATGTTTAAAAAAAGAGGGGGAATGGGGAATAGAATGTCGGGGGACTGCAAAGACAAAACTGGATCCGCCAAGAGGGCATCCTTTTCTGTTTTATTCGGGGCGGGCACAAAAAAAGTCTTGTCCATGAGCCTACTAAATCACTTCCGTGCGGTCGTGACTACAAAACCCCTGCTTTCAAACGTCTGCAAGTACGTATTATACAGAAAGGAAAATTTCCCTTTCTTTCGAATTGCTTTTTATTTTCTGTTTATCTCTTTTCTTGCCAAGTTCGTGTTTTAAATTACAGACTCTAAGAAAGAGCTACTGTACCATAAACTGATGGTGGTTTTTAGGGGCATTTAGTTACAATTTGTCGGAGGTACAAGATGAAAAGTGATTTAATGGCTTTAAAAAAAGTATAGTTTAGTGGTTTAAACTGTGGATGGTCATTATCATTTGAAAAAAAAAAAATTGATATTTTTTTCATTTTTTTTTTCATCTTCTCTACTCTTTTTACCTTTTACAAACGACTTAAAAATATATGATTTTGGTGAAAGGTTATGTGAAAGTGTTGCGTGCAATGATTGTTCAAGGTTCTAGAAATTAAAGTTCATGACCAAACGGTTTTGTATGATTTCTTTTTTTTTTATGTAGGTGAGAGAATGAAAGGTATTCATGTTTTTGAAACGTTTGGAATAGAAACAACTAATATATGTTTATGAATACCTAAAATTAAATATGATAAAATAAGCTTTTTTTTCTTTTATTTTAAAAAATCAGATTATGGTTTTAAGTTTCATAAAAATAGTAAGTCAATATAACCAGAGATAGGAGACTTTTTACGCGTTAGAAGGTACCTTTTGATTACCGTAAAATCCAGCGTATAACGCGCACCCATACTTTCAAGCTGCATTTTTTGGGTTTTAGGTATATTCGCCGTATAACGCGCATCCCTCTTTTTTACGAAGAAATCTGAAACATTAGTATACATTGCTCTTATGTTTTAAAGTCATTTATTCGAGGTATTATTCCAAATTTTTGAACTACATCTCTTTTAGTTTATAAAGCAAGTCATTTCTTTTAAATAAACAGTATTTCGATACAAATAGAAGAACAAATTTTTTATGTTCATCTCTTTTGTTATTTTTAAAGTTTCGTTTTTATTACCCCGTATAACGCAACCCTTTAAAATTTTCCCTCTTAGTTTTTTTGTTAAAAGTGGGGGTTTTCGCCCAATTTACCATTTCTTTTGAAAGGCTATTCGGTAGAAACTGAAATTCCGAAGAAATAAGGGTTAATAATTCAGATTGTAGATAAATAAAAATTTAAAAATATTGTGAAAATGTCCAAGATATACCTCTTTTTTCTATTGAAATTGAAAAAAATAAAAATCAAATAAATGAAAGGATTGTAATAGACATTTTCATGAAGAGTAGAAAAATTACATAACCATTCATAAAAAAAAATAAAAAATTAAGTCTTTTTTTTATAAGAATGAAAAAAATTCCATTAAATGTTGTAATTGAATATTCGTCAGGGGGTGTTTAAAAATTTTTTTGTATTTAATATATCGTCATACGTAAAAAGTAGTGACCATTGGCTATTTAAATCGTAATTTTTGAGAAAAACAAAACATATTCTCGAATTTCCAGATGTTTAGAATGTTTTGAGGCCTGGCTGGAGTAAAACAAATAAATAAAAAATGTAAAAATTTAAGTCGACTCCGTATGCACTGACTGAAACAGTACGAAGTTCGTTATTTATGTGCGATGATAATGTTTCTTAGATGTTAGACGAAAAGGGACAAAGTCAAAAGTCGGAAAGTTTAGTTGTACCGATTTTTTTAAAATTCCTTACCTTTATACTTATTTAAGTTTTCTTGCGTTTTTCGAGTAATATGTATGTAATACATGTTTATGTTAAGCATAAATTAGTATTAGTATTAAAATTGGCAGTTTTATAAAATAAACCCATTTTTTATCCAATATTTTGATATCGCAACTTATTCTGTGATTGACGAGTGTTCTCGTCATCGTTCGATTTCCGTGATACATGTAATTGCGCGCTCTCAAACTGAAGAGCCACAGATAACAGGATAAGGTATCCGACTACCTGCGACAACTTTTTTTTGAAAAAATGGAGATATGGAGAGATTTTTGAGATTTTAAGATTTATTTAGTATATTTTAAGGAAAAATCGTAAAATTGAAAAAAGAACAAAAAATTTATTGTTACTAAAAGGAGAAAAAACTGGTGAAAATATACAAAAAATTACATAAACGGGGCCCACTGTGTACAGAAGTTTTTTGAACAAATTCTCAATTTTTCAATTTTAATGTGTTATTTTGTTATTCATGTTTGAAATAACCTTCAGGGTAATAGATATTTTTATTTATACAAAAAGTAGATCACTCTATCTTAGTGACTATATGAAATTGCTTAAAAAATCAGTGGTTATATTCACATAAAGAACTGCAAATTTTGAAATAAAACAGTGGTTGATAAATGTGAAGGTCAAAATACTTCTACTGTTATACAAAACATTCACACAAAATTTCAGCAAATTATTTTCAAAACTTTTTGAGCAATCGCTGTCCCGCGTTTGAGTTTTACGAAGAAAAAAGACAAACACATTTCGAGTCAAACGCATTTTAAAGTTTGACATCTTGTGAAAAGTTATGTCACCTTCTTTTATTAAAACACTTGTTGTTTTGTTCTAGTGAATGGAAAATAAAAGGCTTGGTATTTTTATCAAGCTAACAAGATGGCCTATAAAATAAAATTAAAAAAAATGTCAATTTTGAAAAAATCATGATTTTAGGGTAGTCGGATACCTTAAGTTAAAGTGAATGAGTGAATATTGACGTCGCACTGTTTTAGCTGCTCGAGGGCTTGTGACGACGGACCTCGGAATTTTGAACCATGGTCAAGCGATGAGGACGACACCCTCTCTTTCCTAACTACCACACCAATGGGAGGACATTTGAGCACTCGACAGATTTAACGTGCCTCGCTTCCCTACACGGCGGGTCTTTAGCGGTCTTAGTTTCGAACTTGTGACACACTAGCCACGAGACCGTTACCTTGACCATTGGGCTAAAACGGCCACACTGATTAAGTCAAAGGTTGGAATGATGTATTGTAAGAATTTTCCTATTAAATATATTTCTAAGTATAAATAGTTTTTAGGATTATATATATATCAACACTAAAATTATTTTATTTTAATTAAATTTATATGAGAAATATTTACCAATAAGTAATCAATGCACACCGTAGTTTAGTTAAAATATTCACATGAGCCTAGAAGTATAACTGTGGGCACAAGTTTAAAAGAGTCTTAGCAGTATAACTTATAAAAATCACTCAAGTTTAAAAATGTCAGTTTTTCTGGGTAGAGGGCGCAATCGATTTCAGAATAAACATTTTTGTTGTTGTTTCTGATCCCTAGTTGGACTATCCAAGACTAGACCATCAGAGTCCGTATACTTCCAAAAAATACAAGGGTAAAAGAAGTTTTAAGAACATATCGTCTAAAATAAAATTTAAGCTCTGTAAAATGTGTTCAGGTGATGCCTTAGCAACACATTACACTTCATACAGATCTTAAAATTTTTAGTCCTGTTCAAAGCTGGGAGATTTCAATTTTCCACTGGCAAATCGAGATATACAAGTCTTCTGGCCTCTGTGACCTTCAAAGAGTAGGGCACCACCAGGGCGCTTTCGTGGGTACCAGACATGTTCTGGAGGAAACTCTCCAGAGATCCCTTTGCTTTTTCTTACCATCGGAGAACGTGTCCGAAGAGGCAACCTTTGCCATTGAGTCTGCTATCTCATTACTCGTAATTCCGACATGGAATGGAATCCATTGAATAAGGAATTGAAGTTTGCAGATAATTTGTTAATCGACCTTAAGATAGATATCCCGATAATTTACTGAAACATAAACGTTCTGATAATCGAGTAATACTACTTTTTTCAGAGATTAGGAAAAAGAACTGATGAATTTGAAAAGAATTTCATCCACGAAATTCATCTTCATTAAAAAGGTCACATTTGATAACAAATATATATATATCCCAGGAAACATAATTTTTCACACAGGTCAAGGGAAACAGGAAAATAGCAATACTAAATTTTTTTTAAAAAACGCTGAAAAAAAAAATGACTTAGGAAATAACAACTTAAACATATTTCACATTTCTATTATTCGGAAACATTTCTTAGAATTTTCTGTTTTAGTTTGTTTAAATGGTTATTTTTTTTATGTTCTCAAAAGCAGTGAATTGTTATAAAAAAAATTGCTGTCGATTTCAAAGAACGAAAAGTACACTCTATTTTTTGGAGGAGGGTTTAGAGCTTCCCGAGAACATCAAACAACTTGAATGAGTGATATTTATGGAAATCCATGGAATCATTTTCTTCGTCACTAAGTTTAATTTTTTTATTTTGTATAGATAAGCTTTCAAAACATTATATAACAAATAAACGTTTATTTATTTTACTTCTTATAATTGTTATAAGGCTTTTGGGGATATATACATCAAGGCAATAACACTAAAATGTTTTTTGAACATATAATACGTAATTACATTTTATTTAGTGTAAGCGATTCAAATAAAAATATTTGCGATTTTGTGACGTTGTTTCGTCGAATGTGAAATGAATTACTTCAATTTATTTTTAAATTACTAAGAGAAATTCTTTTTGTTTCTTACAAAAAATAGATTCAATAATGCTTAAGATTTTTAAAAAAACTGGCGAAGTTATTTTATTTTAAATGAAATTTCAATTTAAATGAATTTTTATTCTATTTCTTAACTTGTAAAACTCTTTTACAGACCTACGATTATATCGTGTATTTTTACAATAAATTTAACTTTTTTAAAAATCCTTATTAAAAAAACACAATTTTACGTTAAGACGAATTTATTATTGATAAAAATATTTGTAATTTTAAATTAACACTATAACAAAACTCGTACAATCATCATATAATACAACTTATTCCTCCGGAAAACGGGAACAAACGTTATAAATTCAAAATTCTTTGGGACATTTTTCGGTACTATTTTCAAAGAGCAAAACAATACAATAAAAATAATAAGGAATAATTTTCATCATAAAATTCTGCTTTTCAAAGAAAGCATCGAAAAAACCAGACGTTGTACATTCCTTAGTAATAAATAGGAGGCCTGTACTCCAAAAATGAAGTCTCCAGGGCCGTACTAAATAGTATTAGAAAGAACTGCAGATCTAAATTGAGTTAGATTGATGCAATCGATCAAGATTGTCTAATCCAGAAGAAAAATAACGGGGAATTTCTCAAGTAAAAAAAAAAGGAATGCAGGAAGCTGTCTAATGAAAAAAGCTTTGGCCTACCTCGGTCTTTCGGGAAAAAGACGGCTATGAAATTGTAATCAAAGTCATTTTATTCATAAGGTTAAGTGGGAAGAAACCCAAAGGGGTTGTCACTTTTTTGAAGAAGAATTTCTGCCTGCATTCGATAGTTAAAGGCAAATCGTTTTTTGTGGCATTACAAATCGATCAAATTATCAGTAAATGCCATTTAGTGATTTAATGTATTAAGCATGAATTCATGTTAGATATCAGATTCTTCAGTCTAATATAAATTGTTGTTTCTGTTGATGTATTGTTATTTATTATCATGCTATAAAATATAAATGTTTCGTTCCAAGTATTGGCAACAGTTTCCATATTCTTGAAAACACTAAAATAAGACAGATTGTATGTTAACACAGTTCACTGCCTATTTTTAATTATTGGCAAGGATGTGTCACAGTGGCCCCTTTAATTTTCAGATAAATTGGAATTAATCTAATTACTTCCATAGTTTTTAGTCTAATTATATCATTAGGAATGATATGACATGATTTTTAAAGTACATAACCCCTGACAATTCGTTAGATGTTTCCTATGTGTAAAGATTTTTTTTAATGTTTATTCACGCATCAATTCTTAGTAATATATGTATATGTTGCTTTATAACTAAAGGTTTCAGTTTGTAATTGAAACAAGTTGTATAGGACTATCAAGCATTCTAGAAAAGCAATACATTTGTATATCTTTTCATGAATTAATCATTCATCCACATGAGGTATCCCGCAGTATCTTCTTTTTTCAAATTCATTAACATGATGTAGTTGCAGGATATTCGCAGTGTTTCATTGTAATAAGCTCTTTTCATGATTGAGGCAGCTTCAAGAATTTTCCAAAAGTATTCATCTAAACTGTATGTAAACCAAATCAATAATTTGGAATCTAGGTTTAACATCTATTAATTTTTATTTTACTTTTTCCAAATTGTAATATACAACAAATTGCAATTTTTCGAAAAAATTATAATTATTTACAACTGATATTTAATGATAAGAATTACAAAAAAATGTACCTGAAAATATAAAATAATTGTGTAATTGAAAAAAGTATTGGTAAAATATATGCCATTGCGTGACTCTACACATGACTGATTATTCAGATTTATGCACATACGTTTTTCTAGGAATATATTTTTTCAGTACCTGAAAATAGTCTCCTGGCCCTAAAAATACAGTTTTAAAACTAAGAAAATAGAACAGATTTCCTTTATTTGTAGATCCTGCAAATTCATATATTTAATAGTATAGGGGAGGAGTACAGGGCGTAGCTGCCGCCCTCCGTATCAACCGTATCAATGATACGGGACTTCCAAGCTACAGAGGTCCCAACACGTGTAAGCAAAAATTCGTAAGTTGTTAAGAAGCCCCAAAGAGAGAGGACCCCAAGGAATCTTCGATACAGGGCCCAATCAGAACTAGCTACGCCAGTGGAGGGATATCTAACCAATAATACAACCTCTTCCTTTCATCGTTCAGTTTCACTAACTGTCAGGTGTTTCAGTTCATTAAGAATTTCGAATCCATGCTGATTTATTCACTTTCAGAAGGTAGGGCCAAGAATTTGCAATCGCATTGAAAAAAAAGAACGGGGAACACGTGTTGAATTACTCTGCAAACATCAGGTGGCCAGTTTCCATTACAGTAACCTTTTTTTTTTCTAAGCGTCCTTTGCTGGACACTAAATCAGGCTTTCAATTCAAGGCTAATCGCAGGCTACCGACAATGGTACCCTTATCACCTCTTCGCCTTCAGGGTCTTGAGCTGCATCATTTAACACAGGTAGCATCCGAGCAAACATATTAATTTACATGCAACCGTCGCCTCCTACGGTTCTCATCAATAGCACTAAAGGAAATAGTTTTCTAGGAGTGGTCACCTGGTTCACTGGGTCAATAGCATGGGAAAGAAGGCAAAAAGGAAAAGTTCGCCAATAAAACCATCCCCAATGATTTACTCCCATTCCCAAGATATTCGATAAACACTTAAAATTTTAATTGGGCGCCATCGCCAAAATCGAAATGGAACTCGCCCTCTGCCCTTGACAGAGGTCGGAGAACATTTTCCTGATACTATTCCTTAATAGAGCTTAAAGATTAAACCGAGCGGGGTAAAATGGAACACCCTTTGTTCGAATTAGATCTTGCCAAAGCACGACTAGAATACTCAGTAACCTTTATGTAAATGACTTCAATTAAAGGTCTTTGTGTGTCTTGATGGTGCGGGTATGTGCTATGCATTAGAAGCTTGCGCGTCGTTGTATTTAAAATAATTGCTTGTAGTATACGGAAACTTGTTCTCTGATAATGAAGGTTTGTGCTTAAGATGAATGAAAAGTAATTCTGTGAATGGTAAGTAATAATGAATTAAACGACCTTGCATTGCCGCATACACTGGAATTTATTGTTTCAAGAGTTACACAAACTTTCCTTAATACGCGCTTTCTGCAATATCTATCGTTGTTATTGTTTCTTTCTTTAGCTATTATCTTGCATTGCTATTTCAAATATTTTTTTTAAGGTATCCGACTACGTTCGGAACCGTGATTTTAAAAATGCGCATAAATGAATAATTTTCATGATATTTAGTGTCACTTAGATTAGAATACATGTATAAAATTGTTTTAAGTACATTTTGACAATTTTTTTTTATTTAAATACAATATATATATATATATATATATTTCGGCTAAAAATTAACTTAGAATAACCTTTTTTCAAAATGTTCTCCTTTTGTGAAAAATGTTTCTATTATAATAATATTTTGCCTGTATATAGCTCAGACTTCTGTACAGAGGCTCAACTATGTGATTTTCGAAAAATTCACATTATTTTCAGTTACAACCATTTGAGATAATTATCGGCGTTTTTTTCTTAAAATGTCTTCCCTCTGTGTGTGTGTTGTCGTAAAACATGGATAAACCCAATTCTAAGTGATATATTTCAAAAATTCTAGTTGAGCCTCTATACAGAGGTCTGAGCTGTATACAGGTAAAATATTATTATAATAGAAGCCTTTTTCACAAAAGAATTCTTTGAAAATGGGTCGTTTTATATGTTCATTTTTTTGTCAACATATTTTGCACTTAAATAATTTTTTACTGTAATACTATTCTTAAAACAATTTTATATACATTTTATAATCTAAGTGACACTAAATATCATAAATATTATCCATTTATACGCTTTTGCAAAATCACGGTTCCGAAAGTAGTCGGATACGTTAAAGACGGAAACATCGGATCGATACACTCGTTAAAAGCCTTTGCTCAACAAAGAGACCGAACAAAAATTCATTCCATTTATGAATTTTGTTAAATTTTTAACAAATCAAAGGAAAAAATACTCAATTTATCCTTTTTAATTTGTAAGTTGTTATAAAGTAAATTTCATATTAGTTATTTGAAAATATAACCATTCTAGTTCTGAAATATAGCTGGAGTTAAATATATTCACCATTTGTAATTTATTACAATTCGAGAAAGTGAGTGAATATTAACGTCGCCGTTCAGCTACACGAGGGCTTTTGGCGACGGACCCGTTTTGAACCATGGCCAGAGTGACGTGGACCCTGAGCTGGACCCCCTCTAACTACCACACACCCAACGGGAGGACGTTTCAGTCTCGACAATTTCGCACGCTTCCGGGCGGGTCTTTAGTGGTACGGGTCTGAACTCGCGACAGGGCCCCGATCCGATCCCATACCACTCGGCTACCGCGGCCGACATCGAAAAGCATATTTATAGTTAATTTTTTACTGACTCCCAGTTCGAATATGTGGCTGCGGTAACCTAGTGGTCATGGTCTCGGACTGATGGCCGGAGTGTCATGAGTTCGAGCTCTAGAGCCACTGAAAGACTTTCCGTGTAGAGGGGCTGACGTGTTAAATATGTCGTCGCTCAAAGTCTTCGCGTTGGCACGATGTAGAAGTTAGGTGCAGTGAGTTAGTGCAACTCGCACTGTCAGTCATAGGCTGCACGACCATCGAAGTTTGCAAATCGACCACGAAGGCACCCTCTTCGTACCACCCACCAACGGGAGGAGGCCGCGGTAGCCGAGTGGTATAGGTATCGGATCGTGGCTTGCCTTGTCACGAGTTCGAGCCCAGTACTACTAAAGACCCGCCGTGTAGGGCAGCGATGCACGTTAAATCTGTCGCGAGCTCAGAGCGTCCTCCGTTGGTGTGGTGTGGGTTGGAGGGTGCCAGCTCAGGTGTCTCACGTCACATGACCATGGTTCAGAAACCGTGTCCGTCGCCAAAAGCCTCGTACTGCTACAGTCGACGTTAATATTCAATAAATCATCACCAACGGGTGGACGTTTCAGCTCTCGACAGATTTAGCGTGCATCGCTGCCCTACACGGCGGGTCTTTAGTGGAACTGGGCTCGAACTCGTGACAAAGCCAGCCACGATCCGACACCTATACCACTCGGCTACCGCGGCCACTGTAGAAGTTAGGAGAATGGGATACCAGCTGAAGTGTCATCCTTGTCACCTGACCGTTGCTCAAAATTTCGAGATGTGACGTCAACAGCCTATGTGTTGCCAAAAAGTACAACGTTAATAAACACTTATTCACCCATTTAGAATATTTTATGATCAATAATAATTTATAAGGGAATTATTCCAATGAACAGTTAAAAATTTATATTTCTGCCTTTAAACTCTTAATACTAATGATATGTTAAGTGAAGGAATAAAGTGAAATATAAGAAGAAAATACAGATCAAATAATTACAAATTATTAAAGAGCTTAGATAACAATAATTTTCTATTTCGAATCTTTAAATTCTACTTTCAAACAGTATAATGTATCATAGAGTTTTCTGTTTCATTTTAGTCATGCATATTAAATCTCACAATAAGGCATATTAAAGTAAGAAATTCTACAAGAAAAAAAAAACTGAGCAGACAGTGTTTTGTCATTTTTAAAGAATTTTCAACTGAAGCTGTAATTAAATAATTCGATGAGAACAGAGTTACGAAATTTATTTGAACTTAAAAAATAACTGAAACTGTATAGAAAGTAATACAATACTGGATGTTATTTTCAAAAGTATTTTAGAATTTATATTTTCTATCATATATCATTGACTTAAAAAAATACTTTAAAAATATGTGATAGAATACTTTTTGTATTATTTAGTAAAAAAGTCGCATATGTATTAGTTTGAAATATAATCCACCAGCAGATCTTTCTCTCGTTCTTAACAGCAATCGACGCATGCGCACATGAAAATGAAAATAAGTAAAAGTAGGATATTACTCATCTTTTTTTTAGATGATCTATAAAAAAGGCAATACAAATAAAATCGGCTTAAAATTATCAATCCTCTTTTGAGAATTGTTCAGTATAAAAAGCAAACAATTTTTCAATATATCTCTATATATGATAATTCTCTTAAAATTTTCAATCCATGTGTGATATTAAAAGTAAAAATATATAAAATTTTCAATTCGAACGGATGTTGAGATAAAAATTATTTTCTTGTTGTGTTTAAGAATGTTCTTCCCTTATTGTTAAAAAGAGAGAAAAAGAGAATAGCATCTATATGAATTCGGCTCATACTTTTAGATTGAAAAATGCTGCAACATGAATATTACATCTTTGACTTCTGTATCTATGGTGATGATGATGATTGTGGTTTTTTTGGGCGCAAGAGCCGATTTCGGCTATACTGCGCCAAACATTTGTTGTCTGTGATCTGGACGTGAAAAGAAAAGGAAGAATGGGATGACAAGAAAGAGGGTCGAAAATAGAGAAGGATCACTAGGGTACCCCGGGTTCGTGAAACGCGTGTTACCAAAGACAGTAAATCCCTTGGAAAAGGAAAAAGCTCACTAGGGTACCTCGATTGTGACACCCGTACTCACCTAAAGAAGGTGAGCCCCCTGAGGGGTCTGTATCTATAGAACCATATAGTATAGTTCATTTATGTTCAAATATATTTCTTTTTTTATATATAAAATGTCTTCCAATCTTCATCGTTAATTCTTCAATGTTAAATAGATCTACTAAACTGAGTGTTCTCAACAGCCCATGAGGACCAAGGCCTACTGTGCACATCAGAATTTTTATGACCTTGGGCACTGAGGTGCATGAGCAGATGTTCTGGTCAGGTGGTCAGTCTGACGCAAAACCCCCAGTGTTTAGTTCCCAAGCAAGCTTAGTACTCATTTATCGCCCCACTGAAGGAATGAAAGGCTGCGTCGATCTTATCCAGCCCGGGGTTGAACCCTGGATCTGTGGCGTGGAAACCACTCAGCCACTGAGTTTCAGTTAAATTGATATTCAACCTTTTTTATTAGTGTTGCTGTAGTAGCCGGGTGGTCAGAGTCGTAAACTTGAAGTCATCGTTGTATCCCCTGAGTCGAAGTTTTGAGCCCTGGAACTCCTAAAGTCCCACTGTGTAAAGGGTCTGTGAATATATGAAAACTCAAAGTTCTCATGTTGGCATGGTGTGGAGATTTGAAGAGGTGGGGGTTAGTTAAAGTGATGCTCTAATTATCTGATTGAGGTGCGGAATTACGAGGTCCTTCACCTATAGTCTTCGTGTAGCTTTGTACAGATAATCAATTATTTATTCATTAAAGAAAAAAAAAATGGTACATTTATGCTTTATTTCAAGATTTCATGACAAGATCAAGATAAATTATGTTTGTCATAATATATCATATTCCGAGTTTGGATCCTTCTCCGTTACCTTATGCTTAGACGACCTTAAATGACCTTGATTTTTACATCAGAACTAATATATTTGATTTAATAGTGTATTTTTCATTGCCTTTTATAATATGACAGCAATTAATAAATATTTTGTCTGAATTTCCATACCTCATATCCATTTTAGGATTTCACTATCTTAATTGAGGTTACCTTATCCAAAAACGAAGGTAATTTAATCTAATTTATGTTGAAATTGCAGAGGCGAAATCTAATCTTACAATAACTTTAGAGGAACATGGGTGAAATTACTAAATATGGCGGAAATATAAAGATGATATTCTCGCGTCTTGGGGTGTTTTAACATTTTACTATTTGTGAAATATAGTTGACCTATAATATTTAATAAGTTATTAATGTTCTAATGAAGCCCAGTGGCTGAATGGTTAGTGCATCGCGTTTCCGCACCACAGGTCCGAGGTTGAAATCCCGGGCTGGAGAATGTTGACTCAGCCTCTAATCCCTTCAGAGGATCGATAAATAGAACCAAGCTTGTTTGGAAACTTAACACAGGGGCTTTCGCGCAGACTGACCACCTGACCGGAACATCTGCTCATGCACCTCAGGGCCCAATGTCGCGTGTACTGAGTTGGGCACAGTAGACCTTGCCCCTCATTGGCTGTTGCGCCACTGAGTTAAGTTAATGTTTTTAATTGCTTACTTCATTTGATTAAATTTGAATGTACATATGTATGCATAATTCATAAAATTGAAATCGACTTGGAAATGTTTCGCTTATGCTTCTAATAGCATTTATTTTACGTAGGCATTTTTTTTAAAAAGCTAAGCTACATAACATTTTAATTTGCTTTTTATGCATTGCATATATAGTATATGAATTTTACATTATACTATAATTCTTCTGGGAATTATGAAAAATATTAGCAAATAAACTATTTATATAGCTCATATAATTATTCTATTATAAAAATCTTATACGCGATATTGTTTTTTTAAAAAATTTCACAGCTGATTAAAATAACTTGAAAATACATAGAAAAAAAGATCTCAGTATTTTCACTTTAATCTAAAGGCTTTCACTTTTCTGTACGTTATAGAAACTAAGACGGCAATTAATACCGGTTTTTCTAACATTTTCTATACGCTTAGCTTCCTCCCAAGTGATTTCATTGGGGTTTCAAGCAACATATGATACGAAATTGCACGCTAAAAGCAAAAGCAAAATAACAGCGCTTGCATTCATCCATAAATAAATTATTTTAAATAAAATTCTACGTCAAAAATCTCGTTAAATATAACGAGGACTTAAGGCGTTCTGTAACCCGGAAATGCGTGAATCTATTTCTTAAAAAAGGTATTCGTTGAACCTATTGTATGCGCGCAGCAGTCAAAACGCAAGAATTTGAATGATCGGTTTTTCTGCTTCGTTGCTTTTTGTGGCTACTCATCATATTCAGGATTTAATTTCCGGGGCCAATATGAAGATTAGAATGAAGTTACACCTAAATTTCCTTCGAGTAAAAAATCAGCACAAAAAGATTTATCTCGTTTAGTTGTACTTACCACGATTCAAAGTTCTGAAAGTTTAGTGAAATACTCTTTACATTATAGAAACTTAATGAAATTAGAATAAGACGTAAAACAAAAGTATAATTCAAGTTTTGTTTTGTAATTTTGTTATCGTTCGCTGTTTATCGTTTTTATAATTTTTTTCAATAAATTCTTAACAATAGGTATCGTTTGTATTTCAAGAGCGTATACAAATATAAGCCATTCATTTTTTCAAATTCTAATTTCGTTATTTTTATAACAATGATGAATTTATATTACCGTAAAATCCGGCGTATAACACGCACCTATACTTTCAAGCTGAATTTTTTAATTTTTGGTATATTCGTCGTATAACGCACACTCCTTTTTTAACGAAGAAATCTGAAGTATTAGTATACATTGCTTTTATGTTTTGAAGTCATTTATTCGAGGTATTATTCCAGACTTTTGAAAAAAAATATACTTCTAGAACAACACATCTTTTAGTTCATATGCCAAGTCGTTTATTTTAAAGAAACAGTATTTGGATACATGTAGAAGTAAACTTTTTTTTATGCTCATCTCTTTTGTTATTTTTAAAGCTATCGTTTTTATAAGTTTCGATCTTATTTTTTGTGTTCAAAGTGCGCGTTATACGCCGGATACGCCGTCCTTATATCGTCAATCTAATTCTTGATCCTACTTGATCCGGCAAATGGATAATCTTCCGGCTTCGAACTTCACGTAGAACTCTCCTAGCACTCTCCTAGAGAACTTCATTTGCACTATTAGACCTCTTCCTTAGAACTCACTATCAGAACTCTGGGAACCCCACGCGAATACAAAAGCTCCAATATATACACTTCCTAATCTACATAATCGCGTTCTCTTCTTGGGTTGGTTGGAAAGAATTGCCATTCTGGCCCCAAAGTTTTCCCAAGAGGTTTATTAATAGAAATCACGATAAAGCCCCGTCCCAAACTTATGCTATATACTGTCTAATTTTACCTAGGGGACTATGACCTCAAGAATTCCTTAGACATTCCTGTAGCAACATACCTTAAACATAAACCATAACCATCCACAAAATATCATAAGTAAATGTCAAAATTTTATTATTACTTTTGATTTATGCTTTTTAATTTTTATTTAATTCTTAATAATTCCTTTTTTAAAATTAATTTTAAAAAAAATTCATTTAAAAATAGGAATGGAAATTTTTATTTTTACTTTTATGTCACTTTTTTGTAAATTATAATTTATTGAGGGCACATAAAGAGGTTTTTTTCTCGATATTTTTATCATTCTCTCTGAACAGTGAAGTTAAAAAAACACCTGATCATTAGAGGTTTGTAAAATATTCTTTTAAAAATGCATGCAAAAATCGAAGAGTTATTTTTAAGGATGGAAACAATTAAAATATGAAGATATATATAGATCACCAGTTAAAAAATGGAAATATGCATGCATTTTAATTAGGATGTACACATCAGAAACATTAATTGTATCTTACTTTAAAAATACAATATACGCGAAGAAGGATCTTAATACATCAAGGGAAAAAATTTTATAGCTGCCAACCAGAATTTTTATAATTGCCCGAGAGCTCCATTCAGTCCATCACATATCTCAATCCTTTTCACTTTGATAAAAATATAATTACCCGCGGTCATAATTTTACTTTTCGGAAGGTGAGAGACATTAATTTTACTTCTATCTGCTTATACAAATTCAGAAAGCTCGAAAACTGAAAAGCAAGAAACCAATAAGATATTATTCAATATGACTGTTGTAAATAGAAAGAAGCATGATTTCTGAAAGAGACATCAATATCATAAATTTGAAACTTACGAGTACACGATCTTTAAAAAGAAAGCAGAAAACTAATTACCGGCGTAAATTAGCAGTTCTCTCCCAATTAAAGTACACTTTCTTCTTGAGTTTGTGTTTTTTTTGCCACTTAGCATCAAATTTATTATTGTCATGTAATTCTTTGATCTTCTACTTAGCTTAATTACTCTTAAGAAAAATTCTTTTTCCATTGCAAGTCCTTTGAAGAAAATGTTATTTTGCTTATCTTAATTCAAATATCGACTAATTATCCTTAATTATTTTGCTAATTATAACAACTTTTGGGTTGTTAGAATGGGCAAGATGTTTCAAGATCTATCAAAAGCGTATGCCCGACATTGTCAAGATTCAAAAAATGTTAATCAAAAGAATACTTTTTAATTTTTAAATTTTTTAGAAAAGTGAGAGATAATTACGTTTTTTAAAAATATTTTGAAATTTCTCGGTGGAGTAAAATACAAAAAATTTTTTAAGAATAATTAATTTACATTTTATAAACTAAGAGTTTATTTTAATTGATAATTTTGCGTGTGATTAATTACATTATTCAGAAAACATTTTTTATAACGAAAAATTAGTAGGAAAATTAATCAAAAATGATTTATAATTATTAATAAAAAGTTGTATTAAACTATCTGTTACTTATGAAGAGTATTTTGAGATTCATATTTAAATATGATGTTATATAGTAAGAAATGCGTGTCTGTGATATCTAATTTTAGAATCTATGCTATTCCATGCTCTATTTACGTATAATATTATTGATTCCACTAAATCAGAAGACATCGCCAGTTCAAAAAATATCGCCAAATGTTGTCATCGTAATTATTATTATGTTCTAATATGAACGGGAACGGTTTCTACTATTAGCTGCATATTGTGGCATTTGGCGACGTGTTTTGATTTGGCGAAACTGGTCAACGCGTATAATACGCAAGTACCAATTCAGTTTCTAAGCTGAAAAAAAAATTTATTGTTCCATTTAATACATTAACACTAACTTTTCATTTTTAAAATTGGATCAAAATCAACTTTTCATTGAAAATAATTTTATAATAAGAATAACTTAACTCGAATTATAAATAATCTTAATTTTAACTGGAGAAAATCTTAAAATCTATTAAAAGTTTTATTTTTTTTTTTTTAAAAATATTACTATACAATAAAGGAAGTTGAACAAAACATTAAAATTTGCTTTTACTTGATGTTTAAGAACGTTAACAAAAAAGTGTTTTTTTTCCTATATGAGATATGATGCAATACAAGATTAACGACTAATATATTGTTTAATTGAGTGTATATATTTCTCCTCTCTCTTTTCCTCTAACAAATCTCATTTTCTTTTCACTAAGTTCGTGACACAAATAACTAATTAACTTTTACGCACGTAAATAGTTAAAATTTATGAATAGTGTACAAATATTCCTCATCACTAGAATCATTCGCAGACATTAAGAAATTTTCAAGTTTTCAGAATACGGAATCCTTCATAAACTCTTAGAAGATTAAAATACAATTCAAATGAATGGAATTTTTATCCAAAAAAAAAAAATAAGATTATATAAAACTCAAGTAAACACCTTTAGCTGGACCTTAAATATATAGAGCAGAAAATGAATTTAACTAGAATGGACTGGATCTGTGATTTACAGCGCAAGGCCTAACTTAATCCCATGCATGGTGTCGTTTTTAATATCATCGAGTTATTGAAAAGTAGAAATAAAATGTATTACCGATTTTGACAGATTTCATAAATCACAATAATTATATATATATATATATAATCCTGAATTTAAATAGTACATCGTAGATCTTCGTAACCTTCAACCGACCCCTGTGAAATTAAACTGAATTGCTGACCTTCATGATTACAGGATACTCAAGATCAAACAAGTAATAAATTTCTATTGTTACTAAGTAACGTTTAACCTATGGACAGTGCGGCCTTTGCAGATCTGCCCAATGGGATATCTCTAAGCAGCTTAAAAAGAACGGCTTTTGAATCTGAATAACACGACTAGGTTAAACATTGTACGAAAAATCTGCCCCACTTTGCTCTACTTGTTGCACCGCCACCACCTTTTGTCGAAAATGAAAGCTCCCCAATCAGCACCAATTGCCCACAAAAGTCCCGTAAGAAATACCGCAATTAACCCATGTTAAAATCTTATGAGTTCTGGTCACTCAATGGTTTCCCTTTGTTTTTCACACGTTCGAAATGAGGGCCAAAAGATTCTGCACGCTTCGTTAGGCAAGAATAGAAGAGTGTTTTTGCCTTCGTGAAAAAAAAGTCCTCGAGGGAACTGATTGGGGGAAGATAGAATGGCTGATTGAAGTCCTTTGCTTTCTGCGTCCCCGCTTCGATTCATTAAACAAAAAAGGCTGACCTCTCTGTTTTAAAGAGACCAAAGGGAGAGATAGCTTTGGCAAATGCGAGAAATTACGATTGCTTGAATAGAGCTTGCAGTTCAGTTCAGCTGTTTACTAGTAAACAATGGCGGAATAGAAATGTATTTGCTCACGACTTTTACATCAATTGGAAGATAGTTAACCTTTTCTTGATAGGGAATAGGAATGTCATCTGAGGTCTCAAAGATATAAGAATAACAATAAAGTACACATCATTAGTTTATATTATGTTATAGCTGATAACCTATTCATTATTCTTATCGTAGAAAATGTACGTAGACGCATAAAAGGTCGAAATGAGTATCTGTTAACTTTGATCATTACACTGGCTTACCAAAGCTCTGCTTTGAAAATAATTTTGATTTAAAAATACTTATGATGGATTGACATATAAGTAATTTGAACTACTTTGTAATCTATGAATTGATTGATATTAATTTAATTGTTAGTTGAATTTTTTAAGAAAATGATTGAAAACATAGCCAAATTAAGAATATTTTAAATAATTATGAGTACCTTTTCTATTTTTATTATGCATTATTCAAATGACTAAAAGAGAAAATAAAATAATCAATTTAATTATTGGTATGTTATTAAAACAAACATTATAAAATCTCAGTATCACAATAAGGTTTACAATAAGAATGAACAATCACCAAATTAGAATTTTCCATCAATACTGCAATATTTTTTTTAAGATTGCTAGCTCAAATAACTATATTGTATCAGTAGATTTTATTTATCTACTGAATGGAATTTTTAAAAAACATTTTGATAGTTTAAAAATTAAATTAAATTATTCATATTTCAAGATTTGGCAGTTAAATTTGGAGATAATTCTTGAAAAATAATGAAAATTAATAAGCGCTCATACTTTAATATATATATATATCCATAAACTCCTTTGAAACAGTAGATTCAACTAATGACGCCTAATTGCTAACTCCCAGACAGAAGAATTCAGTAGAGTTCACAATCGTATGGGAGGAAAACTAATTTGAATGATTTTGAAGGTGAAGAAGTTATCTGTTGTCTCTCTGTGGAAAGTCTGTTCGTGACATTTCTGCAGTGTTAAAAGTGTCTCGTTCAACTGTATTTGTTGTTATCGCGAAATGAAAACAGAGAGTGTATGAGTTATAACTTCTCAACGACGATCTGATGACTATGGCGTATAATAAACAAAAACTAAAGAGCACCGAGATAGTTGTGAAATCAATCACATTGATTAGGCTTCAGAATTCGTGAAGAAATCCAAAAAGACCCTGGATGCAACATCAACACAATGGCAGTTCGTCCTGAACTTCGAAATATCTTGGTTTCTAAAGCATAGCTGCTACTTATAAATCAAATGTTACTGTAGTCAATTCCAAGAGATGCAAAATCAAGACTGGACATACTGAAGCTATCAGTAATGATACCATGTGTTTTGGAGTGACGAATCAAGATATACTATCTGACAAACTGATGGAAGAACCTGGGTGTGGAGATTACCTACTGAACAATTTGAAATTAATTGTATTGTGCTGCACATGAAATTTGGAGTTGGAAGCATAATGGTTTGGGGGTATCTTTCGAAACTCTGGCTGAATCCTTTGATTCCTGTACAAGGAACTCTGAAGATGGAAGTCTATCTTGATATTATGGATGATTCCACACTGCCTCCTTTGTGGCAACAGTTAGGAGAGTATCCATTCCTGCTTTAAGAGGATCGTGTTCTTGTCCTATTTCGACGTGATTTGCTGATAAGGATATTCAAGAATTAGATAGGCTTAGTCAAAGTCCAGATCTGGGTCCCATAGAGCAGCGGTTCTTAAGCTTTCGATCCCCTCTGCCCTCCCCCTTTAAGTATCAGCCTAACATAACGAATCCTCAAGACTTTGAACATCTCTCCCTAACTCCCAACATATGGCTAAATGATTTAAAGGTTTATTGAGAGCAATTTAGTGATCTCGTCTAGGATGGAAAATCATTTAATTTTCCCCGAGGCATTTCAGTCTATAAAAGAGAGAAATCTTAAAACTAAATGAAAGACCTTCGCGGACTCCCTAGACAGGCGTGGGAACCCCTGGGGCTCG
Organism: Trichonephila inaurata madagascariensis; assembly: GCA_019973955.1. NCBI lineage: Eukaryota > Metazoa > Arthropoda > Arachnida > Araneae > Nephilidae > Trichonephila > Trichonephila inaurata. The sequence continues at coordinate 183,751 of BMAV01011840.1, read as the reverse complement.
CGGACCACAGTTTAAGAACTCCTGCCATAGAGCATTTATGGGATGAACTAGAACTAGAACGCGATCTAGACCACTAAGCTCCAAATCGGTGACATAGCTAATCAATGAGTTTTGTAAGAATGACGGGCAGTTCATGTTCTAATGTTCGAAAAGTTAAGAGATAGAGGGTCCCAGAGAGTGGCATATATATTGCAAACAGAAGATGAACCGGCATCATTCAAATTTTTGTTTTATCTGTGGGAAAAGCAAACCATACAGGTGTCTGCATGCTTTTGAACATATATACATGTATGTGAGTGTGTATCTTCATGTAATTAAACATTCTAAGCAATCTAAAAAAAATGAAGCACATTTAATGTAGTCGCATTCCTTTTGTAATGTTTCTAAGGAATAGAAACATTTATTATATTCATCTTTTATTTTCCCATTTCGCCTTTTATTAATAACTAATACATAGATGTCAAAAGTATAAGTTATTTCTCACAAAATCATAAAAAAGGATTGTTTCAAGTAAAAATTGCATAGCTGAAATTTAGCATTCAAAGTATTTATTACACCGTTTTTTTCCCCTCTCAACTCCTTCACTATTATAAATGAGTACGACTTGAAAAAATTTACTACCTGAGTCAACACTATAAAGCAAAAGTTCGCTTCTCAGAGTTACCCTGTAATTAAATTCACTTCTATTAATATTTATAGCTCGTATTTTAACGATTTTATAGCGCATATTCCTGTTTACGACCAAGTAATTTCTTTTCAGTGAAAGCAATAAAATAAACCGAAAGAGCTTATTCCTCCAGGGCTTGAAACGCACCAATAATATATTTTATTTCGAAAATTTATCTCTGATATAAAGATGATTTGAATAAATTTTTTGCGTGGTTGCATGAGCGCGAATAAAAATATATTCAGAATTTTCTATGTCCTTAGAACTAGGTTGGAAGATTGCTTGCTGGTTGGAATTAGAAAATACAGTCAGACCTCTAAATAACGAAGTCGCTAAATCCCGAAAAAAAGTTCGTTACATGGAAAATTCGTTATATAGAGGTTCATCTTTAAATTTTCTTTATAAACCCCATATAACGAATTTTAAATTCATAACCACTATACATTGAAAAAAAAGTAATTAATCACATCTTTTTGTAAATTAATATATATTTATTTTATATATCTCACCCATCAAAAAAGAAAGAAAAAATGCAAGGGAAAAGTTTCTTGACTCCTTTATCTACTTCCTGAAGAATTAAATTTTTTTTTGATGCTCGAGCACTTTTGACATTTTCGAGCTACAAGAAACGAAGTTACCAGCACTACAAACGAACGGAGACTAGTTCAAAGACACGAAACAACTCCACTGAGGGTGAAAGGGGATATAGAAGATGTTTCTAGTGAACTGGACAATGAGGGTCAAAAGTTGCACTTCTTGGATGAAACGCCTAGAATTCTATTGCACTCAGTGTGAGTTGGGCACCTAATAAAACCAGTTCATTTATAACCATCATGAAATGTGTTGAAAGAGAGAACAACTAGAAATGTCTATAAATACTTTAAAAATAGGGAGGCGAAAAATTGAATCACAAGAGAAAAAGTTCGTTATACAGAAAATGTATTTCGCTATTGGGAAATTATTTTACGTAGAAAATTGTGAAATGTTCTTGGTTCCAGGAAAAAGTTCGCTTTATAGAAAAAGAATGGAGGTTCGACTGTATATATAAGAATTAGCTTATTGTGCTATGTACATCTAAAATATTAATAAGATTTTTTACATGCCACTGCTATAACTGAATTTTATATCATTGCTGTACATTCTGGCTTATAAAGCCAAATGTTGAAGTATCCGAACACTTTCGGGGTACTTTTTTTAAAAAGTAGCTTACTAATACATTATAAATGATTTTTTAGGATTCAGTACCAAAAAATAGTAATATTTAACTAACAATTCTTTCAAAAAAAATTACCTAAATTTTATAAAAATCACAATTATAAATGAAATTTTTGCAATATTTTTAAAAAAGTTCAAAGAAATTAAGAGAAAAAAGTAATAAACTTGCATCAGAAAAAGTATTACCAAAACAAATTAGTTGTATTTATCTAAAGAATGCAATACAATTTTAAGGCTTTGTTGAAATTTTAAAATTTTAGAGTTGATTGTGTGTAAATATTATAAGAAATATGACATTCTTTGTGAGATCAGTATTTAAATAACAGGTAATAACTCAAAAAATATTTATACAATAAGAAAAAATTTACTACATTCTCTAGAAAATAATATAAATATCAGGTTGAAAAAGTTTTATAGATATACATTCATAAAATATTTTGAGTTATCAGACTCGCCATGATAGATTTTGAACAATTTAAATGCCCACTTCTGGTAGACTATAAAGACTCACTTCCTGTTTTTTTAATTTCATAAACTTGATTTTAACTTGGCCTTTAGGTAGCGTAGAAACAAAACAAAGCATGTTTTGTAAAGCCAAAAGAAATAGCTCTATTCAATAAATAAATAAACAACAACAAAAAAAAGTATGTGTTTCTATCGAATCTGGTCATTTCAAAGTGTTCGGATAACTTAACACAAGAACTAAGATCGAAATTTACGGGTGCGCGTTATACGCTGGAAATAAAAATGATAGCTTTAAAAATAAGGAAAAGATTAATATGAAAAAGTGGATTTCTATATACATCTAAAGATTGTTTCTGTAAAAGAATTGATACTTAAATTTTTCCGTTACGTTCGGAACCATGATTTTAAAAAACAAAAAGAAAAATTTTCCAATAATTTTATCTTAGATTGATTTTATATAAAATTGTTTTAAGGACATTATAAAAAATAAATTATTTTCATTATTTTGGCAAAAAAAAATTAACTTAGGAATAACTTTTTTCCCAAATGTTTCCCTTTTTTAAAAAATGCTTTATTAAATATTTTGCCGGGTTCTCAGACCTTGTACAGAGGCTCAACTATGATTTTAAAAAATTCACATTATTTTCGAGTTAAAACCATTTGCAATTTATCGGCGTATTTTCTTAAAATTTCTCCTTCTGTTTCGTAAAACATGGATAAATCGACTTCGAGTTTTGCACTTCAAAAATTTAGTTGAGCCTCTGCAGAGGTCTAGTGATCGGCAAAATTTTAATAAATAAGCATTTGCCCCTAAAGAGAACATTGGAAAAAGGTTTATTCTAATTTAAATTTTTGCCAAAATATTATTTAATATTGTCAATAATGTCTATATAAAAGTAATTTTATACATATATTCTAATCAAAATGACACAAATATCATAAATATAACTATTTGCACTTTTTCAAAATGGTTCCGAACGTAGTCGCATACCTTAAGAACTTTGATTATTGAATAACATTAAAAGTTTGACATATTCGTCTATTGTTATATCTCTATGCAAAGCATCGTATTCTATTTCATTTCTCCCCATCACAGTTACTCTAATCCATAAAAAAATAATCATCTCCGTTCCATCTAGATTGTTAGATAAACTACATTTTTTAAATGACTTCTTAATTATGTCGGGTTTATTTTCATTCCACGCTTTTATTATTCATTTATACACTCTATCTAGTCTTCAAAAATAGAGTATTGACAACATACGTTTCAGGTGTTTTCATATAAAAAAAGTAATATTAAAAAAATTTTAAAGTCAATTCCTACTTAGGTCTACAAAGAAAAATTTTATTTTAGTTACTTTTTATTAAATAGTTACAATTAATATAAATATGTATATACATAGGACAGGATTACAATATTAAGCAAAAAATAGAATGCAATTTTCCATTTTCCTTTCTATATATGGTGGGCTAATTTTTTTTTGTTACTGTTTATTCATTAATTAAATTTAATTATTCCAATAAAATAGTAAAAAAGAAATTACATTCTCAGAAATTAGGTCTTAACCGAACCCACGACCTTTGGATTAGAAGTCCAACGCGCAATCCATTGTCCTACAGGGATACAACGAACGATTTTCCTTATGCTGTTAGACTATTATTTTTGTTTGTTACTTTTTATTCATTTTTTAATCTAATTAATGAATTAATATTTGAAAAAAATGTATTAACATCAAGTGTCATCCACTACAAGTTTAAAAAAATGTATTTGAACTTGAATGGATGAATAGAAAGTATTTTATTAACGATTGAAAATTTGAACAAGGTATATATATATATATATATATATAGGTAGAAAGTGAACTAGCAGTAGGAATTGAAAAAATGGTGCTCGTTATGTGGCGAATATACCTAAAAATTGTGTGTGTGTGTGCGTTTTGAAAGTATAAGTGAGCGTTACAAACCAGTGCGCCTAATATGCCGGAATATACGATATATATATGAGGTTTACATTCTTAATTTTCAATTACTTTGATTTGTATGCAATTTTACACTATTCTTCCAGAATACCTACGTTTATTTTACAAAGGCTGTTTATGCACATGAAAAGCTGAAGTAAAATATTTTTCTAGAGTTTAGCATGCGACAGCATTTTGAGATATCATTGGTATTATAATCATTGCAATTATAATTTGTAATACTGCCTGAATAGAGACAGCCTCTACCACCACTGTGTTCCCTCGCACAGATTTAATTCTGACTCTATCGATTTAAACTGGGGTTTAATTCGTTGCTTCACAAACTTAGCCTGCATCTCACACACTTGACCATTTCCTGTTAAATCACTTTGTTTACCTCAAGCAGAGGTTGAATTTTGTTTTTCTCACGAGTTAAAATTTTTTGAAATTATTTAATTCAATAAAATGAAATGTTTTCATTCCAACATATTTGAATCTTACTTCCTACAACCTTTGGAAATATGCAGTATATTTTCGTGTATCAGCCTAGAGTATTTTTGGAACTTTTTTTAAAGCGAAAGTAAAAGGGTCGGCTTAAGTACGCATCCGATGATCTCGGGAAAAAAACGTAGCTTAGGGAAAATGGTTTATTTAACATTTTCCGTCAGCCATGTGCAAAGGATTTCAATCTGTTAACTTTATTTAGGTGTTTTGGATGGAAATTTTATTCTAGTCAAATCTTTCAAAATCAGTATCAGAATCAGTTTCCGACTGGTTCGTAAAATTCACGTTCCCTCAGTGGGACGTCTGAAGGCATATGATCATCATTCAGCGAGTTTTTGCTCCCGGGTATGAAGCCTAGGTCTACGATCACGTACCGTATACGGATTTCCCTTCCAACTAATTTTCCCAAACAAAAAATGGCTCAGAAACTATGATTAGACAAATATTGTACAAGGTAACAAATGAGTGAAAAATGCGTTAGCCCAGTGTTTCTCAAACTGTGGGGCGCGCCCACCTTGGGGGGCGTGATAACTCTACAAGGGGGCGCGAGCATATTGAAAAGTCGAAAGCAAACCATTATTTAAAAAAATTATTAAATTACTGAAAGTAAACAAACAAAATATACTCTGACACAATAAAAATAAAATACACATTTACACTGATATATTACACTTATAAATGTATCAGTGCTACACAATGTATTTTATAATTAATTTAACAATACTAAGTTAAGAAAAAATTTATTAATTACCAGTGATTGTCATATATATATAATTAAAAACAAAAATTAACACTTATCTTGATAATTTATATGGTTTATAAATAATCCCTTAACTGCCGATTAAAAGTTAACACGATTCGCTTCCCAAAGCCACCGTTTTCCACGTAAGCGCGCGTATATGATGTATAGCGAGGGGAAAGAATAAAGAAGCAAAAAAATCTGAAATAAGTAAATCCATCGTAGATATTGTCAAGGTTCTTTAATTGCATTCCAAAGCCTTCGGAATAATTTTATGGTTAGCAGTGCACAGAAAAGATTCTACTTCGGAAAGACGTATATATACGTCTGGGAAAAGAAACGCTTTGGCTTAGCGTGACGTTTATATACGCCTGGGGCAATTAAGATGTTATAGTCGCATCTTAGTTTTAGCGTCAAATTATAGTATTATTGAGTTCAATACATTGTTATTGTATGAGGGGGCGCGATGAAAATTATGATTGAATATTGAGTCGCGAAAGTTCCAACTTTGAGAAGCACTGCGTTAGCCACAACAAATACGTGAGGTTATCAGAAATAAAATTATTGTTTTTGCCTTACACAGCAATTTTATTGGAAAATATTCCATCCGTCTTATTCACTTGGCAACATTTTCGTTCTAATGGCGGCATGTTTAAAAAATTACAGGAAACTTCATTTTTTTTTTCAATTCTGTTTAATCAGGGGCTTTGAAGCTGGGGTAAATTTTTATAGGGAAAACAACTCTTGCTGATATACGGATATGCTTATATACTTGGAAAAATACACGTTAATGGTTCTATGAATTGAAGTCAAACCTTATAATTAAAAGTAAAAAAAGAGATTTTTTCCCACACAAAGGGATTTTTATTATTACTAAGACTTTTTTTTAAAAAAGTTTTTTGTATATTATTATGCAATTTAAAAATGCCTTGAAGAAATCATTTCTTGCCCACTAAAATTTACTACATTTTGTACCCATTAACGAAGAGACAATCTATAATTTATTTATATCCATTTTTCACGTCTATTTTAAGGAGGTGTCAGATTATCTTTAATTTAAAAAAATATTTTTAGATATATACCAAAATGCGTTTAAAACTTGTTAGAGCAGTCTACATAGTTCTTTTAAAAAATAATGACACGCTTCCTGTGAATTATGGAAAATTTTAAAGGAAGTAACTTGCTTTAGTTTTTATAATTTTTTCTGGTACACATGAAAAAAAGAAAAAAGAGAGACTGTGCTAAGAAAAGGGAAAAAATGCTCTAAAGGTCAACTAATCCCTAAAAACTATTAATGGGATGTCCCCTGAAATTATTATACGTCCCGATAAATTATATCAGAGTTGTCTGCCAGCTGTTGAAACTCATTAAGCTCCAAATACCTTTTTATTTTATTCATAATGCGGAAAAAGTAATATTCTGATAAAAATCGATTAATGTCGACCGGAGATACCATAATGTAATTACTTCAGCAAATACGTTTGGTAAGTGACTTTGCTTAAATTTTTAATATTTCGAATAAATTGTAAAAATTCTTATAATTTCAGTAACCCTTTTTAGTTTTAGTTCTCTTGATCCCTTTAATGGATAAGTTAAATGATTCAGAGTTTACAAAAATGAACTGCAAGGGAATGTAAAAATCATCCAGAAATTTATATATGTCGCAGGAAAATGGCGAAATTAGGACTTTCGTCGAAACCCTAAGGGAGATGATCAATTCACGCGAGATATTAAAATAACGTCTTTTCAAGGTTATTTCCTTGATGAAAGTAAGTTTTTTATAAAACCCCCGAACTGTTTCATAAAATGATAAAATGAACAAGCAGGATTTGTTTCAAAAATCTTCCGGGGGAACCGGGGTCGAGTCCTTTACTTCCCCAACCATCAAGTAGTACACGATCCCCAAATATCAACCCATATTTTTTAAAAAAAAGGTTCCCCCAATAAAATTTACCCATTACTTTTGGGAAATTTTTGGACCTAAAAAGAACGTTTTTTTTCATCTTGGTAATTGATCCCCCAATCCACATCATTTTTCATATTTTCCGGACATATACAGCTATTGTTTTCAAAATTCAGTGAGCTACTGTTAAACTTTGATGATAAAGAATGGTTCACATTTAGTATAATTTTATTGTTGATTCATTTAGCATAATTTTAATCTGTTCCATTAATTTTTGCTTCCATATTTTTTCATTTTTAAATTTTATTCCAATTTAAGAAAATAGCAAAAAACTGATTAACCCATTTTTTTTGTTCAATAAAGTGGGTTAATCGTGAAAGAAGCCAATGGTGTAAATTGCAATCCTTTTAAAAATTTTTCCCAACCAGTATTGTATTTGACGCGGATTTAACATGGAATACTTCGAATTTAATCTCATGGAAATCTTCTAATTTCTCGAACTCGTAATTGCAGTTCAATTTTCTTCTCATTTCTGTTAATCAGTATGATTTTGTTTCCCTCTAGTCGAAAGTACTTTTGAGTAATCTGTCGTGGGTTTTCACCTACGTTTCCCTTAACTAACCTTTTGGGCTACTTTATCATATTGTTTTTTATGAGAACTTCACCTTATGAAGATACCGAGATTTATGCAAAAATATAAACTATGTAATTAGATCTCTATGATGAACAGCTCTTACCAAAGGATTATCAGAGAATGCTACTAGGCGTCAGTGGGTGTTAGCAAAACGATAAGTGGTGATTCTGAAGCTATTAATTGACTAAGAACGAGATTGGTTTAGTAGAAGGTCCAAGGTAAGGGGTGCTAACTTCATGCTTGTCTAGAGCATCATTTAAGTTTAGTTGAGAGGAGATGTCACTTAAGGATCAGATTTTGTTAGATTGATTGATTGAATATTAACGTCGCACTGTTCAGCTACATGTGACTTTATGACGGACCACGTATCTTGAACCATGGTCAAGTGACGGATGACACCTGAGCTGGCACCCCTCCCCATCTACCACACACCACACCAACGGGAGTGACGTTTCAGCTCTCGACAGATTTTAACGTGCATCGCCGCCCTACACGGCGGGTCTTTAGTGGTACTGGGCCTGAATCCCCGTGAGCCGCTGCGAAAGCCACGATCCGGTACCTATACCACTCGGCTACCGCGGCCACCCAGATTTTGTTAGAGAAACCGCTCAACGCGAATGATTATTTCTGAAATTTAATTTTGAATAAAATACGTATTGAGATTATCACCCCTGAAAATTAAACTACAATTAAGATATATTATTCTCTCACACACACACACACACACACTAATAATCATAATTATTAATTACGCGTAGTACGTAATTTTGCATTTGTACAATATATATATTTAAAAAGAATCATAAATATAAGAGGCAAATAATAGGAGTTGATTTTGACTGATACTCGTATACATATTATGACTCAAATTACATGAAAATTTAATAATAATAACTGAGTAAAGTGAATATTTTTCGCACAAGGAGGAAAAATAACATGAGGGAATAGGATTCAAAAATCTGCCTTTTTGATAACCAAGAAAGAAAAATCAGATATGTGAGACAGTATGCAACCTAATATATAAACATTTTACAAAATGACAATACGTTCTGTAACCTCAGCTTTCTGAAATTCATACTCATCTCGAGATTTAGAAGAAAAAAAATATTATATCTCAAGAAGTGTAATGAAAACAAACACTCAGAATAGATTTTCTAGAAACAACGAATTCCATTTTAAAATACCACCATACAAAAGTGGCATCTGGAACATTGCCTTAAAATAAAATCTAGATCTGAACCCGAATCGAACGTGCATTTCATTTAGAGAGGTAAGTAACTAGGGTAATGCGCTCCCCAACCTTTCGTCCCAGCTGGCTTCGGGTATTCGCCTGACAATCTAAGTCATGAGGAAGTATTTAATTTTGAAGTAAGTAACCAACAGCTGTATGTGAAAATCAAAACACGTACGCATATGGAAAATAATAACAAAAGCAATTTATATTTACAAAAATGTTTTCTTCCTTTACGTAGTTAATGATCGTATGACGTATAAATTGATGATAGTTCTGTTACTTAACAAATTGGATAGTGGAACAAATGTAGTTAAGTAATGAGTAATAATTCTTGAGAAAGTAATTGTATAGCCAAGTTACATAATTTCTCAGATTGAAGAAAATGTAATTTAAGGGAAAATGGAATCTCGTTACAAAAGTAATTTTGTTCAAATACTTTGTTGTTTTGAAAGTTTTGATTTGGAATTTCTTTGTTTTTCTTTATGCAACGTGTAAACAAGTATATAGTTATAAATTTTTCTCATTGTGTTTAAATATCTTTAAATAATTTTAATAGTTTGATGACGTTTGTATTTATCAAAGCTGGATTACCTTCAGATTACTTTATTATTGTTTTAATGCAAAATAATGTTATATTGAAAGAATATATTGAATTATATTGAATATATATATATTGAAAGAAATTGAACGTAAACATTTTTTGAAATTCTAGATTTCGCCAGCGAGGTAAAAGGCACAAAAGTATGGGATAAAATAGATGTTTCCCTCCCATGTATTATGTGACTGAATATTATTCATTTCAATACGCAAAATTCTATTCTTTTTTTAAGTATAAAGTTTTTATGAGATTTATTTTGAAACATTTTTTCACGAATTATGTTATTATTTATTAGTTCTTAGAATAGAAATATATTTTCAATTAAAAATGAAATCCTTCTAAATTGATTTTCTGTATATTTGCATCTATCTGGGACTAAAATTCAAGAATAATTTTATTGAAATGTAACAAATTCCAAAAATATTCAAAATGATGTAACAATAAATTACATGATTTTAATAGCTAAATATATCCAGAGATATGAAATATATATATTATATATATATATATATATACATCTTTAAGTATTCCTAAGATATATTGTATTCTATTATTCTCCTTAGAAAACCATTAAATATGTACGTAAGAATAATTTTACCTACTTCAAGAGAAAACCGTTTTTGAATCCTTTCTTTTGCTTGTTTCTTTTGTTCCTAGAGTTTCGAATCTATAATTATAATTAAAAATAGCAAAAGCTAATTATAAAAAATAGAAAAATGAATTCCTAACTTATAAATTATCATTATTAAAACGATGCCGCTCTGTATAAAAATAACTTTATAAACTTTAATATATAATTTTATGACTAATATTAGAAAAATTATCATTACGTAAATACTTAATAAATTAAATATCTTTATTTTTTTAAAAAACTATAAAAAATGAGAACAGATATTTAAAACATGCGTACTTTAACCATAAAAACGTACATTTCAGCATTAGCAATATTAGTTTTGAAGAAAACGTAACACTATTTTTAAAAAAATTCTGACAGTTCGTTTAGCCTTATTATTGGAAGATTAATTTTTTTGTTTTGTTCCGTTGGTGATGACAACCCAAACGTCCTTGATGACTTCATTACACTTCAATTTATCAATGGGGCCCGAAGGGGGCCGGTTTTCCCCCCGCCCTTTCCCGGGTCACAAAATAAAAGGGGTTTAACCCCCAAAAGGGGAAATGTTAACATATGACATAACAGGCTAAAAATATTCGATTGGAAATAATCCTGTTATTGATAGAAATTTCGTACATTAGAATATTGCAGAGAGAAAGATTTAAGTGATTTTATTCAAAATTTTTACTCTTTCCAGATTTAAATAATATTTATGAATATGTGAAAAATTTGTAGATTAAATAAAGGTATACGCGAAATAAACAATTTTAACCTTCATCATATTTGTAATTATTTTATTTAATTTTTATTTGCGATACTTAAAAATGAGATAAACTGCAAAGTTAACTATACAAGTCAAAAATTTATTTTGACTTATTAGAATCGATGTATTTAAAGAACTATTTGCTGCGGAAAAAAACTGAAAAACTACCAAAGTTTATGTGCTAATAAAATATTTTGTCGAAGAAAAAAAAACGAGTTTCTTAAATAGATTTAAAAAGAGTAAAAATTTTAAAAAAGAACCTTTTGCTATGGTTTGAAAGAAAAAAAGGGAAATTCAATTTCACGTAAAAAAAATTTTTCCGGAAAAAACATAAAAACTCAGTTTTTAATTCCGCTGACTTTACTTTCAATTAATGTCAGAATTAAAGTTTTTAGGTGTGTTTTAAGTCTTTTATGTATTCAAAAACATGACTAAGTAAAATGAAAGAAAAAAAAACCTATTTATTTCTGTTTTTTTATTTTTTTATTCCATCATCATAAATGCTTTCAGTTAACATTGAATAAGCAAATGATAAAATATTTTGCAAAGAAAAAAAAAAGATTTTATTTTAAAAAAAAGGACATGAGCTAAAAAACCTTAAATTAACAGGATTTTAAAAATAAATTTCTCATATTTCGACACCAAGAAAAAAAATTGAATTTGTGTAATTTCTTTCAAATGAATTTTAAATTTTCACGAATTTTGAATCCCAATTAATCATTAAGAATTTAAATAAAACTTAAGGGGACATGGTACGATTTGCGCAAAAATTTTTAATTTTGGTTTTTAATATTTTTTTGGTTGCCTTTTATGTATGTATACTATGTTAAACATATTTTTGTGCTCAAAATTTCAAAAAAAAGAAATTTTTTTAATAAAAAATTGAAATTTTTGAAGGGGTTTTTTAAAATGCTACTCCTCCTAAAAAAAGAGGGCCACACATAAAATTTTGATTTACAAGTACATCAAACAAATGCTTTGGAAAAAATTTGGGGTATGGGGTTTTGTGTTAACGTGATTGGTATTTTTACAATACTTTTTTTTATAATTTTTATTAAAAAATTCCCCAAAAATGTATAAATTCCGAGTTTAATTTTTTTTTAAAAAATAAATAAAAAGCTTTGATTAAAAAAAATGCTTTCCCAACTTTTGTTACATGTATTTTTGGGAATGGGTAAAACATTTCAAAGCATTAGGCGCAATAGAAAAAAACCCTTTTGGGTTTTTAAATGAAGACAAAAAAATTTTTTTATCTTTCTGAGATACGGCAGTTTAAATTTTTGTTTTGATTTAGGAGGGAATAAAAACAAAATGAAAAAGTTATCAAAAATTCTGGTTTTTAATTTTTAGAGCTTTCAAATTTTGTGAGATTATAGAAAAGTATATAAAAAAAATTTAGGCTAAAAAAATTAAATTTGATTTCTTAACCGATTTTGGTCAATTGAATTGTACTGTGTCCCCTTAAATTATGCTTTGCTACACAAACAAGTTTTTATAATAAACTGTATGAAAAATATAACTAGATAATGTAAAACAAAAAGAGAAATGGGAACTCACTAAATTTTTTTTTGTAAATTTACAGTTTCCAATAAAACATTGAAAAACCTTTATTCAAATTTTATTTTTCGTACTTGAAGTGGTTTACATTTACATTTAAAATATTTTACAATGTAAAAAAAAAAAAAAAAAAGAGAAATGCAACGTTAAATGTCGGCATAAAATGATATGCATCCTCTAACTCTGCAGTCCTAAATAAAAGCAGTAAGGAGCAGTGAACGAAGATCCAAGGTCAAAGTAAAAATTAGGTTTATGAAAAAGCATCATTTTAAGTCTGTTTTTGGCAACAAAAATGGAAAATAGTGTTGCCAAAAACCTCAAATACGAGCAAGGATATTTTTTCCTTTAGTTTATTTTCATTTCCTAAAAGTAAAAGAAAATAAAAGTCAGAATGTTCGACCTAATTCAGATTTTATTTTATCCTCTACAAGGTATTTGAATATATTACGTAAAGCGGATTTAAATAAATTCTTTTATATTTTTATGATTTTATTAACGGAAAATAAATTTTTCCGATCATTTTATCATGTGTGTTTAAATAAACTATTAGTATTTTATTTAAAATACATTTAAATTTTATTAGGAAGATAATTTCATCAAATTTTTAAATATATCCTATGTTTCTTTAGTATTTCGTGTTTAAAAACCAAAATTCAAAGTAACCCCAACGATTTTTATAAAAAATAACACAGTGATCAAATTTATATTGGCTTTTCAGGGCGGAACATTTTCATTTTTACCAATATGTTTTTTTAGTTTAACAGTGATAAAAATCTAATAAAACAGACAAACGAAAAAAAAAATAAATTTATATATTAAAAAAAAAATTTATTTAAAGAATTTAATTTTGTTGTAAGAAAGTTTAATTCTGGAATAACATTTTTTTAGAATTTTTGCTTTACTTTATGTGTTAGAAATTAAAACTTTGTGGCAGTGATATGTTAGATTATAATTTTGAAATTTAACAGAAATTTAGGAATTTAAATAATTTTGTAAATACTTTTTGGCTATGAAAATTTAAAATTTTGCTTAGATTCATGGCATTTGTTTAGAATAGTTCAAAGAACAACAGTTTGAGTAGTTGAAGAGTTATGTACTTCATATATTTTGTAAATTTTCCCATAGGAATGACATAGGAAATATATTTTAGACAGTATGCCCGGTTTTGACCAACAAAAATATAGTGGAGGAATAATAATGGAAGATCCAAAAAATGAATAGTAAATTTTTTTTTTGTTATGAAGTAATTGCAAAAAATTTTGTTCGATGTAATTTTAAAATATTTAGGCAGATATTTGTAAGAATCGAACACTTAAATACTGAAAAGATATTTGAATATAAGAATTTTTTTTTATTGAACAAGAAACAAGAAAACGTATTAAAATGATAATTTACTGACATAATGATAATTTATCACTAAATCGGTATATTTACAAATATGCATCCCAATTTACAATTCTTTTTGAAAACGTACAACTACTATAATTTCCATTATTGCATTCCAAATGAATGATTTACTTGGACCTACAGATTTCTGTTTGGATTTTAAGCCCACCAATTTACCAGCTAAATTACAATAATTATCTAGAAACTCCTTCACCTTGAATGTCACCAATAAATAGACCAAACATTTTCATACAGTCCACGTAGTTAATTAAACGAAATCTGCATAGACAACAGACAAACTGGTCATCTTGCCCTTTTTTTGATTGAGTGTCACCCCACAATTCCTGCACGTCTTTCCTCTCCTTTCGATATACGATATAAGAGGTAGATCATGCTCAGAAATTGAGGTCCTTCATGACAAGGCCGATTGAGACTTAGATTTTGACATTGAAATACTGTCTCTAAAGATATCGATACTGGATTAAATACCTACGCAGTCTTATTCTTTCAGGACGTGCTTAAAATAGTAAGACATGTTCCATTCTCTTGTTGTTGTTGTAATACACTCGATTCGCTCTAATACCTGTTTGTATCATATCTCACCGACAATCAAAATGTTCGATTTCGTCCAGGTGATTTGTCGAGTTTGTAAAAGGCAAGACAAGAAAATTTTTGTTCGGCGATGAAATGGAATTACATGTGCCCGACTCAGAAAATGAATTCGTCTTATTTGCTTTCACACGCTTCGTTGTTTTGTCTACAAAATGTATCTTTCAGTAAAAGGATTTGTTACAAGGTGATTTGAATACGGAGCTGTTTTAAATTCTGCAGAAAGAGTAACGGTGTTTTGTTATGTGTTTAAGATAAGATATTTTGAATAAATTACTCCTTTGATGGATAAAAAATTCAAATAACTGAATTTTTATCATAAATGTTATGAGAAGATATTGCTTTCCTTTTTGCAGTATATGGCTAAGTTTGAGAAAGAAAAGCCTTGTGATTTTTATTTTGATTAACACAATTTTATAACTTTATATCCTGTTTTATATTTATTTACATCAGAGTTTACGGGTGGCTGTCTTTTAACTATCCATAAAAACAAGTATAATAAAAAAAATTTAAGTCAATTTCTACTTATTTCAGCAATTTTTTTTTAGTTGCTTTTTAGTAAGTAATTGAAATTAATATAAATATGTATATACATATGACAGAAAGAATCACAATATTAAGTGGCAATTAATTTTTATTAATTATCATTAAAGTATCTTATTGCCCTCCATAACAATCGTGTACATAAAATTTCAGTTCAATTGAATGCTTTAAAACGCGCGAAAAAAAAATCTTTTAAAGTTTTGACACAAGTCGCCAAAAACTGATACCAACGGGGCTGTATCTGTAATTCTTTGAATAATTAGTTTTGATCAATTAATTTTTATTAATTATAATTAAATTACCGTATTGTCATCCAAAATAATCGTGTATATAAAACTTCAGCTCAATTGAGGACTTTAAAATGTATTTTATTAACGATTGAAAATTTGAACTATATAGGAAGATTGTGGACTAATAATAGGAATTGTGAAATATAGAGTAAATTTTAAAGTCAGAGTATTACTTAATTTGAAATATTTGTAAATTATAACCACAATAAGATCATGATAGTTTGTTTTTTATTTTTAAGTATGTAATTTGAATGCCATTGATTATTCGTTAATTGACTACTACTTACGTAATATGCCGTCGACCAATATCGCCAAACGAAAAGACATGGCTAATTTAAAAAAGTCGCCTAGTGCTGTAATCGTTATTATTAAAGTGTTCAACGCGCTCAGGAACAATTTTATTACTAGCTGCATATCGCAGCTTTGGCGATGTCTTTTGATTTGACGAGATTGGTTGACTATATATTACAAAAGTACCGATTGGCTTCAAGAATTCTGTTTATTTATCAATTAAATACATATTAAGCTTTTACAATAATATCTTATCAATGCTAAAAAATCTGAAAGGTCATACATAATTCAAAGTTATTTTTAAAAGAAAATGAAGGAATTTAGTTGTTTGAGTTACCTGAATTGGCTACTAATGTAAAAAATAATTTTTAAAAACATTAATAACGAGTTTTAATTGGAAGAAATTTTTATAAGATGTGAAGAAATGAATTCATTAAATTTATTTTAAAATCTGTAGTTGACCTGAAACTTTCTCAAAGTAAGTAAAAATTAAAATACAAATTGCACTTTTTTTTTTAAGTGACAATTGATTTTCGATCTTTACTCCAATAATTTAACCATTCAATGATAAATCCCACAGAACAATTCATATGTAATTAAATTTCCTCAACATCAAAACAAAAGGAAGTTTAATTTGAAGAACTGATTATAACGAAACAGTTCCATCAAACATAATAAATCCATAATTTATTAAACTCAGCGTTTTTATTAACTAAAAATAATGGTAGAAATAGAAAAAATGAACTGGTTTTATTTCTAATATCATTTAATACGAAAAAAAGCAAAAGTCAAACAAAATAAAGAAATATTAATAATTTTTGTGGAAGGATTTCGTTCTTTTTAAACAGAGAAAATATTAGATAGTATTGAGAGAATACTTTATGGAATGGAAGACACGTATAAAATTAATCAAACTGGTTTCAATATTATGAGTAACGGTAAATGAGGAATTTATTTAGGGGTGCCTTATTTTCTTCCGTGTTTTATTTCCACATATTTTTCCTAACTAGGAATTTTTTTGTTAATGATTGAAATCAGTTTATTTTAGTAGTTTTTAATAACGCATGATAAATTTTAGGAGGGATAAGAAATTTTATTATTCCGATCTTTATTCTAATTTTAAAGATATTAAAATTAAATTTATTTTTTGAGATTCTTAAGAAAGAATTTCATTATATTCTGATTTCCTACTTTACCAAAACTTTTTTTTATAGAATTTTCTATTTAAAGTATTTCTTGTAAAAGAAGAGTATTATTAAGAAAAAAAATTGCTATGTTCTTATTTCATGTTTTACTAAAACTTTTATGTATAGAATTTTTTTTTATTAAGGTACTTCTTACATTTCTCAATAAGAAATGCTGTATAATAAAGTGTATATCTCTTTTTCTCTTCCTCCTTTTTTTTACCTGATGAAAATATGTTAATATAATAGAATGAAAATATTACAAAGTGAATGAGACTCTTATATTGAGAAGATACTTTTTGAATTTATTTAGGTAATGCTCCGTTTCACCGACGCAGGCGATAAAGTCGCCAAAAATGATACAACCGACGCTATGCGGAATACTCCCGCTGGTAACCTTTTACCATACCACTTTCAAAACAAGTCGTGGTTGTTTCTGATCAGTAACGTCTTTTTCATAACACATCAAAAATGGATGAAAAACCAACGAGAACTAACGTTTATTAACATTTTTTATGTGTATATTGTGTCTTGTCGCCAGTAAAGCCAAATTGGCGAGATTTTCGTTTTATTTATTACTATATTATAAAAAAAAATATTATTCTTTGTACATTTTTGGTTACATCCCATTAAAAAGGATTTTTCTTTTCAAATTTTTATAAAATGTTTTTTTCCTATATTCAAATATTTCGGCTTTACATATTCTGGTTATTCTTTATGCTTGTATTTTTATAGTGGACTTTCTTCATGCTTCTTCACAGCTTCTTCAGATTTGTCTCGGTAATTTCCTAACATAATAAACCTTCACGTATTCAATAAGTGTAATCCGACATGAAAAACATGTAAATGAAAGGAAAATTTCACTGACTATTGAGTTAAATTCTCACTGACCTTGAAAAATATTCTTTTGAAAATCTAATATCTTAAAATTCTAATTCTCGATTTTCAAAATTAACAATAGGACTTTTCTGTTCCTGACAGTGACAATAAAGACGTCAGACAGACATTAATACTCTTTGAAATACTGTGTGAATTGTTACCTCATTAAATGTGTAAAAGAAAAAAAAAAAGAAAAGAAAGAAGCCATTCTTCTATGAGCTCTTGCATAAGGTAGATTTATCTGTAACCTGAAAAGAGACATACAAATCTACGGGGTTTCCAAATGTAATTATTCCATTGAAAGTGTTTAATAGTTTTCATAAATAATAAAATATTTTGTCTGTGAGGTTACTTGCAAAATTATTTGAATGCCTTATACGATTTTAGTGAAGTGAATGACTTATTTTTTGTATTTTTAAACATGTTAAAATGACGTTCAAAGTAGCTGGATAGATTATTCTACTCAATTCTTAGATTTTATGCAGATGAATTTACAACTTAATTCATTTGAAAAATGTTATTGTATATTTTATATAAAGTACAAAATTGTAGAAAGAAAAATTAGAAGATAACCGTAACATATTTTAATTAATTTTATATCTCCAACAATATACTGTGAGTATAAAATGACTTATTTAAATTTATTAAAATTAAGATGGGTTTTCTATGATTTGGATTCAGAAAAATTGCGAGGAATCTTAAAAATTCCTTTTTTAAATTAGTTTTTAACAGAAGTAACAACTTTGTTCTTTGTTTTATATTTACATAGACTATTTTTATTAATAAAAGTAATTTATAAAGATGCTTTCATTTAGAGATAAGTCAATTTATCGATATAAAGTGGGTGATCGGTTAACGAAAATTTCGAAAAACAGTTAAGAACACTTTTTAAAAATTATTTTTTAATGTTTCTAAAACACATATTTTCAGGGGACGGGGATTGTTTGGTGAATTTTGACAATGCTTTAATTATGAACGGGGTTCCAAATGGGCATGAAATCTGTGAAAAGAATAAAAGAAGAATAACACAAAAACACAGTTTATACTTTTCTTTTACAGAGGATAAAATCGGACCAAAGAAATGATTTAAAATCGAGAAATGGAGATGTCGGGTGGTAGATGACCCAAAACCCAACATTTTCAAATACGGTTGTGGGTTTTTAATTTACAAGTAACTACTTCCTCCTAATAGAGAAAAAAAATTTGGAAAGAAAAACAAAATGAGAACTTTATATTCAAAATTATGATGCGTATATTGTGTGTTTCGCCAAAAACTTACTATTAGAAATTTTTTTAACTTAGGCAGAAAAGAAAAGTTCACATAGAGTTTATATTAATCTTAGTTTAATAAAACATCCCTAGTTTAAATTTTTCGTTAAGAACCATGTAACTAAAAAAAAAATTTTAAAAAATAGATTTGAAAATATCCTTCCCAAATTTCTTGAATATATTTTCTAGTACGCATTATTGTATTTTGCTGTCTTAATTATTACGTTACAAATAAATGAATCTGTTGTAAATGATAACAGAAAAATAACACAAAACATCTGTTCGTACTTTTCTGTTTTCCGTGATAAAATCGCCAAAAATGATACAACCGACGCCAAATGGAATATTCCCGCTGGTAACCTTTCACCACCACATTTTCAAAACACGTTGTGTTCTTATTTTATCAGTAACTTCTTTTCCTAATACATAAAAAATGGATGAAAAACTAATGAGAACTTTTTATTCGAAAATTTTTGGTGTGTATATTGTGTGTTGTCGCCAATAACGCCTATTAGCCGAATTTACGCCGGCGAAACAGAAAAGTACCCATTTGTTTAGTATTTTCTTAGTTTTAATAAACATTATTGTTTAATATACTTAAAAACAGGATTCAAAAAAATTTTAAAAAATAGATTTGATATGAATACAATTTCTAGAGATCTTTTCTTTTAAATTTTATATTCAATAATAAAAAAATCAAGAATAAGAACCTTTTTGGACATATTAACTTTTAGTGATATCTGTTTAAGTAAATTGTCATTTCATATTTATTGAAATTTTATTTTTAATCAGAATATTTGCATTTAAAATCTGTTGTAGGAAACTCGACAATCCTATTTTTTTTATATAGATTACTGTATTTTTACTATAAAATTATCTGAAGTATAATTTTAAAATTAAATATTTTAATAAATTTTATTTGTTTCTTAAGTGAGATATATTTTTTTTCCATTTAATTCTCTCTAAATAAATCTTATCTTTTATCTTACTTCGTTCTAATAAAATATTTTTTTTTTACCAAAACTCATTAAGTTATAGGTATTTTATTAAAATGAAATTCAGTTACTCTTTTAAATTTGTGAAGTTTTTAATGAAGCATGAACTTTTTTCTTATAACTTGGTTATATTAATCTTGAAGAATTATACTTTCCTAAATCCCGTAGATCAAAATATAAATTCGAATTAAACAAATGAAATATTGACGAAAAGAAGATTTGTAAACTATACTGAATACATTAAAATTTAAAAATTATGAAGATTTTACATATCTTAAGGAAAATACTTATATAAAATTTTCAAAATACATGCCTTACGAGTTTCTAAAATCAATAAAAACACACTGACATCATGCTTAAAATTCAAATTTCCTTTACTGGCGTCATTAAATTTTACTGCAAAATCTCGGTAAACCATTTTGAAAAATATATCTCTATTTATACTCCTATTTTAAATTTATTATCAACTTTAACATCATATACATAAAATTATTCAGGATGTAAAGAGTCGACTCCAGAACGAATTTCAAACTTTTTTTTATTTAAATAAAACCAGCACTATCTTCCTTACCTTTGACTATCAAACATGAATTCAGTATTTAAAATCAAGTTCAGTGACTCTAAAATAAATTGAAAAGTTAGATATTTCCTCACTCTGTAAAAAGCAATATGTGCAATTTTCACGCTTAAATTTTTTCTTCTCAACCGCAAGGTATGAAAACATGAAAGACAGACACTCTTAACATCCTCTCGTTAAATGACATGACAAATTGCCGACTAGAAAGACTGTTATTCTTTACCAAGTTATTCTTTTTTATGTTCTAACCGTGTACGAAACGAAGTATGCGTACCACTTTGACACTCGTCTGTTTCGGAAGTTCACGCTCCTCTATGTATTTCTTACCATGACGAGTTCAAAGTAGTTCAAATTTTTAACAGTTTAGTTTTCAGAGTAAATCTTTTCACTTTCTTTGTTTTCTATACGTTCTTTATTGGTTCCTCGTGGAATTTTAGGAAAGTAATATTTTTTTTCTTTTGCTTTCTAAGCCACGGATTCAATAGAAGGTCATTGTCTTTCGGTACAAACTTTCTCTGGATGGGGATGTGTGGGTTTTTTCTCTAAATTGTTGCCATGATGTCAAAGAACAGTTTAAAGCTAAAACGTGTTGTAGATTAGTACTTGTCGTTGTTCCTTTTCCGAAAGTAATAGGGTATGCTTTATTCTTTTGCAAAAGTCCGGGTCAATCTTTTGATCTATTTCAACATAATTTGTGTGTGTGTGAGAGAGAGAGTATATTTATTAAAATTGAAGTAATCGAGTATGGTATATTTTTTATAAATGTCTTTTCAAAATCCTTTAAATGTAATAGATTGGTATATTGTCCACGAGTTCACGAACATGACCACTCGACTACTGAAATACTACTAATTAAATAATTAAATCATAATAATTAATTAATTAATAATAGATAATAATTAAACAGAGAAGTAAAAAAAAACCAATAAACACTATTCGAATTTTTTTTTTTGATGATTTTTAAAATTTGGAAGAAATAAAAATATTTTATAGAAATTATCATTTCTAATAAAATATGCTTACACCTACTATTTTACATTAAATAAAATTTAAAATTACCGCCATATAATATTGCAATAAATTTAACAAAATTCAAAATAATTCTTGGCATTGTCACTTTCTATTTACTATGATTTCTTGTGCGTGTACACCATAATTAATAATTGGGGATAACAGCCTTTGTTGCTCTAAATCCCTAATAAATATATTAACTATTAACACCATAATTTTTTTAAAACGCAGGACATGTTCTGTAAATATTAATGCTATTCTCATTTGCTAATAATAAATGAAGAGTTTAATATAATCATTTGATGAAATGAATCTTGATTAAACGTAGCATACTGCAATTTATTCACTATTATGAGAAGTCAGTTACATTTATGCATAATAGTTAAATTTGAGTCTAATTATTACGATTAACTATAAATATTTGTAACAGTGTTTAATGATTCATTCAAATATATATGCCTCTGGCTTATTTCAACTGTAGTGTAATATGTTGAACTACCAGGACATCTTTTACATTCGCTGACGTCTCAGTACATCAATTTACACGGTGAGATTATTAAAACAGGAATTTAACTTGTCACGGAGAATGTTAGAAACTTATTAAAATATTGAACTTGCCTTATAAATAACGTCTATATTTATGATAACGCATGCCTAATGATAGTAATACTGTCAAGTGGCCCGTTTAGAATTAACGCAAAGGGAGATGTTTATATTAGAAACACATTTTGACTTCAGTTCAGTTTATGAAATCCAAATAGGTATAGTATTATTAAAGCTAATTATTAGAGCATTCTATTACTTTAGTTGATTAAATTTAGCATTTATTTAAACAAGGTAGATTTTAAATAATGTCGAAAACATTTATTTAAAAAGAATGAAAAATAAACGTAATTCAGTTAAATTTATGTTTCATGTTTATCGGCAACGCTCTCCATCTGGTATTTTCTCAAGGCTACATTCGGAATCATGATTTCGAAAAGCCGTATAAATAATTTTTTCATATTTTGTGTCAGTTGAATTAGTATATATATATAAAGCCGTTTTATAGAACATTATTACGTGAAAATAATTACTTAAATGCAGTTTTTAGTAAAAAATGAAAGATATGTATTTAAAATATTGTCTATTTACGAAAAATATTTCGTAAATAATAATAATTTGTCGATAAATAGCTAGGACTTCTACACAGAGCCTGGACTAGGATGTTTGAAAAATTCACGTTATTTTGAGAGTTACGATCAACTAAAATAATAAAAGGTATTTTTTGTTAAAATTTCTCTCTACCCTGATATAATAGAATATAAGTAATCCACTTCTAAATTATGCGTTTCAAAAATTGCAGTTTAGTCCTGATATAGAAGTTCTACTACTATTAAGAAGCAAAATATTATTATTATAGAAGCATTTTTCATAAAAGAAGAATATTTTGAAAATAAATTTTTTCTTTGTTTTGCCAAAAAAATTTCATTTAAATCATTTTTTCTAGTAATAATATTCTTAAATCAATTTTATATGTATATTCCAATTTAATCGATACTAAATATTTAAAAAAAATTTCTTTTACATACTTTTCATCACGGTTCCGAACGCACACAGACAATCACCTTAAAGTCTCCCTAAAAATGGTAATTTCAGATTTTTGTTTCATATTGTTTTCAAAGCGATATTTAAAACGATGTTTACAAATGTAAGTATTTCTTCAAATCATAAAAATGTGGCGAGAAGAAATAAATAATCAAATTCTTCCCCAGCAAGATTACTAAAATAATAAAAGTACATATAGTTAAACAGCAATCAATTTAAACCAAATCTTGCATTTTTATAACTAGTAATAATATACCACAATCTCACTTTCATTTCCAAGAAAAAACATTAATACAATCATCCGGATGATTAAACTGAAACAAGAAAAGGGCAACCAGACAAAGACGTCTGATTTACAAAGGATTCAGAGTCGGTATAAAATTTCCAGCGGCTGTGTTTTGAAATTTTAAAAAATTTTCAAAACGATTATTTTCCCCCAAGTTTCCCCCTTTTTTCCTAACGTGTGGGGAGGGGACACGGACAATAAAATAAGATGGAAATGAAATGTAGTGTTTGGATGGCGTGTGCCGATATAAATAACTAACCATCAACTTTGACATTTGGGCATTGTTTCTTAGGTATTTGAGCATTCCTCCAAAAAGCAATTCTTCTCTCGAACTATTTTATCATAAATTTGGGAATTGGTTTTGAGAAAGGGTGGCATCCCACATTTTTGCATAAGTGTGTTCGAATGCATTTGGGAGAAAAATATAAAATTGAGAAGGGAATACGTTCGGAAAACAAAAAAAAATAAAACGTTCGAAGGAAGTTACATAATTTCTTGTAATCTGAAGTTAGAGTTAGGTTATTTTCGGGTTGAAAATAAAATTTATAAAACACAATTTCACCATCAAATGTTTGTTCACGAACAAACGTATATAGATATGTCATGGATATACTCCCTTTTAATGATATTTAAGGTTTTATAGAGGTTTAAAAATCTGAAGTAGTTTTATAAATTTAAAAATGGTTAAATCTGTTTCTGTAAGTTATTTAGAAAGATGCTTTTAAAGCTGAATATATAATATTTAAAATTTGTATACACAGAGCACCAATAATTAGAAAATATTTGTATTAATAGGCATTTACTTAGCTATAAATAAACACTTCGAAAATAATTAGGTGAAATGGTAGAAGAATATTTTCAAAAAAATGTTTAAATTATATATATATAAAGAAGACTCCTTCATCAAGATATCTCCGGAACTATTAGACTTAAAATTTCATATGCATGTTTTTTTTTTTTGAGTACTGTTAAGAATGGGTTTTGCTGAAATCGACTCCCAACGAGGGGGGGGGGATTACAAAGGCATATAAAAAAAAAATTTTAACTATTAAGCTTACAGATTTTGAATTTGGTAAGTAGGTTTCTTTTGTGAAGTATTGATCCTCTAAAAACAGGTTTGTTAGAAACCGACTTCCAATGGACATTGGCAGGATTAAGAGATGTGTGCTACGAATAAAAATTCTCATTTTTTAACTATTAGATCTACAGACTTCAAATTTGGCAAGCATGTTTATTTTGTTGAGTAGAGATTCGCTAGAAACGGGTTTGGTGGAAATCCACTTTGGGGAAGTGGGAGTACGGTAACGTAAAAAATAGCTAGATTTCCGTTTTAAAAATTCAATCCCTGTCCTTTTTAAATCAAGCTGTGAGGCAATAAGAAAGTTTTTCAATGCTTTATGCCAGAACTTAAGTATCAATATAATTTACATTTATAAAACAGTATATATTCATACAAGATTATGAAAAACTCAGCGAAGCATGCGGGTAACGGCTAGTATTTATATATATGCATGTGTGGCGGAAACATTATTACCCACAAATATATTAAGTATAGATAAAAGTATCTGTAAACGACATTACCCGATTGTATTAAGTAGTTAACTGAATAATTCCACACATATAGCACTTAATAAAATTTATTAGCTCGGTTTAATGTAAAGAAATAGAAAAAATATTTCTAGCTGTTCCGAAATTTCAGGTACTTAAATATGTTACCCCAAAATATATTACATTTGTTGAATGTAATATATTTATATATATATATTTCTGTTATAATAATACATTATTTCTGATATAATATAAATTTCTTTCGTTTATTTTAGTTGAAAATACATCATGATTATTGAAGACAGATCCAGAAGTTCTGAAGGTTTTCCTGCCAACGAATGGGAGGCGAAAAATGCAAAGAAGGTAAAAAAAGTTTCTCTTTCTAAAAGACAGTGTCACCATTTATTACTGCATTTAACATATTTTCTAATAATGAAAGCGATAAATATAAGTGAAATTGAAGAGTTTTATTGTTTAGTTTATTTAGGTTGGTTGCAAACGATATCTTCATAGAAAAAAAGTTACGTATTATCGCAACAAGCGCCAAATGTATTAATAACTCGCCAGGTTGGCAACCCCGATTTCCTATGTGTCGTACGCGCTGAATTGGCAACCATGTGTTTCGTTTCATATAATGTCACCAACAGTTTGCGATAATACATAAGTACCGAAACAAAATAAGTGTATTTTTTTGGAGTATAATTTATTTACATTGAGAAGGAAGTCTATCGTTTACTTAATATTTTATGATTACTTGAAATTGTTTCGGATGCCAAACTAAAGCGGGAAAGCTTTGACGACGTAATGAATAAAAGTATGATTATCTGATGAAGACAGCGGTGAAATAGAAAATGAGTGTGACTATCTCATAATTTCGCAAACACTCCAACTGTTTTCTAACGTTAAAGTACATTTCATATCTATGCTCATTAAAGAGTCTAACACATAACCAATTTTTTTGTATATCGTTGAAGTAATAGAAATGATGTTATAAAAACCTGAAAGCAAATGTACATGTTAAATACGTTGCTTTTATAATCCTAAGTGTATTATATACTGCAATGATACTTTATTTTTATTGCATAAGCTCCTTAAGAATTTTTACGGATCAGATCAATAATTGAGTTTTAACTTGAATGAGAATATAAAGGCAATGACAATGTTTAGATGAACTCAGAAAATCAGGGTATTGCCATTTTTATCTCAACTGGGGATTTCGACGACATAGACAGAGAAATGTCATTATTCTTTGTTATATAGTGATAAGACACAGGCCCGCGGAGTTTTATTTAGTTTTATTTTATTATTACGTTTTAAATTATTTTGTACAACGTCATTTTATATATTCTTTTAAATGTAAAAATAAATAGATGAAGGAAAAATGCATCGCTACATTTATAAAATAAATTGACAATCCTTTCCTTCTTACACACACACACAAGGAAATTAAAACTCTTCAGAATTTAGTTGCTTGCTTAGAAGAGGCTTTTAGTCAGCCGTTTGGAAGTTTGCTGAAACATTTTCTATGTAGAAACGAAAATATAATCATTCAGAATGAAAACAATACAAGGGGTGTTCAAATGAAAAGGTGCGAAATGTCGTAACAACGTAACCGTTAACTTACTTGCTTATGCTGCTATAGGAGAATGTAGAGAAACATTTAGGTGAAAATGGCGTGGATCGGAGCATGCGCAGAAGAGAGCGATGCAATTGATGCTACTTGCTGAATTCCTCGAGCACAGAACCATTAACTTCGATGAGGGCTGTGAGACACTCCGAAGCCTACGCAGGTTCATCGTAGGGGACCGGGACTGTTCACGGAAGGTGTTGTTCAGCTCCCTGATAAGGCAGGTCAACACATTTCCAGGGTAACACACGTGAAACTGGTCAAGTTCAAGTGGGAGCAACTTGACCATCCACCCTACAGCCCAGACATATCACCCTGAAATTTTCATGGAAGAAAAACATCTGAAAGGGAAACACTTCAACTCGGACGACGAACCGACGCATGAAGGGCTAGGCCCCGGCTAGGCCCAGGAATTCTGGGAAAAAGGTCCCCTTGACTGAATCAATGGAACAGTTGAGTTTAGACCTATGGTGTATACTTTGAATAAAGTCTTCATTTATACCCATAGTGTCGTTTCGTACCATTTCCGTTGGGTCCTCCTTGTAAAATAATATTGAAAAAATATTGGTTAAAAAGAAAACTAATTTGAAAATATATATATATTTTTATTTTCAAAATAGTGATATGTTTTAAATTTATTTATTAGTCTGAATGTTTAAAAAAATCAATTACATATAACACTTTAATAAACTTGTAGACAGATATGTTCAGAGAAATTGCAAAGCAAAACTGAAATGCAATGAAATCCGACGCATGGATAAAATCTAGTTATACATAATTGGATTTGGGTTTAAAAATAACCTCGCAAAAATTGGTTCTCCATATGTGAGTATTCAATAACACACTCTTAAATATATTTCGATTAAAATTATTATGTTTCATAAAGACTTTCAAGCAAGTACGGTTTCTTCATTTTCAGAATGAATAATTTTTATTACATATATAATATAATATTTCAATGGAAAAAGGTTATATTTCTCAAATAACTTCATCATAAATTAAATAAGTTTAAATGCATACTTAACAGCGACTCAGCTTTTATTACTGCTATTTCAGCCATTTATTTAAGAACCAAGAAAAATCTATTTATGAAACCTGTATTGTATACTCCTGAAGCATGTATAAACTCACAAACGTAAACTCTGTTTTGATTTTTACCATTACATTATTATATTCTGTAAATTTACTTCTATTTCTATATATTTTTAAACTAATATTTTTCAAAGTATCAAAGTTAATTTCTTTCGCTGTTACAGAAATTTAATGAATTTTTAGTTGCTTTTCTTTATGTAATTTATTTAGATAAATACTTTATATATATGTCATCGTGAAACACCGAAATAAGAGAATGTCAATGTTCTTGTGAATGTCGACACATACCAAATACGTCGGGGAAATAGTGAATTTTGGTTATATTATTATACATTTGAGCCATCGCTAGTACATGTCGACAAGTACAATTAAGCTCTGGTGGGTGTCGAAACGATTGAACTCCAGACTTCGCACAGGTTTAGAATGTTTATAGTAAAACTTTATTCTATCTTTAGAATACAAATACTAGGAGTTTAAGTATTAATAAAATTGCATATAAAATGATTTAGTAACACGCTGCAAAAAATCGGAGTAACTTTTTCATAATTAGTATTCATAATTGTAATTATATATATGATTCATTTTTAATATTGATTACACAAGTAATTGTTTTGATGAAAATGTATTCTTTGGAACATAAATGCCGAGGGAAGAAGCAGTTGTAACTAATTCGAGAAGTGGTGGACAATGACGACTGTATGAATGCTGAGCGTTCACCGGAGAATACAGATATTTGCCTGATGTTGGTCTTTCACAGTAACATATACAATCTTTTGCGAAAAAAACATTATCATAAAGAAAGTGAATATTTATCACAGAAATTAAACACGTGTAAAGATCATACACAGATAATGAAATGATCAGAATTTCGAAGCTGTAGGACTCATCAATGACTATCGATTGCAGATTGAATTAAAATAAGTAAGTCGTGAATAATTGGTGGCGATGCACGCTTGCACAAACCATTGTAAGGACAAAATCCCCAATCTCATCTTGTGATTCATTATATCAGGAATTCTTCAGTTGTTGCTCTATATCAGGGTGGCTAACTTTTATGGATCAACGTGCCATTTTTTCTAAAGATAAATTTCATGACGTATAGGCGTCAAGAAATTTTGACTTATGAATATTGGGAAAATCATAAAACTAAATACCAACAATTCAAAACTCTTCATTTAAGACGAAAAAATGCATTTTGCACAGTATAGTAGTAAATGTTTTAGTTATATGTGTAATTCAAATTATACATATAAAGTAACATTAATGTGACTTCTGTTGTGTGTCAGATTAGATGAGAAATAACTTATAAGATTGCAAATGTTACTTTTAGTAGAATGCATGTTGAATCGGAGTCATCTTTAAAACGGTTTCTAAGCGAGTCTTTAATTTTATTCATCTCTGAAAATAATGACTCGCAGACATAGGTAGCGGAGAATGTGGTTATAATAACACGAGTCAGCTTCTTCAAATAGTTAAATTTGTCTGGAATCCATGTTCCATGTTTCCAAAATTTCATTACTAACATTTTTACTATACATCAATTCCAATTTTTTCCTTATTTCAATAAATTTTTGAATCCATATTGAACTATATATTGGAAATCAATCAGTAACATTTCAAATTCTTCGATTTCCAACCAGTCGAATTGCGCGACAAGTTTAGTTCATCAAATGAAGTCACAACAGAGGATATCTAATAAACTTGAGCGTTTCCGGTAATTATTTTAACTGAGAACATCTTGCTGAAAATTCCTTGATTGAAGAATCAATTAGGAAATAAATTCTTCAATAACTTTTTCTTCGTCTGGTTTCTCATGTATATTTAAATCTTTGTTATTTTTTTCTCAAGTTTGGGAAGTACTCGTAGTTTCTTGTAATAATATTGTTTATGAAAACATGCAGTTTAGCGTCAAAAGCGCGAATGAGATCCGTCATGAGGATTACTTCAAGTGAACTAAAATGTAAACTAAAATGTGTTTTGAACTAAAATGTAAACTATTTTTATCGGTGGCGAGCCCAAAATATTGTGTCGCGTGCCATTAGTTCGCCATCCCTGCTCTATGTCTATGACATTTTCGGGGGCCATCCGGTTTTCTTCAGATTCTACGTTGAGCTCTATACGACTTTAGTTTGCTAACTACCATAGCTTTTTTCTAGTTTGCTGACTAGTACAGCACCATTATTGCCGATGCTATGGGGTCAAAGGTGGATATTTTACAAAAGCAGTGTTCCCGATCTTATCCCTGCCTGGGAGAAGTATCGTAAGGTGAAAGATACCCAGGTGGTATGGAAGAGAAGCTAGAGCATGTTGGTAGTGGAAACTGATCCCTTTGGGAAAGCTTGGATTTGTCTCTCATTCATATGGTCTTGCATTGCATTCATGCACTTCGAAGTTCCACACCTTTCATTCCACCGATGAGTTTCTTGCAGCAACCATTACTGCGAGCATTTTTAGCAAGCCGCGTTCTAAAGAGGCAGTTGGCAGCCTATTTCTTGGTATGACCAGGTATCAACTTCACGTCTCCCGTTAATGTGATTATGTTCGAAATCATCAAATGGTCTAAATTCATGTGACGTCATTGTCACATGATAACTGAGTCACGTGTTTTCAACCAATCAATTCATAAATTAATTCGACGTCATAATTATATCATAAATGTAATCACGCGTTTCCAGCCAATTAGTTCATGTGATTTACTGTTGCCAACTTTTGCTTTTTGCAGAAACTTTCTTTTTAAAAAGGTACATATTTGTTAACGATCTAATACTGCACATAGTTCAACAAAATGCACTTAATTTAAAAATATTCGTATAATGTAAGGTTTTTTTTAAAAAATTTTGAAAACTGTTTGAAGAATTTTAACACGTGAACTCTTTACCCGATCATATCAAATTTTAAATGTTATCTAAACTTTACAAGTTGAACAACTAGTATGTCAATTTTTAACCAATGGGAAACACGTGATTGCCTTTATCATGTGACAATCATGAATTTAGTCCATTGGCTGTAAAGATCTTCGACAATGT
The DNA here is from genome assembly GCA_019973955.1 of Trichonephila inaurata madagascariensis. NCBI lineage: Eukaryota > Metazoa > Arthropoda > Arachnida > Araneae > Nephilidae > Trichonephila > Trichonephila inaurata. The sequence goes on along the minus strand of BMAV01011840.1, from coordinate 152,701 downwards.
CGGAGCAGCATTTCTGGTTGCGTCACCGAGTAACTGCAATGTCGACAACGAAAAAAAGATAAGAAAAAACCCTGTTTTATACAATGCTAATTACGCAATAAAAACGCACTCTACGGTCGAAGTAAAGATTAAATAAATTTAATAATTTAATCATTTGCATACTTGGTATAAAGGAATTTATATGCTAAATTTAGAGATAAGCTTATTTCTTAAGGGAGCTTCGATGGTCATATATATAATATCATAAAACAAATGAACAATGACGATTTAATACCTTAGTATTACATATTAAATACCCTACAAAACAAAGGGAGTTAAAAATTTGAAAAGTATACCCAAGAACTTTAGACCAATTATCATAAGAAAAAGAGAAGAGAGAGAGTCAAAGGACCCCAGAGTAAAATTATTATATTTTCTAAACCTGTCACACTGGCGTAGATCAGTGAAGTAGGGTTAATCTCGCTTTATAGGGATCCAAACCTTCCCTTTACAGTAGAAAATTTATTCATAAAAGTACAAGAAAAATAATGAGGTACGAAACCAAAATTGAATTTAAGCTAAGCCTAATAATTTCAATTGTACTCAAACATGAAGATAACAGTAAGATTGAATGAATTTGAAAAGTGTATACTGTAATACCTCGACTTACGCAAATTCGGAGTGACGCGATTTTCAAATCTCGTCGATTCTTTTTTCACCACTGGAGCTCAGACGAAATCAGTACTAAAGCCTGATGAAATTGATAATGTGACTGAATCCAGGCAAATAAATTTAAAAGAGGATAATGATGACGATCAAAAACTGCTGGATTCCTACTATCCGGAGCAGACAATCTCTCATAGATATGCATAAGTGAGAGCAGGACATTAAAGAACTTGAGTCTAAAGACCCAGTTTCATCAGAAATGGAATCACAGTTGGGAATTCGGCAGAAGGCTTTCATTTAATTGAAAAAGGGTTACAAATTTTAGAAAACACCGGCTCCAACGAAGAGCATATTTTTTTCAACAAAATGAGAAATAAAATTATTTGAATGCAACAAGGAAATTTTACGGGAGAAAAAAAAATATCTTTGAGCCGACAGACCACTTTGTTAGATTTTATAAAACCTTCTACATCGAAATAACACTAGTATAAAATCTCAAGCTAAAATTATCTAAAATTGTATTGAAATGTATATATATTTCAACTTGGGTTTTTTTTCTCCTATTATGTCGAAAATTTCTGCTGTACGGGGAAGGTTGGATCTATAAAGCATTGCTAACCCTAATTCGCTGGCATAATTCAGCGACAGCTTTAGAAATCATAATAGGTCTCCAGTTTAGTCCAAAGACTTTTTTGTATCTGTATTTGTTGTGTCTGGTGAATTCCAATTTCTTCCTGCTTTAGCACTGTAGGTTCTAGTACTTATTCACTTTAATTTTATATTACTATATATATGTTATATATATCACTATATATATATCACTATATATATATATTCTAAACATAAAAACTTAATTGTATTAAATAACTCAATTAAACTATTCAAATATATCTCGCTCTAATGGATGGAAGTAAAGCGACTGGAAAAAGAATTTCCGATTTTAAATAAATAAGTTTTTGTATTTCTTTTTCCTTTACCATGATAGCGCTATAAATACTCTTCCTAAGAAAGAAACTGCTCTGAATTTTATCTATGCATAGAAAATAAAAAAAGATGATGCGGGTCATGATTATTAAATGAATAATGGACCCTTAGACAAATGTTTAAAACTATTCATTTCATTGTAAAAATCGAACACAAGAACACTAATGTTTTTTGTACGTTACATTTCCACTTTAATACCATGTTAAAATTGAGTCATTGAAGGTCAATAACTTTATTTTCTTTCAGAAACTCTTTATATGTTGCGCTTCAGTGAATTCCGTTTTGTCCAGAGCGCATAAAGTACAGCACCGAAAATAACAAAGAAAAAGAACTTTTTTATTTCCTTTCTTCTCTCCATTAGATTTTCTCTAATAACGGGCCCAAATAAAAATTGCTTTCTTCTGCAACCAAAAACCCCGTTGTTCAGCTTTTACTTCCATTTGCACTCAGTCCTGCAATTTAGCCTCGAGATATAGGTTACGATACACTTGGCCACAAAATTTGGCTCTAAGTGACAGAATTTGGCGCAATTATGGGGCTTTTACGAAGGGTGGATGGTCTATATAAGAGAAATAACCAATCCTGGGGAGATTTTAACGGTACATAGTTCTAAATGATGGCTGTGATTTTTTTGCCATAGTGCACAATGAAAATCTCTGTTGTCGCATTAAGCCTGTATTTTATACAGTAACGCAGACACGGTAAAATAATATTGCGAAATAAACTACGTCCGGTTCACCACTGTGTGTCAGGTAAAAGTACATATCTTTGAATTAACCACAATTTGAAAAATAATTCAACCCACATACACAAAGCAAAAAAAAAAAAAAAGTTTCCCGCTTTTTTTAAAAAATATGGAATGCGGCTTAACCATTGAGGTATGCTTAAATTTAAAGTTCATGAAAACATATGAAATCTCTTATCATCTATTTCGAAATAGAGGAATAAAAAAAGCCAATAAGGGGGTGGTCAGTGAAGAAATTTTATAAATTACAAGTAAATTCAGTAATTTGTGAAATGCGTTGGACATTGAAAATTGAACAAAAAGTGGTAAATTCGGGATTGCGCTCAATGGAGTTTCCTTTTTAGTGTAACAATCATTTATTAATTTAGGTTAGGTTACACAAATACAAGATAAATCATTAACAAAAACGGTTTTCCGTGGCGACCACTTTCTACCCTCATTTGGCCTGTACTCAAGTTCAGAGGTCGCTTCTGCTGTTTGAGACAGTCATTTACAACTTTATCAGTTGAAAACATACACTGTATACTATCTAGTAAATGAAATAATTTTCATCGTGAAATTTTATTTGTTAAATCACAAGTACCGCACATTCTTTTCAAAAATCTTTTATAATGAAATTTAATTACTAAGACATATACAGGGTGTTGCCGAATTCGAGCGACAAATTCAAAGGGGTGGTAGTAGGCAGCATGGAGACGACAAATCACTATAAAACACGGGGTCGCAAATCACGTTTAGTCGATGAAAATTGCAATAGTAGTAGCCGTCAAAAGGCCAATGAGTTGGACGAGGGAAATGACCAAATGAATGCGGGGATTTGGAACATCGTGGTAGAGTTGAAGAACCCTACACATACGCAAATTTTTCCCACTTCTTCCGCAGTCGCTGCAGGAGTACTGGCCATTGCGCTCCAGAACGTGTGGTTCATGCATGATGGTACACCAACACATTTTTCGATTGCAAAGCGTTTCCACTTCCATACTACATATCCTGAGAACTGGATATGCAGAGTGGAGGACTTTTTCTTTGGCCTCCACGCTCCCGTATCTCAATCCCTTAGATTTTTTCTGGGTCCACCTGAAATCTCTTGTGCACGAGACGCTCGTGGTTACAGTGAGAATCTCACAGCACCAATCGTCATCACTTCAGCTGACATCGCGAGCCAACTGAATTTATTTAAACGCGTTTGACAATTCTTCGTTCGCTTATGGACTTGCTATGATCAACGTGACAGAAACTTCAAACAATTCCAGTGACAATTTATCGTCGAATTTTTGATGACGTATTGTAAACATGCTTTTCATCTAATAAATGTATTTCTTACCTCTTAGAGTGCCCCTTTTCATTCAACTCTAAGCCACACCCTTCATGATTATTTTTGCGAATTACTCCTAAATGTGGTTTGTGCCCCCGTGTTCCATGGTGGTTTGTCGTCCACAAACTGCCTACTATCACCCCTGAATTTGTCGGTCGAATTCGGCAACATCCTGTATATTTTTTCAAAGCTCATTTTGAAAGTGTCTTTTACAAATAATTAGTTTTTAATGACAAAAAACAAACAAATATGTGTTTGCATCATATAATTCATTTGATATAGATGTATAGTTTTTTAATACACACATAAAAACCGTTTTAGCAAATTTAAAGCATATACTTAGATTTTTCAAACTGTTATTCTGAAGGCCAAGGCTGCCATCTTTACCGCCATCTTGTTTATAACGTAGAGAGATGAAGAACCCCATTGGCTGGAATTTCGAGCAATTCTTTCAGCTCACAACGAAAAAGTGGTTCGAAGCCGTTGCTATGACAACCGGGAGGAAATTGCTCGAAAGGTCGCATGAAAGGAAAAATGCTCCAAATTCGCATGCGTGTAATAAAGCCTTAATAGTTCAAAAAGGAGATTTTTTTTTGTTTATAATTCCCCTGAAACCCCTCTTAAAAGTTGATATTCGTAAAATCTGTTCTTAGTGGCTCTCTACTCAACAAAAGAAACATGCTTGAGCAATTTTAAGTCTGTAGATTTAATAACTCCGAAGATTTTGTGATGAGGGAATGAAAGAGTTGCTTTTTTCCCATGCATATATAAATAGATTAATGTGAACACAGTTTACAAAAAGACTTTTAAAAACTATCCTTCCTACTAATAAAAGTGGGATAATTTTTTCTAAAAATATGAGTTATAGCGAATTTTAAAGATTTCTTTATTTTATGTCTTTCGATTATAAATGCTTTAAAATACTATTTTTTTAAAATTAAATAGCAGTTGTAAATTTTTATATGTCTCTAATAGTTCTAATCTTACTATGCACATGAAGTATCTTTTTGTAAAATTTTTTCGTATATTATTATGAACTTTTTTAGAGAAATTTTCTTTGCGTACGAAAATATTAAAGTCACACGTTCTACATAATTTACGGAAGCAGGAAACTGAACTGGAATAATTTTTACAGACTATGTTTTACTTAATTTATTAGTAAACAACAATTAATTGTTTTGTATCCTTAAGTTATCACAACATTCCTACAACCTACTTTTACATGAAATGATAATTATAAATTTGAATGATTACACGGAAAATATGGAAAGCACGTAGATCGTTTCTAAATTATTTTAACTGGAAAATATCCTTTCCATGGGAGGTTTATCGTGAATATTTGTCACGTAATGTTTAATGGAAATTATGTTAAAAATTCAATTAGACAAGCTCTTCAAATTGTTAAGTATTTACCGATTTCATTTGCAATAAATCAAGTTAGAGTTTTAACATGTTTATTGTTTCGACTTTTAGGCAATCTGGTTTTCAAGTGAGTTGCAATGAATAATTATTCTAAATTTATATGGTTATGCATTTATTAATATAGTGAAGGCTCTGTAAGTTTAAATTAATATAAACTGACCTGTGATAATTTAAAACGACGTTGATAAATCAAAAATTTCATAAATTAAAAAATAGTTTTTTCTACAAATTATGGTATCCCTTTAAAATAAAAAAAAAACTATTAATAATAAATAAATTAATAAAATAACTGAAAAATAAATTCATAAAATCGAATTCTTTATTTGATTTAAAATAATTGCACAAAAATTGTTGCGCGGTAAATAATCGTTTGCAGTTTTTTGTGGAAGATTATTTGGCTTCTTTTCAGAATTCGCTTAAAACTAATTAAAATTTTGGTAAAAAAATCGTTCAGGATTTTAAGCAAAATACATTGGTACAACACTTAAAAAATTTCTATATAAGTGTCTAACTATATAATTTTAGAATCAATCAAATATTAACAACATGAATTTGTTCCCCTAAATAGCAAACAAAGATAATTAACCTTTCGGAATCATTTGCTATTTTACACCCTGGAAAAAATTTTAAAAAAGCTAAAAATTAATAAAGAAAGAAAATAAATAAATCGCGCGTAAGCCAGATGGACAATATAAAACAAATATCAATAGCACATTTCCCTCTTATTATAACAACTGCTCCCATTCGAACTAAATTACATTCATAGAAATCGTGTCACTGAACAAATTAATTAAAAGAACAACTTCTATGTTCATATTGTATGAGAAGATTTCTGATGTGGTCAAATGCGCTAAAAAAGACAAAAAAGTCAATTTTTCCTGCTGTGTGATTGAATAATATAATAACATAATTAATCCGTTTGATCGTACATCGATAATACACTCATATCTTTAAATAATTATTAGGCCTAAAGATGAAAAACCAAGCAACCTACTACGGTTAAAGTTACCGATATCTTGAATTCGTAATTACTCATTAACAACGTGCATTACACACAAGATGAGGAAGTATTCCTATGAATAAATTCAGACACGCCTAAATTAGGTATTAGTTACAGAACAAATATGTAAATTCCGAGCTGTTACCGTTTCCAGGATGTATTGACATCTATCGGTCAGACAACTTAATGGTGTAAATCTGGTTAGCAGATTATCAGTAAGCATCGTAAATACTGCCACAATCATTCACTGGATCCTGAAGTTATGTTAAATGACGGAATTACAAAACGGTGATGATCTGGATTTGAATCGTGTCTATTCCCCTATTTTGTTCTCTGTTTCTGTATTACTGCCGTGTCACCCTTTATTTTTCCACCAAAGGGGAACACCATTGATAAGGCACGCATCTAGCCTGAAGGAATTCCAACCACGGGCTCGTGTGGCCAATACAACGTGTGAAGATACACCGGCGATTTGTTTTTATCTTTTATTTCTTTTTTCGAAATGGCAACACAACAACAACAAAAAGAAATACTTCCTTGGGGAGAATCGTAAATAAGTGACCTAATGTTCTTCCTTGGCAATGAACTTCGGTGGAAAGAGAAGCTTCGATAAAAAAAAAAGGAAGAAATAATACAAAAAAAGGGGTAATAAAAAAGAAAGGTTGTCAAGTAAGAGGATGTAGATCGGCTTTAATTCGAGGTGGAGTTCGCTTATACGTGTTTTTAATTCTTCTCGTAATTGGAGTGAATCTGGAATATCGCCATTTTTTGTATTACAGCGGTGTATTTAATAAGTCGCGATAAAAAAAGGACAGCAGAGAAAAAAATGAATCCAATTTTTAATGGTTGCTTTTGGTTACTCTAGCTAACAATAAATCTCAAGAAACCTAAAGTTAAAAAGATAAAATCTTTGTTTATTGGTTTGAACTCTCTCTGCTTCTAGTGAATCATAAGAATTTGGTCCAAATTTAGCAAATATATAAAATATTGTTGAAGGAAAAAAGGGTAACAAGTTCACACAGTGTAAGGTAATAATACAATTAAGATATTTAAAAGAAATAAAAGGACATTTTTTTTTAAAAAATATTGAAAGAGCATAGTAAAACTAAAGTTATTAATGGCAGATGTCAATAAATTCCATTATTTATAATAAATATAGCTCAGCTAAACTCTTTCTTAAAGCTATCTTCACCAAATGTGGTAAACTGGGAATATCTGACTGAAAGCTTTTTTAAAATTTCAGATAGAAAAGTGCTTCAATATTAAAGTGCAAATTCACAAGACTATATGTATAACACGTATATATCGTACATTTAAAATTCAGAAATGTGTAGTGAATTGCTTAACAGCAAAAAAACAAAAAAAAAACGTATAGTTAGCAATACATTTGTCATTATAATATATGAGCGGAATATGAAACACATTTTGCGCAGAAAAATAATTATAAAATTAAATAAAATTTTGATCAATATATTAAAATATGCTGTTTCTGAAAGAGTGAAGTTGCATACACACATAGGAAAATATTAACACAATACATTTTTATATGCGAAAACATGTTTACTTTAAATTTTGGACCTAATTCTTTAACTTCAGCAAATTTAGTTTTAAAAGTTCAAGCTTTTAGGTGTGGTAAAAAATTTATATTGTATAGAATAAAAAGATTCAATATTTAATATTTAGAGGCTTTTAAATCAAATTGTTAAATTAATCGTTATCACAAGGATTAAATTAGGTATAAATTGCTTTTTAAAATAAATTTTATCTAGGTTTTGGATAACATGGAAATATTTTACCTAAAAAGAAGTATTTGAGAAGAATGAAAACTTTGAGATATATCAGTATAACAAAACTAAAAATCAATTCTGTGGGAGTGAAAAGTTTAAAGATAAGGATACTTATATAAGTGGCACACGCAAGACAGCGATTGTGACAGTTAAAATTTGTTGAAAAATATATTTGATGGCTTTGTGTTGAAATGTTCACATCTCGTGATATAAGGCAATAACGTACCAAAAAAGATACAAATAAGGACTTGTATCGCAGAAATCAGACTTAAATTACTTTTTTTAGGACAGCAATTAAATATATAACGATTTCTATAGAGACAATTAATAAGGGTCAAGTTTTGTGAAAGCTCTAAACCTTAATTCTTATTCTACTGTTGATGAAAGCAGTAAATTTTTTTTGTTCTTGTGATTTGGAGATAAGTATTTATTGTAGATTCAGAATTTCATAACGTTAAGTTTGCAGCCAGGATCGTACTTATTAGGTTGTAGTCAAATAAAATTTTAAAGTTTTTTTTATTTATTAGGCTACAATGGTCATAAATTAAGAATACAGAAATACTCGTAATTTATTTTATATATAAAAAATGATTATGAAATTGAAGTTATTTGTTTGCAATTTATATTTTAAGGAAGCATTATTACAATAAAAATAACCAAAATATCGAACTTTTTTTATTACCTTATTTTAATAGTGTGACTTTTTTTTAAATATGTGAACAAAGTTTTGCAACAATAGCTACATTATTTAGTCAGTTATTTAACTTTTTTAAAAAATAGCATGTTGAGGCGACTAGTATGTATTTCATTTATTTTAGTTACCTTTAAAACTTCAAATAGCTTTTACTCAGGTTTTTATTTTTCACGATAATAGTGTATTTAAAATTAATTTTATATTCAATATAATGTTTTGAAATTTTTTCTGATTATTTTGTATAATATGTTTGATGATTCTGTATATGAAATAAGGGTTTATGTAAACAATTATTTTTTTTTAAAAAAAATATAGTTTTGTTGTTGCTTTTTTATACATGAGAAAAAATTGTAAAAATAAAATTATCCCGCGTAACACCAAACTCTGCACGGAATTGTTAGTAACACTTCTAAGAAAATTAGAAAAAAGAATTTGCAAAAATAGTAAAAATTTGAAAATCTTGAAATATTTAAAAAATTTAAAATAATTTGTAGTTTAAAAATGGTGTTTTTCTTTAAAAATGTACATTTCATTAGTATTTAAATAGGGTACATGTAAACATCTTCATATAAATAAAAAAAAACTGGGTATAGGTACCATGTCTTCTTAAAGTTGAATTTGGAAAATAAATTGAAAAAAAAAAATTCTAAGAAATCTTCCAAAGATCCATATTACCAAAAAACTAGAATATCGAATTTTATTTTTTCTGCTTTTTTCCACCTTAGAATTTAAGCCAATTTTAATGTGCCTAGTATTAAATTAAAACACAATTTCGTATTCTTACATCAACGAATAGTACATTACTTTTCCGATATTTTTTGACAATAATAATAATCTATTTTAATCCCTCCACTTAATTTATTGTACAATATTTTAGCTTGTTGGGTGGTATTGATGGATCACTAGAGTTTTATCAGCAGAAAAGTATGGGCAGTTTGAATACCTCCCTATTCAAATTATTGGTAAAGACCAGCTTTAGTTTCCGTGGCTGGTTGATCCATTTGATTCTCCAACCTATTGACAAAAGCAGCACTTATTATTTCATCGCGTGAGGCTGTTTATAGAAGAAATTCTATATTTTATTAACGATCAATCATATCTTCAACTTTCGCATGGTATGTTTTGGATATCTGAGATGATTGTTTAAGCGATAATGGTGTGAATCATGATTTGGAGACGAGTTCGAATATTCTTAAAGGATCTGATGGAGAGATCTTTTCTGCTGTATTCCACAGTTCGGTGCCGGAATTCATAGACATATCATTTTGCGAGCCAAGATGGAGCGGTTTTTGGTAGAATGCGTGATCGTACAACTGTTATGGAAACCTATGTTTTCAGGTTCATGACTGGAAATTTCACAGAAATCGCCATTAAATGTTTGGGTAGAAAGCCACAGCATGCTTTTTCATCATAACCACTGATCGTTGAATCGTGTGTTTTCCAGCCCGGTTATCTGCAACGCATCGCATTTGACGCACGCGAACCGAAATAACTCCCACTTTTTTACCATTTCGTTTTTTATTTTATCTAAATTGTCGATAGATTAACCTGTTGATCATGGGTGACCTGAATAAAACGGAACTGTAATTAATGGTTAATATCCCTCAATGATATTTTTCTTACTTAAACAAAATTTTTGCTGACATTCTTTGGAAAGTAGGGACTTTTTCTAACTGTTCAGTGAAAAAAAACATTGTACGAGATATTCTAGAACAGTGCTGAAACTTTCGATCGCTGCGGCTTTCCTTTATGTATCAGCAAGACATCGCGGACCCCAAATATTTTGAACACCCCTCCCTGACTTCCAACACACATGGATGAGTGATTTAATCGCAATCCTTATCGTAGTGGTGTGGTATGTGTGTGAATTCAATTCTTAATCTTTGCATATGTGTTTCTCTACTATTATTTTTTTAAAAAAATATTGCATTGTAATAATGGTTATGCAGTTGCAAACAATAAAAAAAAACCCGAATTAATATTCTTAATCGAAATTCATGTACTAGTTGAGTTTTTTTTTAATTGGAAGCACAGAATTTAGTGATCTAGTCTAGGGTCTAGTCTGCAAAAGAGGGGGATCTTAACATTAAGTGAGAGACCATCGTCGACCCCTAGAAAGACGTAGGGAACTCCCGGGTGTCCACGGACCACAGTTTAAGAACCACTGTTCTAGAATATGTGTTCCCAAAATGATTCTTATGGACACCTGAAGGTCCTTGTGATTACTGAGGGGGTCCGTGGAAAATTAAAATGAATTTGGGGATGCGAAGACAACGTTAAGGGTCTACTAAAGGTTTAATATAAAGCAGACTCTTTGTAACTCATTTCCATTATTGTGACATTTTAATTTCATTAGTAGTGATTTTTACGTGTTAAAAAATTAAAGTAAAAATATAAGAAATTTTAGAATAAAATGTTTTAGATAGGTACATATATATATAAAGTACAAGTAAGTCGAGCCGATTGTGGATGCGGTCAACAATTTAGGTTTAAACAGGAGCAGAATCTCGCTGCTATATGAGATAAATTGTCTAAAATATGGCAATATACAAGAATCGTACATCTAATCAATAGTTTTGTTTTGAGCATGGTCCGATTTGGAAGTGAATGCAACAAATTTTTCTTAGTTGTGAACAGAAAAAAGTATTATTCTTTGTATTGTACGAAGATAACCATCTCATTGAAAAAAAAATGTTTCCATGTTTTAATGAAACGTTATACAATTTGAATAAATACTATTTGAAATATCACAATTTTTTATTTATACTTTAATATATAACTTTTCTATTATACATTAAAATAGTTATTACACTTGGGAGTTCATGATCAAATTTTTGGTATAAAAACTGGTTCATGGTCATAGTAAGTTTGAGAAACCACTGTTCGACAAAATAGCTGCTGAACTTTTTTTATTTAAAGAAAATGCGGTACTTATCCGTTTCGCCGACGCAGGTGATAAAGTCGCCAAAAATTATACAACCGACGCCAAACCGAATATTCCCGCTGGTAACTTTTTACCATCTCATTTTCAAAACAAGTTGTGGTCTTTTCTTATCAGAGAAACGTCTTTTTTCATAATGCGTAAAAGGTGGATGAAAAGTCAATGAGAAGTAATATTATTATTATTTTTTTTTTTTGGATGAATATTGTGTGTTGTCGCCAATAACGTCAACTTGAAGAGATTAGTGATGGCAAAATGGAAAGGAACCGAAAGTACAAATATTAAAAATGCTTTACATTTCTCAGCAAGCAAACAGGAAAAAATTAATTTATTTCTTTTCATTACTCATTTTTAGTTCAACTTATTCCAAATATATACTTTTCAACTACATAACATAAGTTATTGTTTGTTATTAAAGTCAAATTGGGAATATGCACCTGCCAACAACAGACGAATCTACATGTGAAAGGGGAAGTAGGTAGAAAAAGGTGGGAAAAATAAGAAATGCATATTTATGCTTTTCGTTAAGGAATATTTTTCTGCCGAGAAAATATTCGATTAAGAAAAAAATTCTTTGGAGACGGTATTGTGTGAATATTTTCAAAACAAAGAATATTAAAAATAAAAACCGTATTTTTCAAAGCAATTTTGAATTGAAAATTATACTCCCATTGCATGAAAAAGTTCTACCAGAAAGAATAAATATATTTCATTCATAGCATATTTATTTCAAAGACCAATTCTACTAACTGAAAAATGTAAAATTATACCAGGAATAATATTAATTATACGTTTGCTTTTTTAAAAGCTGATCTTTGTGTTTGTTGAGAAGATTCAAAATTTATTTAATCTCCAATTTCATAAGGAAAAAAATCAAACTAATGAACAGTTACTTTACTGACGTCTTATAAGTTTATCCTTCATGTAATTGTGTAATTTAAGATGTTTTTTGTGTTTGTATCATTATCGAATTGTTAGAGCACATAATATTGTTTTAAATAAAGAACACGATGTTTTTGAAAAATGTTTTTACTTTTAAGAGTTTAAATAATATAAAAGCTACAAAATTAGTTTTAATTCAGATTTTTTTTAGATAAAAAATATTTTTGAAAAAGAAGAGAGAAAAAAAAAACAAAAAAGTAAATTCAAATTTTATTTAAAACAATTTTCTGTTATCTTTATGGTTATTTATAAAAATACATAGCTAAATATCATGATAAGCATAAGAAGAATTTAAAATTAAAGATTAAGTAAAATAATAATAATAATTGTCAACTGTAAAAACGAAACAAAAAATCTTTATTTAAAAATAGATCTTAAAATTAGAAAGGAATGTATTTACAGAAAAACTAATAAATTGATAAATGGAGTAAAAATTCAAAGAAAATCTCTTCCACAATTTGTAAAATGGCATTTATATGTTAATTAATGCTCTATAAAGGAATGGCTTTGATGTTTTTCATGAGATGATATAAGTTCCCATTCCATTAAAAAAAATTCTTCTAATGATAAGTAGGCTTAGTAGCTGTTACGATAAATGCATTATTGATTTGTTTATTAAAATTCTAGGGACAAATAGATTTAAATTGTATGAAAATTAGGTATTAATTATTTTCATAGAATGCTTTACGTTCTATACTCGTCATGAAATCCTGTTTAAGTAAGGCCTAAAAGATGATAATTAGATTATTGGAATTCTGCCGTTGTTTACCTCGCGGCGAAAGCGAGATGGGGAATTTAAAATGGCGCACAAATCATAGAAGGAATACTCTCAGAATGAGAATCAGGACATCCTTTTCCATCGACAAGGAATTTCGAATGCATGTCAATAAAAGCCAACAACATTAAAAAATAAGCTTTCTGTGTATATCTGAATTAATATACATCGTTTTGATTTCTTAATGAATTCAGTAAATTAGAGCAATTATAAATAAAGCAAATTCCATTGGTAAAAGTCTAGGTTACTTTTTTCACCTGCAGAATTTTATGAAAAAAAGGAGAAATATTAGTTAAAATGCTCTTAAAGTTAATGATGATTCAATTGTTTTAAATGCTTAAAAACTTAATTTAATAAATTTTTTGTAGTTTTAATGAGTGAAACATTATACGAATCTAAAAGTTTTCCCTTGTATTAAGAAGGTAACAAATTGGTTTAAAATAAGCTTTACTAAAATAAATTAAGGAATAACTTAAAATCAAAATAAATTATAAAAATTATTTTGTTCTTTGATATATCACAATTCAGTTGCATTTTGAGAATTATTTATTAAGTTCAATCTTAAATACACTGAAAATTGAAAGGATGCTATTGTAGCCCACACCTTCATTATCGCCAACTTGGCGCATTATTATCCTCATATTAGATAGAAGTCCAATACGGAAAAAATGAGCTGTTGGCGCAATTTGGAGCAATTGGTTTCTTGGCTTTGCCAAAAATGTGGGCTAAAATAGGATTTTACCCATTTCAAAAGCAAAAATAAAGCTTAGTAGTATGAAAATAATCAAAAACTAATATGTTTATAAAATCTATTTTATTACTTTTTCGGACAAAAATAAAAAAATAATAAACGAATAAACATATTAACACAACATTGAAATTAAATAAAATTTATTTCGAAACATGCATGTTTAAACCATACCACAAAACACACCACCGATAAACGTCAGATAAACTAAATATGTAAATTTTTTTGCAAGATGACTTTTATTAGACCTTTACTGAAATATGAAGTACCAAAATGGAAGTTTTTTGATAACAAAAAGGGAACCCACAAAAAACAAATATTTTTACTAAAAAACAAAAACGGGGAAAAAAGTCGCGAAAAAAGAAAAATTAGCACCTAAACCCTTCTTTTTTGAAACCAAAGGGGTTTTCCCCCAGGAGTTATCTTTTCAAAACCCTTTTTGGGACAAAAACCCAAAGGCCCTTTAAACCCACCAAAAAATGGAAAAAATTTTTTCCCAATCTTTTTAGGGGTTAAAACCGATTGTAAGTCCATATAAAATAAAGGGATTACGCAATATAAAAGATCAAAATTCCTTTGATGGATTCCCCCTTTTTAAGCACTTTTTTTTTTCCCCCCTTTTGGGGGCCCCCAACCCTATTTTCACTTTATAGTCTCCGGGTTTGCATAGAGTTTTTTTAAACCCCAATATGTTCCTGGGCACCCCTTGATTTTAAATTTCCCCTTAAAGTATTTTTCCCTTTTTGAATATTTTCAAGTTATTCCCCCTATAAGAAAACCCATTATAAAAAAAAGACCCCAAACAATACCTTAAAAACCGTACGCCCCCGGATTTTTAAAAAATTTTTGGAAAATTTGACTTTTTTGAAAAAATTTTTTAAAGATTTTTTTTTTTTTTCTGGGGGCTTTCGATTAAAAGGGGGGTTTTAAAAAACCATTTTTTTTTTTGATTTTTAAAATGGAGTAAAATTTATTTTTTTTTTGGTTAAAGTGGATTGTTTTCCCCAAATGACAAAAAGAACTTGTTTTCCTTTCTGGAGGGGGGAAAAATTAAAAATTTATTTTCCTTATTTTTAAAAAACCAAAAAATAAAAAATTAAAAATAGTTAAAAAAAACAAGTGTTTTTGGGAAAAAAATTTGGAAAAATTTTTAAATTTTTTAAATTTTTTAGTTTAATTAAAATTAAAAAATTTCTTTCTTTTTAGGTTTAAACCCCAAAAATTTTAAAAAACCCTTGGAGAAATCAGAAAAAACCAATATATATTACCACTTTAAAATTTTAACATAATTATTAGTATTAAGAAGAAAAATTTTTAAAAAATTTTTTAAAAAAATTTTTTTAGGATAAAAATTTATCTTTTGGGGTTAAAAAATAATAAAAAAAAGGTTCTTTGAAAATTATCCCTTTGAATCTTTTTTTGGAAAAGGAAAAAATTTGAAAAAGCCAATTTAAAATTAATTTATTTTTCAAAAAGAATTAATTTTCCAAGACTTTTTTTGTAAAAATAAAGATATTTTTTACACTTTACCAATGTCAAAAATTTATTAAAAACAGACTTTAAAAGGTTTTAATTTAAAAAGTTTTTTTGGGAAACAAATTAAAAAAAGAAAATTTCACCAACCCAAAAAAAATGCCAAATAATTTTCGGAAAAAGTTTAATTTTTTTCCTTTCATCCGGGAAATGAAGGCTTGGGGAAACGTCTGGCCTTTTTCATTTTGGGCCTACAAATTACAACTTTTTTACAAAAAAAGCCCTTTTCCCACAAAACCCGAATAACCTTACCTTAAATCCTTAACCCCAAAAGTCAATTTTTTTTTTTTAAGTGACACTTTTTAAATTTTTCTTTTAAAATTTTAATTGTAATTACCAAAAGTATTTTTTTAATAAAAAAAATTTTTCAAATTTGTTATTAGAAAATCTTATAATTTTAAGCATTTTAATATTATTAGCTAAATTAAATATAAATAAGTAAAAAATCTATATTCAATACCTCAAAAAATATAACGAGAAATAAAAAATTAAACGAAACATTTCTAACTGAAATTTTTTTAACTGAACAATTTTACATCAATGGTAATTTTTTTAAAAACCCACTGCATTCCCTTTGTTTCTTGATTAAAATAAAAAGGCCCCTTTTTTATCAAGTGATATAAATGCAACTTCACTAACTCAGCATTTTGTATGGCATTGAAAAGTATTTAACGATTGAATGATACAAAATCACGATTTTTTAACTAAAAATTGTGACAAATCTCGATAAAACAAGCCTTACATTTAATGAAACATGTTTAGATTCTAAATTTTTTTCTAGAGATGGCCTTGTAAATAAGCGTGAAACAAATATAACCCCAACAAAAAGGAAACATCTCTATTTCCTGTAAAATATCTTCTATGTTAATAGAAATACCAAAATATATGTAAAATATCAAACTATTCTTTGACATTTTCCCACATAAATATTTTTCGTTCTCTTGATAAATTACAACTCAGAGATATAACACGCGCAATGATTAGAACAAATATAAAAATCCCAATGTAACGTGTATAACAGCTTTGAACAAAATTTTAATCTATTGCAGCATCACATTGTTTTTGAAAATTTCATTTCAAAAATTTAAAAATATAAAAAGGCAAAAGAAAAAATTTTTTGTCAATAATTTTTTCCGTTTCGCCTGCGAAACGAAAAGTCCAAAGTGATACAACCGACCTTTAAACGAAATATTCCCCCTGATAACCTTTTTAAATACATTTTAAAACAAAATCCATCTTTTCTTTTCAGTGTCCTTTTCTTTTCATAATCCCCCAAAAACGGTTAAAAAACCCAAAGAAGGAATAATATTTTTTTTTTATTTTTTTTTGTATATTATGTTTTCTTTTTCCCCAAACGCCAACCCTTTGGGGAAAATTTTTCGAAAAGGGAAAAGGAAAAAGTACCCCTTATTTCCTTTTACATATTCGGCAGCTTAATGGCAGCTTTGTCAAAAATTTTTTTCTCGCTTAATAAAATTATTAAGCCACAAAAAAGTATTCATTCATGGGGGTTTTAATTTCTTTTACTTATTAGGTTTTAATAAAGGGCCGGAAAATTTTTTAAGAAATGTTTTTTGAGGAAAACCCCAAAATTTTCCGGGGATTTTAAAAAAACGGCCCAATTTGGAATTAAAGAAAATATTTTATTTTAAATTAGTGGAAGGTTTTTCCGCCCCTTAATTAAATTTTTATTTAAAAAAGAAAAAAAATTTTTAAAAAGGTTTTAAAAAAAAATTTTCAATAAAAAGTAAGTAAATAATTTATTTTTCCCCAAATTTAAAATTTTATTTGGGAAAAAAAAATTTTTGAAAAAAAAAATTTTTTTTTCCAAATTGTTTTAATTAATTTTTTTAAATTTTCGAATGAATTTTAAAAAACCCAAAAAAAAACAAAAAAAATCACATTTTAACTTTTTTTTTGCAGGGCATCCTGAGACCCCGTTTCATGAGTGCTGCCGATTACGTGTTCTATCTGGGGGAGAATCTGGTGGGAGGGGCAAAAACCCCAATTTTTGGGGCCGCCAGGGGACGGAAAAGTTGTTCCCTTGGGGGTCCCCAGGTTGTCCTTCCTTCTAAGGAAAGGGTCGAGGAAAAATTAACCAAAACCCCTTACCCAAAGGGAAAAAAAAATTCAATTGGGGCCTTTTGTTCCTCCGATTACAAGCTCTGACGGGTTAAAAAAAACCGTTAAAAAAGATTCTGAGAAATTTTTTTTTTATTTATATATTTATTTGGCTCGTTTTGTGGATAGAAATCGTTTGGTGAGAAGAGGAAAAGGTATTATTATTTTTCTTAAAAAAAGTTTGCTCTGAATAATGGATAAATTTTAAATTACGAAGAAAATTACAGTCATTTCGAAAACTTAAGGTTTTTATTATTATTATTACTTTATAAATTTTGTTTCTGTAACAACGATTCAAATTTGAAAATAAAAATAATAATTCGACAAAAGTAAGAAAAAATTATTCGAATAATCCTGTTTGAGAATCATCAACATGTTCTCTTAGTAAAAAAAAAAGTCGTTTGGTCAGGAAGAGAAAAATAACTTTCAGGTTCTTTTACGTAAAGAATATCAAAGTATTCTTAATCGAAGGATATTTTAAATAAATATTTGTCTTTTAAATAATGTTTTTAAGTTAACAATTTAAACTCAAATAAAACTATTTTTAAAGCTTAAAAAATCTGTTTAAATGATTCCTTAGAGATTTTCTTATTTTGTCCTTCTATTTTTGTGGAAAAATTGTTAAGAATTTTTTCCACATCATATGATAACGCACATAAAATCAGAAATCCATTAAAACTATTAAAAAAAATCATTAACTGCTCTCCGGATTAAAATATTTAGATAAAAAAAATTTTTTTTGTCTTCTTTTTTACTTCTTTACATTTATGTATTTAATCGATATGTCTTAAGTTGAAGATAATTAAAATGAAATGAAATAATTTAAAATGAAATTCATTTACGTTCCAGCAACTTTCTAGTGGAGTAAAGAATATATTTTTAGAATATTATTTCGAATAACGTAGGTTAATTCTCGATTATATTAATAGATAAAAATTCAACAATTAATTAGCTATTTAATTCTGCACATAAAAAGTAGACTCGTCTTCCGACGCTTCCTTTCTTTCCTTTATCAATTTGGTTCTAAATTAAAACAAAATATGTAATTTAGTTCATTTGGAATAATTTTTAACATTTGGAATAATTATTTTAGATATAAAAATACTATTTTTATCATATTTTGATTAATTTTTGTAGATTTATTAAAACCTTACCAGTAATTTAAACGATTTATATTATTCAGTCAAAAAAACTTATTTTAAATACATTTATATTTTTTGTGATATAAATTATTAAATTTTTATTTTTTTTTTGATATTTGGCATCATCATATTTTTAATTTAAGAACAGCGATGTTAGTTATTTTAATTCTGGATACTGAAATTAAGAATACTTATATGGATAATGCAAATATTTAAAAAAAAAACCAAGTAGAATTTTAAGATTTTAAGAAACATTAAAATCGGTTTTTCGTAACAACAACAAAAAGTAGGCAATAATAACGAAACGCAAATTTAATAAATTGAAAAAAAATTAAATTTGATCCTTAAATATTTAGCAATTTTTTACATGTTTCCATAATGTGCTATTAATTTAATGGGGTTTCATTTTTTGCGTGTTCTTATGGTAAATAAGTGTTTTTATATTTTTATTCTAAAATATTAATTACGCTCGGTTAGCATAAATAACTCGGGACTTCGATGTAAAGAAAAATGTTTCTCAGAATTTTATGGCATATAAAATGTAAAAAAAAAAAAAAAAAATTAAAATAATGATGCTTAAAAAGGGAAAGAAGTCTGCATTAGAAAGAGAAAATAAGTTGACTACTGCTATTTTTGAAATACGGCAATTTACGCAGAAAATCTCATTTTTTTAATATTTCAAATTTTTTTTTCTACTTTTTCCAGCATCAGCAGATTTTATTGCTGTTAAAAATTTTTCTCGGAAATCATTATAATTACATACAGTCGGACCACGATTTAACGAACCCCTATTAAACGAATTTTTCTAGTCCCGCGTTTAAATAAAGGTAACAAACCTCTATTTAACGAATAATAAACCTCGAATTAACGAATTTTTTTAGCAGCTAGAAAATTTTCTGTATTATTTGTATTAGAAAAAACAGTTTTTTTTTCAAATGACAATATCCTTTTTCTCCAGAACAGAAAAACTTGTTTTGAAAGCAGTAAATTTAAACGGGAAAGGATAAAGACTAATATTAGATTTTACAGATGCAGATGAATTATGAGTGTAACCTATCGTGGGAATCTTGAGTAGGACAGGGAATTCTTTTCTTATCTCATCCCACAACGCAGGGGAAAATCTTATGATTGTAATTATTTTGGTACATTTGATGTGGCGAACTGCCAATCTGTTCAACTAAAGATTGAGGAAATTGTTGATTTGTCAGAGCCAATGAAAAGCAGTTCTAATGCAGAAATTGATAATAAAACTCCTGTCGAAATTGCTACATTTTCTAATAATTTACATTATTTGGAAACTGTGAAGACATACATTTCTCTTATTCAGTAAATGATGCAGTATTTTCTTCTCTGTATGAAGTCGAAAAAGAAGTTTCAAGTCAGGAATCAAGAAGATTTATAAACATAAATTAGTCAGTATTTTAAAATTTCCTATCAACTGGCGTGTAATAATTCATTTATAATATTTTTAGCTGTTGAATAAAAAGTGTGTACTTTCTAAGGATATTCTTTGTGTATTCGTTTATAAAACTAAGAGAAGAGATTTATAGAAGATAAGTGCAAAAAATTTGCATTTTTTTAAACCTTAGTCTAACGAATAAGCCTTAATTAACGAACAAAATGTTCGGTCCCAACGAAATCGTTAAATCAAGGTTCGACTGCATATATAAATTTCATATTATTCCTATTTATACTAAATTAAATGCCAGATATATAATCAACATGATTTAAAATACTTTTTATTTTGATGAATGTATATTTATAATTTCATTATTATTAAATATGTAATATGTAATATATATTATTTATATATAAATAATAATATTTAATATAATATAATATTATAATTATTATATTACAGTAGAAAGTATTAATAAACGTTCGGATAAACGTAATATTATTATTTTATCGAATCAGGGGACGCACCGTTTAAACCGATTTTCGGTTTAAACCCAATACGATTCATGGATAGAAACCGGGGACTATACGAATAGAAAATCATCCCATGGGGAAAAGTACGGGAAAAAAAATCAAAAAGGTGCAAAATGTCGTAATTTTCCTTTATTGTGGAAAAAACACTTATTTTTCCTGTACCAATGTACACCTTTTTTTTGCAAGGTCTCATTCTCTTGAGCGCAGTAGTTGAGAGGACAGCCTCTGATTGTTGTTCGTACCACCCTGCGTCCTAAGAGAAAACGCGTCAGTATTTGATAGACCCTTTCTACTTTGTTTTTTGTTTCCTCGTCTTCATCCTTTCATCGTCGACGGGTCGGATTCTTTTTTTCGTAAGTCACCCCGTCATCATTTAGCATTTGAAATCCACAGTCTTCTGCATCGCATGCCATCCTGATTTCTACATCTTCTTTATCGCATTCTTGAAATCCTGGGATCGCTTGGACAAAGTCGGTAATCTCCTCCCTGTGGTCGTCATTGAAGTCCTTTTCGCCTTCTAAATCTGGCCACATTTTATCATTTTTCAGGCTCTATCTTTCGACGGTCCCCGCACTGTTTAAAACTATTTTAAAATAAGTGCATGAGTTGACAAAAAACAAAAAAAATTTTCCGGGTAAACGATTTACTGTATAATAATTGTACATTTAATAATTATATATTGTTTCCGAAATGATTACAACAGCACCTAGTAACAAATACAGAAAATGTTTCGAATTTTAACTAACATAATGGAAAAGTAAAGTATTATCTATGTCTAAAATGTTAAAGATCTAGACGTCGCTTTATAAAAAAAATAACAATTACTAGAAGATATACATTTCTTGTATACAGTATTTCAGTCTACAAATTACACGCTTATTTCAAGTAAACAAATGTAAAATAAATAAATAAAAATTTTTGAAATCATAGGAATAGTAGTTTATGGAAAAATAAGTTAAAATAATTAAAATAGAAAATAATGTAAACCTTACTGGAAAAAGTTATGTCTAATTTGTGCGATTGTAAAATGTGTATATTTAAAACTTAATGTCATTTAACGTTAAATGTTTCGGGTCGATTTCTACGGTTATTAAACTTCTAAAACATTTACTACAATGTAAGATGACAATATATCCAAAAAACGGTTCTTAAAGCAAAAATATATATACGTAATAAAAAACTGGTTTCCCCTTTAAAAAAATCTCAGGTTTTTCCCAAGTTTTATTAGCTCATCTGTTTCATGTTTAGAGATTATAAGACACATTACGTAGCATTTATTAGTGCGTTTTACCGCCTTTTATGGTTTATCCCATATCAGAACTATTCTATTATTATGAGTATAAGTGATGTTTTTATTAAACCGAAGCATATTACATTTCCTCTATATAGAACATTTTAATATATTCTATTCAAGTGGTAAAGTAGGTGTAGAAATAAAGACAATTTTTATGTATTTTATTATATATATAGGTATAAATTAAATTCATACTTTAGAGCAGGGATGGCGAACCAGTGGCACGCGTGACATTGTTGGCACGTGACAGAATATTTTGGGCACGCCACCGTTCAGAACGGTTTGCATTTTAGTTCAAAATAACAAAGTTCACTATGAAGTCTTACAACCAAACACGAGTGATCAGTCGAGCTGCTCGGGGTTCTCTTTTGTTATTTCTTGCCATGGTTACTTGTGGACTACTATTGCTAATGATGCAAAGTTTGTCAAAGCATAGCATAGTCAATTTTGTTGATACAACTGTATTTCAAATGTGATGTATGTTATATTTACTAGTTTTAACTGTTATTTAACATGGCTAGTTCAGCAAAAAAAAAGTGTAAGATAGTAAGCGTAACAGAGAATTTCAAACTTGGACCGAGAAATACGGTAGGATTAGTAAAGGCGACAAAGTGGCGTGTGTTTTATGTTGTGGAACAGTGGTATGCAAAACACCGTCTGTAAGACGACATCTTGAAACAAATCCCAAATCATTTTGTCAAAACAGAGAACCACAGTAAAAATAATTAATTGCTTAGAAACCATTTGGAAAATGACTCCAATTCAGCATGCATTCTACTAGAAGTATAACATCTTACAATCCCAATATAAGTTATTTGTCATATATATATATGTATAATATCTGCAACAACTGAAGTCACACTAATGTTACTCTAATTTGAATTACACTTATAACTAAAGTATATACTATTATACAGTGCAAAATGTATTTTTGGGTAGCAAATAAAGGGTTTTGAGTTGTTAAAATTTAGTTTAATTACTTTCCCAATAATCACAAGTCAAAATTATTTGATGGCATGTCGATGTCTCATTAAACATTTCTTTAGAAAAAATGTCACGTTAATCCATAAAGGTTCGCCACCCCTGCTTTAGAGTATCTTTTAAAATTTAAGTAGCAATTCAAAAAATAAAGAGCAAAATTTAAACAGAAAACAGTTTTATTTGTTGCGTAAATAATTCTGTAAGCATTTCATTGAGAATTAGATAATATTTTGAAAGTTGATAGTCATTTGTTGTGCAGAAATAAAAGCAACGAAATGGCAGATGAAGATAAATATAAGTTGAGTCTGAAAAGTTATGAAACTCTTTGGGTGAGCTATAAATATATTTTACAAATACTAACGTTGAACATAAGCTATTATTTATCGTTGAGTCACATATTTAAATAGGAAAATGCTGCTTAAGAGCATAGTATTACTAATATTTTCTTTCTAAACTCCTATTTTACTCCATTATAAATATGTTACAAGCAACTGATATAGTTCTTCAAGAGGTATCAATAGTTTTCAAACTCCTGTACCTTATAGTCACACACAAAAAAACATGATTAATTCTTATTCAGCAAGTAGAGTTATATTCTAAACATGAAGTAATAAAACAGAATGATATTTACGTGACTATAATATTCCTCATTCCATCCATAATGGGAGGATAATATGTATAATTAAAAATAAAAATGACATTAACTTAGCTAAAAGATTAGTCTAGCGCATGATATTTTTAATACGAGAAAATTTGCGTTTGGGAACATAAAGATATTTTTCCTATTTCTATCAATTAAGCCATAAATTTATGTGTAATGTTTTTCAACAAGCAGTTCAAAGCCCCGTAGATAAAAACTGAAAAATTTAAATGCAATTTATAATTACAGAAATTATTAATTTAATTCAGT
This sequence comes from Trichonephila inaurata madagascariensis, assembly GCA_019973955.1. NCBI lineage: Eukaryota > Metazoa > Arthropoda > Arachnida > Araneae > Nephilidae > Trichonephila > Trichonephila inaurata. The sequence continues at coordinate 128,790 of BMAV01011840.1, read as the reverse complement.
ATTAGAGAAATAAGAATTCCCTATAATACTAACAAAGAAGTGCCAAGTATTTGTTTAAATTAATAAGCATCTTACTCATCTCTCGGATATTTTGAAAACAAAAAAAAAAAAAAAAAAAATGTATGAATACACTAGACAGGTCATTTCCACAGACCCTCATAAATATTTTTGACACCTCTTCTAATAAAACTACACAGCTGCTTGTTAAAAAATCTCTAGGATTGTTTTTATACTATTTTAATTGTGTATAGTTTTTAATAATAAATCGCGTAGCATCCGGGCCAATAATCGGTTTCGATTTAGAGAAAAGAAATTCAGTGAAAATGGTGTGCATGAATTTCAAATATATTTCTGTCAACCTTAAAAATAATTGAAAATATCACGTAAAATATTATTTCTTTGATTAGATGAATTAATTATTTGCGCAAGATGTTAAGGCATTTTAAAGTTTTTTTCTCCTACTCAAAATCACTTTAATTCATCTTGAACCGGTTTTGAAAAGAATCACTGCCAACAAGTTCTTTTTACAAGAACAAAATTACAGCAAAGAAGAATCAGTAGGAAGACAATGTTTTAAATTTTCACACATGCACAAATATATATTCTTGTTTCCGATCATTATGTCATTACTGGGTTAAAACCAAAAGCGATCAACAAAAAATCTCGGAGTAAATTTATGCATTTAATAACATAAAAAAAATCAGTTACAAAGGACAGATACTTAGACTGTACAAGACAATTACAAGTAAACATTTTAGAGGAGAAAATTAAAATAAGTTAACTTAAACATAATCCAGGATTGGACAGTGAGACGGAAGACGTTCACGCATTGGAATCCTAGCTCTTTCTGATGAAAAAAGCAGTGTGTTGCAAGTTCGCGCTTCCGTTATAAATCTATCCATAACATGCAACATCTGCATTTCAGTTTTAGAAGTATGGCGTACGTTAATTCTAAAGTAAATCTGAGATTTCATAACTTCCCTTCCCCATTTTGCAGCTTATACAAATTTAAACGCTGTTTATTTGTCTTGTATTAAACTTTGTACTTGATATGCTTAAAACGCAATGAATCAAACTATATACTTATGATTTAATACAATTTTAATTATAATCGAATATTAAGTAATAATTCTTGATTAAAGGCTATTTTCACCATATGTACGAGAGCGTGAACTTGACGTGGAGCACATTTTCGGACAGAAAAAAATGCCTCAATTTAAAAAATTTGTGACATTGTGACTAATGCATTTGTTATAATATAGTGTTTTTAAAATTTCAAAATATTTCATAAATAATTAGTTTTTCCTTTTAATATGTGAAGGGATAGCGATTTAGCATTACGGTATAGGAAACAATTGCAAAACACATTTTATAAAAGAAAAAATGTGTCAACTCGTATAAAAATGAGTAGTATGATAAAATGAGTGATTCTCGATAGGATAGTGTAGCCAAAATATAATACTAATGTTTGAGTACTTTTATATTTGAAAAATATTCGAATTCGACTCCTATTTTTTAACATTAGCCGACGATAGCCTTAAGAATAGCAAATAAACATACATAAAAATGAATTGTTTAGCTATAAAAATTACACTTGATGATTCAAAAGGGTTCTTAATATCTTGGGGGTTTTCTCAAGAGAAATCGAAAATAACATTATATAATGAAAAAGCTCCCATGACAGACCTTTCACAATTTATTTCCATAATTTAAAGAATGAAAGTAGATTATTTCGCTTTGAGGATATAAATGTATCGTCTTTTTCTTAGTTTCCTGGAGGAATTCATATCGGACATTCATGAGGGTATCAGCTGCCTCCTCAACATCCTCAGGACGTGCCAGGAGAGGCAGAAAGGAGCAGGACTCTTCACTTATGCTACCTGCAGCAGAGCAAAGCAGAACCTCATCAACAGAGGAACAGTAAGTTGCATCCACTGGCTTTGATTCATAAAGAAAAATATCTACGAGAATTTCGAATATGTTTTCTGTTTTAAAGAAAAAGTATATTTTGTATTAGGTTGCATATTGTTTACCAATTATGTTAAAAAAACAAGTAATATAAAAAAAAAATTAAATCAATTCCTACTTAGACCAACAAAGAAAATTTTTATTTTAGCTTACTTTTTGTTAAATAGTTACAATGAATATAAATATGTATATACATAGGACAGAACCACAACATTAAATGGTAATAATTTTTATTAATTATGCTTTAAAACGTGAGAAAAAAACCTTTTCAAGTTTTGACACAAGTCTCCAAAAATGATGCCAACGTGACTGTACTTGTAATTTTTAAATAATTAGTTTTAATCAATTAATTTTTATTAATTATAACTAAATTACTGTATTGTCATCCAAAATAATCATGTATATAAAATTTCATCTCAATTGAGCGCATTAAAATGCATTTTATTAACGATTGAAAATTCCGCCAAGATAAATAAATAAATAAATAAATATGGAGAGAGTGTGAGCTAATAGTAGGAATTGAACAGTTAAGGTATCTGAATAGGTTCGGAGCCTTGATTTTTTGCAAAAACATGTACGTGAATATTTTTTCTGATATATTTAGTGTCGTTTGAATCAAAATATACATATAATTCTTTTAAAAATATTATTCGAGTAAAAAATTATTTAAATGCAATTTTTTGGCAAAAAAAATGAAGGAAAAGAAATAGCATGTTTTCAAAACATTCTCTTTTTATGGAAAGTGCTTTTATAATAATAATATTTTTTCCAATAGATAGTTGAAAGACTTCTGTAAGAACCCGAACTAGGATTTTTGATATAAGTAATTCAGAAGTTGATTTGTTAATATTTAAATATACGAGACAAGAAATTTTTTTTATAAAAAATACCGGTTATTTCTTAATAGTAACTCTGAAAATAATATGAATTTTTTAAAAATCTTGTTCCAGGTTCTGCAGAAAAGTCTTAGTTATATACAAGCAAAATATTATTGTTATAGAAGCATTTTCTGTAAAAGAAAGATGTTTTGAAAATATGTAATTTTTTTCTCAATTTCTGCCCCAAAAAAAGTAATATTTTTAAGTAATATTTTACTGTAATAATATTTTTAAAACAATTTTATACACATACTCTAATTTAAGGCATCCGACTACTTTCAGAACCGTGATTTTGAAAAAGCGTATAAATGGATAATATTTATGATATTTAATATCATTTACTTTAGAAAATGTATATAAAATTGTTTTAAGAATATTATTACAGTAAAAAATTATATAAGTGCAATAATTTGACAAAAAACGAACATAGAAGGACCCATTTTCAAAATATTCTCCTTCTGTGAAAAATGCTTTTATCATGTTAATATTTTGACTGTATATAGTTCAGACCTCTCTATAGAGGCTCAACTAGAATGTTTGAAATATATAACTTAGAAGTGGGTTTATCCATGTTTTACGACAACAGAGGGGAGAAATTTTGAGAAAAAAACGTCGATAATTATTTCAATTGGTTGTGACTCCGAAAATATAATGCGAATTTTTCAAAACAAAATAGTTCAGACTCTTTGGAGAATTCTTTGCTTTATATAAGCAAAATATTATTATTTTAGAAGCATTTTTTTATAGAAGGAGAACATTTTGAAAAAGGTTATTCTAAGTTAATTTTTTGCCAAAATATTGTATTTAAATAAATTTTTTTTGTCGAAATGTCCTTAAAACAATTTTATTCATATATTCTAATCTAAGTGACACTAATTATCATGAAAATTATCCATTTATGCGCCTTTTTCAAATCACGTTTCCGAACGTAGTCGGATACCTTAAGTGACACCAGATATGAAAAAAAAATTATTTATTTATACTCTTTTACAAAATGACGGTTCGGAACGCAGTCAGTAATCTTAAGAGAAATATATAATGTATAATTATTCAAAAATTTATTAATGCAATGAATATATTCTCTCGAGTGTTTCATTGGGGATTTATAATGGACGTTAATGACTTTTGTAAAACTGCAAAGTCTGGTGTGTCCGACATTATCTCACTTTAAAACCCTCAGCACAAATAATTTATTGTACCCTACGTAAATCAGTGACTGTTGAAAGAACAAACTGGTTTGCATCTTTAATTTTACCCTCTAAAGTCGTTGGCAGTGAAACTTCACACTTCAAAATAACGTTCTTATTACAGTGCAACACTTTCACACTGTTCCTCTATATAATTATAATAATAAAAAACTCACGCATGTGCGATTTTTACTTTCTTTGAACAAAAAAAAAAATACATGAACTTCCGATGTTTGAATTATAATAAATAATACCATCCTCACCGAAATTGAACTACCTAAGGAGAATGAATAAATAATAAACGCCACACTGCAACAAAAGATAAAACCCCAAGTTGAAAAGAAAAAAAAAGAATCCATTTACATGCTCGAATAATTCCCCAACTCAAATTATCGAAATTGCGATTGCCTTGCAATTTACATTCTCTCTCGATGAATACACGTACGTATAATTTCAATCTTACAACTGACGAAAGATTCTTAATATTGTTGTCGCCTTTTTCTTCAAGCATCGGATCATGCTATTTCCGTCAAATCACGCTGGAGCATGATTTATTCCGATTCTAATACAGGAATCGGGGCTGGTGCACGATTTCCGCAAAGGGCATGAATCAAAGTGGCACTTTGGGCGTCAAGACAAATAGGCATGTTGACAGAGTAAATATGCCCCCAGAGGTACAGAAGGTAAATCTGAACATTGCACGATTTTCTTATTAATGACAACCTTAACGTTCGGCTAAGATTACTTTTGTTATCTGCACCTTTTGGTTGGGAAGAAAATGGCTACTGTGTATGAGGATATCTTGAAGAAGTTGAGTGTTATTGTTAGGATTTGTTTTTTTTACTTTTATGAGAGCCAAGCTTTTGGATGGATAAGAGGAAAGAAGATTTAGTAAAAGATTTGATGAGGGAGGGAAAATAGGGAGGTCTTGGTGTGAAAAGAAGTGTGTTTGGAGGTCACCAACATTAAGGAAAATCGTTTTTAATATCAGCTTATATGTACAACACATGATCAGGCCTTTCTTTTATTAAATCCTTTATATGCTTAGAAGTCCATTTCGATCATTTATCAACATCATATTTTTTGTTTATACGATTTTTTTTTAACAGCGACATATAATCGATTAAAGGCATTATTTTGGATTGTGTAAATAAAATGTTAAAAGTTTCGGGGGAATTCCTTTGAAATAAAATTGTTCTAAAAATTGTTGGAGGGAATGAATAGAGCAAAAATAAGAATTAATGCAATACTTCTCAATTGATTGATTGATTGAATATTAACGTCTCACTGTTCAGCTACACGAGGGCTTTCGGCGACGGACCACGTAATTTTGAACCATGGTCAAGTGACGTGGACGACACTTGAGCTGGCACCCCCTCTCCTAACTACCACACCACACCAACGGGAGGACATTTCAGCTCTCGACAGATTTAACGTGCATCGCTGCCCTACACGGCAGGTCTTTAGTGGTACTGGGCTCGAACTCGTGACAAGGCAAGCCACGATCCGATACCTATACCACTCGGCTACCGCGCCACACAATACTTCTCAAAAAATAATTAATAACTAGGATATTTTTTTTATAAATATGGATAGTCTGTGAAATAAAACGTTAAGGTGGTTGTATATCTATTTACATATTTCATTTGTTACACTAGTTAGAGTTTTTTCAGAAAGCCTTACTATCTATACAAAGTTAGAGTTTTTCATTAAAAAGTACAGAATGTGTTTCCAATAAAAAAAAGAAAATATACATATATTATCTATTAACATATAATACCTTTCTAATTTCCTTATTTGTTAAATTAAATCGTAATTAAAACAAAATAAGGCACAGGATTACTAATGATGAATTAATCCCATTCCTATATTCAAACAAATTGTCTGCATACAATATCGAGAAAAGTGTTTTCTTCCTACCTCGGTGGTAAAATTAGGCATTTTATTTATCATTACATGCATAAAAAGTTTAAGTCTGCATTTTTAACCCGAAATCCCCATCAGAATAATCCTCGTGTTTTAGAAATGAAATGAATTGACTATTAATGAATATCAATGCATATTTTTGTCAATCTTTATCGTGTTTTCGAGCTGCTTGAGGTTTTATACCTTTGTATGGGCTGTTTTACACAAACGTATAAGACTATATAAACTGTACAACACAAACACCGTTTCTCAGTGTGTGTATTTAACGATTTGTCGTGATTTTAGTAAAATAAATTTAGGAAGAATGTTCGGATTTTTAATCGAACTTTAAGAAAACTTTGACTCACTTAACCATCCGCCATCTTTAACATATATGAATGGTGAAAAACGTTTATTAACGTCACACTATAAAGCAACCCGAGGGCTACTGGCAACTGACTTCTAATTTTGAACCTGGTCAAGTGACTAGAACACTTAAGCAGGCACTACACTTTAAATTTCTACACCACAGCAAAGAGAGGACAAAGAGCTTCGATAGATTTAACTCTCATCAGCCCCTCTACATGGAGGGTCTTCAGTGGCGCTAGGGCTGGGACTCAGGACTCACCATGTATGAGTTCATGACCAAGACCGCTAGGCTACCGCGGCTCCTCTATGACTAGTGAAACTATCACACACGTATTTCGGAGGTTATTTTTTAAAAAAATAATTTTAGAATAGTAGTATTATTTCGAATTTATTCGTTGTTAAAAAAAACTTCTTTCTTTTCGTACCCTTTTCTCGTCGTTTGCGTACCTTAGGGGTTCGTGCGCCCTAGTTTTGGAACCCCTGTTCCATTCTTTTCTTATTTTGTAATTGTTTATGTTCGAATTAATTTTTATACCATAGATTAGATTCGCAAGCAAATGTTTTTGAATCACTAATAACAAAATGAAATTCCAAAATAACATTTTCTAATTTCTTTGGAATGTTCACTAAAAATAAAAACATTATTTTTTGCTGTGAATCTTAAAGATCTGATATTTTTATTTTTCGCAGTAATACACAAACGTCGATTCAGCTATATTAGACATTAAAATAAAATTTAATTATTCGAACTCGAGAACCTTATCTGTTTTCTGAAACAAAACAGAAAGAAAATATGCAAATAGACCCAACAAAGCGTAGAACGGTTACTTAACCAACATCAAAGCAAGTGTACTCCTTAAGGATTTCTAAGAATTTAGATTAAGCGAAAATTAAAAGGGAAAAAAAGGCAATGTAATCAGTTGAGTCAACAGGAAATTAAACTTGAATTCCCAGAAGATGGTTGGTGATCTTGTAACCTTATTCAGAGACGGAAGCTAGACAATTATTAATTAAGATCAGTTTAATATCACTTCAATCATAAATCCGATAGATGTTACTTTCGCACTATTTAAAGTAATCTTATTAAATACTTCGTGGTCAAATAGCGCCAGCAATTTAGCTAGGCTATCATTTATTGTATTAGGAAAGTATATATATCACGAATTTATAAGAGACTGGTACTTCGTTCGAGTGAAATTAATTAGTAGTGGTACATTGTAAACCTAAAAAAATTCTAGAAATAAAAAGAGCACACACAGAAAGATCTGTTTCTAAATTTTCTTTTGCTTCAAATAATATTTATGAACCTATAATGGTCATTATTATTCTTAAAAAAAAGCGTTAAAACATCCTATTTGGAAATTTTTGATATAAAATATCTTTTTTATAGTTACTTGATTTGAAAATATTTTATAAAATGAATTAAAATTCAAATATTCTTTGTTTATTACATCTTTTGATATAACTAATTTATCAAAGTTTATAAAAGGGAAAATCATAATAACATTTTATTGCTCTATAAGATTAAATATGTGATACAAATTAAATTGAAGAAACTGATGAAGTTACTGTAATTAAACTAGTATAGAAAAATTAAGAACAATGCTAAGAAATTACGATATCATAGGGAAGAAACAGACGGTTTTTACTTCGAAAAACTATTCAGGAAACTGTGTAGGTCCGGTATGGTAAAGTATGTGCTTGAATATGGAGCATTGAGGCACAACCAGACGAATCATAGGGAAGGTAATGGTCAAAGTGTGACTAATGTGCCCTCGAGGTTCAGCTTACTCATAACTTCGTTTCACGAAGTTGGAGATCATTTTGAGCATTATCAACTACAGGAATATGTGTTCAAGGATTCAGCAGTAGTAGGCCATAAGCAATCATGATATTTTGTCCTACAGGCGATAAGGAACAGATGGCAGAAAGTAAACGAAATCGCAAGGTACATGCGACAGTCAACTGGACGATCGATATTGCATTTTAGCGTGGGCAGGAGGCTGCGCAATGGCGGTCTGTTTGGGCAACGACAAGGTGTGTGCAATTAACGTCTGCTCATCAGATACTGGATTTCTTGAGGTGTCGGAAATAGAATTGAACAGATAAGAAATTGGATTGAATATTCTTTGCGGAAAAGAGCAGATTTAGTCTGATTTACGATTGTAGGTGCATGTACATCTAAGGAGAACGGAGAACACGAAATAACATCTTCAAAACTCCTAATGTGGATCTTTCCTTAAAGGTGCTATGGATCCTAATTCCTCTTTTTAAATAACTTCTATACACTTAATCGAAAGGAGGAGGGAAAAGTTCAATGCATAGATTGGCCAGAAAAGTCTCCAGTTCTGAATCCAATCGAACATATGTGGATCACTCTAGAAAACACTTGACTGTAATCACTAGCTACCATAAAATATTTTGATACTGCGATTGGCGCTACAAAAGAAATGGGTAGCAATATCTCATCAAACGCTCGACAGCTTTGTATTCAGCATGGATAGACGATGCGCATCCTGTACAGAAGTCAGAGGATCATATCTTCAATTAAAGGCTGAGTTTTTCTTTTTAATTACCAGTCGCATGGGTTTTCGGTTTACAGTCCAAATGTGATGGAAACTAAATTTCAATAAAGTTTCTTTTTATCCTTTTGGATTTTCTTTTTGAAGTATCTTATTCACCTTTCCCTCGTTCTTAAGTCTTGGGGATCTTACTGTATTGTTGTATTGATTAGGAGCACGTTTGCTCAACGTGGTATTATAAAAGAAAGCCGTCTCATTCTGAATTTCTGCACACCAGTGTACTTGCTATAATATTTGTTAACAACAATCTTACGATTCTAAACTGAAAAAAATACGCGCCAAAAGAATTATTGTTTAAGAAGGCCGTAAGATAAAGGAGTAAGCGCTTTAACACTAAATTTTGAATTGAAACAGGCATTGAAAATTTCTACTGGAAAAGGCAAATCTTATGCTGGGTAAAAGAAAGCGTACATGTTTAATATGCATCTTATACATATTAAACATGTATATTTTAACCAGCATGATTATTTAACTTTAATTGTTAAGCAAATATGTACTAAAATAGTAAAATCGTTCACAGAATGTTAAGAGATCAGATATTTCATGGTATATTTTCCATACCTAATTTGTTATTTATATCCCTCTTTTTATTCTACAATTTTAGCAATCCCTCCTTGTTCCCATTCCCAAGTGGCATAACTGCATATTCTTTTACAATTCAAAATAAAGCAATCGATACCTTATTAAGAAAAGCGAAGGCGAGACATAAGACTTCGTGCAACCAACTCCGAATCAATCCCCAGACACTAACCTCCCGAATACTCTTCCATTAACCTGCGAGCAAACGTAATAAGACAAGACATCGGAAAACAAGCCATTCCACTCATATAAATAATACACACAGAGCTCTGGCAAGACATTTGAAAGTAAAATCACTCCACGTACACAGGTGGGAGTATCGGACCAAATTAATTATGCAGTTATTACACGATCCCTGTAACTCTCCCTTTTAACTTATCGGATTACCATTAATAGAACACGCGAACAATCGATTCGTCACCTCCACCGATGAAGCCTAATACCCTTTGGAATGTTCGCACACGTCCCTTTTGATATTACGCTTCATTTTGCTCCATGGCACCTTCTATCTCCATCAAATGGAGTAGGCCTAACGACTTGTAGGCCGTCGCTTTGTTCTTGTCTTGCTACAGTGGTCACTTATTAAAGGATTAATGATCATTAAAGTGTTTTTTTTAACAGTGGCTGCTTCGAAAGGGATTTCAGATGATGAAATTTGATAATTATTAGTACAGTATAGATTGTTGCTGTTGTAACTGGAGGTGTTACTTGATTCGAGTTATAGATACTGGATAAATTAGAACCCTTCCCTGCATGGATTAAATAAATAATTCGATTAAAAATGTCACTCAGATTATTTTAATTGGTACCAATTTGAAGATATTGATATTAAGCATGGATTAAGGGTATATGAGATTAATTTATGATCTTTTGATATTGTTTGAAAATGTATAACACCATTAGCTTCTACAGTGTTATATTTTTCGGCTATTCGAAATGAATTGTAACTTAAAAATGGTCCAGAAGCAAACTTATTCGATTTTGGAATTTTTCATATCTATTATATTCATCTTACAGAATATCGATTTTGTTTTTGACAACAAATTTAAAGACTTATAATAAATATTCTTTATTTCTGATCTGAAAAAATAGAATGCTTACCAGTACAAAAAAGCAGTTTTTTGGAAGAATCTGAGAATCTTTTTCTAGAGCAATAATTATTGCCTTACAACTAATTCAAAATTCATTTTGTGCTGAATAATAAATATTTGTATCACCTCTGTAAAATTAAGAAAAATTAACTTTCCTCCATACGAATTCAAATTAATTATACACTCTATGTATGCATACATACATATACACAGACATTTAGACTACATAGGTACTCCTGGCTCTCTTTGGGATGTAAATTAAATGCATAGATTTTAATAGAATGGAATAAATTTTTAATGATTAATTTTAAAAGAATAGTAAATTAAACGCATAGATTTATCTTTGGATATTATTCATTCTTTAATTCCTTGAAATACTTTTGTCCATTTTTAGCAGTGTGTGTACCTCAAAAATGGATAATCTCTTGTCTATAGCCTTGTATTATCAAAGCATTCAGAATATTTACTTTTCTGTAATTTATGCTAATTTATTTGTTGTTATTGAGAACACTTATTACAAAAAACATTAGACATTTTTAAAGATTAGAAAACTATCGTGAATGAGTTCCTGTAAAAACCTTAAGAAAATTTTGGTGAATAAATAAAAGATAAAAGAGAATCCGAACCTTCTTTTACTTTTATTTTTGAGGAACATATTTTTTTTCTTACGAAAAAGTACAAAAATAGATTTGAATAACATTTTAAACAGGCTATATATATAAAAAAAAATTAAGTCAATTCCTACTTAAGTCATCAAAGAAATTTTTATTTTAGTTAATTAAATTCAATTAATGAATAAATATTTGAAAAAAAACCAGTATTAACATCAAGTGTCATCCACTACAAGTTTAAAAAAATATATTTGAAGCCAAGAAAAAATTCGTTAGAAAAACTTACTAGTGTTATCTGTTGGTGCTACTTCTAACTTCGTCATAAATAACGCAGAATAAATTTAAAATTAAAAAATAAAATTTAATTAATGAATTAATATTTGATAAAACTACATTAACATCAAGCGTCATCCACCACAAGTTTTAAAAAAATGTATTTGAACTTCAGTGGATGAATAAAAAGTATTTTATTAACGATTGAAAATTTGAACGATATCTATCTATCTATTTGTATATATATATATAAATATATATGGAGAGAGAGGGAACTAATAGTAGGAATTGAAAAACATAATTTTCTTAAAAAATAAAGGTATTAGCATTATTTTTGCGAATTTAGTATGATGAAAGGGGATTTGACTTGATGAGAGTACTGACTTTTTACGAGAGCAAACGAAATATTCGAAATTTTTAAATTATTGCTTCTTGTAATTTACCAGCATTAAATATTTCAACTGAATCCAAAATCGAATACTACATGCCAGATTTCATTAGTATCATAAATGTTATTCGGAGAATTAATTCTTAGAAGTTACTTATAAATTTGATTCATTACATTTGTGCTGTGTTAAATAAGCAATGAAGAAAGAATAATGAACCGTCCAGTAAACATTTCAGCAGCAATATTGTTCGTGTATATCTCTATATCTAAAAGCATTATTTACCGATAAAAGAATATAGGATATAGTTTGTCTTCCAGTTATTGCCACCTTGCATGAAAGTATTTTTAAAAAAATAAATCACTGCGATCTTATCTTCCAATTTCCGAGCGAAAAATTAGAGTGAGTGCTACAACGGTGAAAACGAAACCAGAGCTTGAAGCAAACCCAAGTTTTGCGCAACGTTTCGCCCCTAATTGGCAAAAAAGAAACAAACGATTTGAAAGATGACACCGGAGAAATTTCACCCGTATCCATGAGAACAATGTGAGAAACCTAGCGAATGTGGGGCGTACCTTCGCTTAATGATTTGTGAGAACAATCGCTGACATTCCCGCAATTTGACCCTTTTTTTCTCTACAGAAGAGAAACCGTCGACCGTGATTGGGGTGAAAATGTTTCTCTTTTTTTTTGTGCCTCCTCAATCCCATGCTTGGGTGAGGTTTTGGAAACTAATTGTACAAGACACGTGATCATTATTACATAAAGAGAGATAAAAAGTTTTAATTGCGTGCTGTAATTTAAGTAACTTGATGAAGTTGTGGCTGACATTAACATAACCTTTTTTTCTTTAATTTATTATTTCGGGTTGGGCCTTGTAGGGATGTTGCGTAACAGCGGAAATAGATATTAGCACAGTAAACTCTAGCAATGAAAATTGAAATCGTATTTCTAATTACTTTAGATGTATCATAAATCTTTTTGCTTAAGAATAACACAAATTGTTCTGAATATTAGATAATTTTAGCATAAACAGATGATTCCTGTCAGTATTAATACAAAAATTGAAACTTAAAGTTCACAATGTGTGACGAATGATTTACAAAATAATATTATCACAAATTTTTTTTCTAGAGAATATTTTTGCGTAAGTAATGTCAAAGAATAGAGAACAAATTGGAGCAAATTTTGCTCTAAGAAATGCTGGAATGTAAATATTACATTTTGACTTTGATATCCTATAGAGTAGTGGTCTGCCAACTTTTCTGATCGAGTACTTCTAAAATGATCGTTTTTATAAGCTGTGCAAGATATATTATATATCAGGCCCCAGGCTTTCTGGTAAATGAAGGTCCGTGGTTTATGATTCTTCAAGCATAGCTACTCCAACATGGCGGCCATTTGGCGCCCAATCGAATGAAACAAAAGACAACATAACAGCAAGGAGTCACCAGTCTCTCTTCTCGATTATGCTCTCATCTACGTCAGCGCTCCCCTTACCTTTAAATAGTCCTATACACCCTACAATCCCTCCGCGGTAGTAAAGAATTCGCTCTGTTTTTATTTATTATTCGATTAATTTTTAAGTTAAACTTTCCAGACCTGACACTTATATATATATTTGTGTGTGTGTGTTTAATCGAAAATAAATTTATTTATTTTAAATTATTTTAAACAATACACATATCCAAATATTAAATTACACATTTATATTTTTAATTAGAAGTTATTGTGAGTAATGCAAAATGTAGTAATTTTTTAAACGTACAGAAGTTTCTTCTTTTCAAAGGCTTAGCTTCCTTTCTTCGTGCGCATGCACTTTAAAGCCGATGTATTTATGGTGTTAAGACACTAATGAAAACAGACACAACAAACAATAAGAGAACCTCACACTCATGTGATACATGATTAAACACTCATAAATGTAAATGAGCCTATTTCTTAGTCTAACTTTTTTTTTTAATTAAAAATATGAACTGTAAATTATATTGAACATTATATAATGAATAAGAACTCCGAATATTTTAAGCGTTTTTCTAATCAATGAAACACCTAATTATCGAACACAAAAAATAAGGGATTTTTTTTTCATTTTTCACATTTAACATTTAAAAAATTTCAAAAAAGTAAATTTTTTAACAATTTTTTTAAAAAATGTTTTTGTTATATTTAGGAAATTTTTGACAGATTTTGTTTCCGTGTTAGCAACGGATTAAGATAGTTATTACTTTTCAAATCCAACCATTTTTTTCAATTCATCGTAAAGGTTTAGATAAAAAAAACTGACTGAAGTTTGACGAACAAAAGAATGATTTATAGTTACTATTTGATTCTTTGTACACTGAATCCAAAGGAAAATTAAGCTATTTTATAAATTCATCGACCAAATTTTGACTTATCTGGTATTTGAATTATTTAATGCATTATATTTTAACGCAATTTTATTTATTAAGGCTTTCTTTTCCTAAATATAAAAAAATGATTATAAAACCCTTATTTACTAAAATAAATTCATAAAACTATGCAAATACTAGAAATTTCTAATACTGCATCTAAATTACCTTAAAAAAAAGTCGATTTTAAAATTTAATAAACTAAAGAATTTTGTTAAAAAGGTTTTTAATATAAAAAAAAGAATTTTAACAACAAGTTCATTTATTACAAAGTAACATTTAAAAAAATCCATTGGATTAAAAAAGAACAATTTTTAAAATACTTATGGATGATCGAATAATTTTAATAACATTTTAAATTGTTTTAAAGAATGTCGTATGCAGGTTCAATACTTTACAAAGTTTATATAAAAGCAGATGTAGTTTGGGAATTTAATGATATACAAACATCTGATTACTAAAACAGTTAAAATGGTTTTCGTTTTTCTAGAATTTATCCAATTCAGTTTCGTGCTTTCCTATTACTATTCTTTAATTTGAAGAAAATAAAAAAAAAAAGAAAAATTTAATTTAGAATTCTCGCGGAAGGGAAAAAATAGCTAAAAATAAATATTTGTTCAAGTTTTAGGGCGGCCCATCGTTACAATAGTAATTTTCTTTCTGATAAGGTAATTATTTCGGTAAAAGTTGTTTCTTTTTCATTCTCTGGCACTATCTATTATTTATGTTATCTTTATTTCACTATCTGTGGAACGAATGATTTTTAAAGATTTCTTTTTATTCATCCAGTTTCTGTAGCGATCAATAACAACAAAAGTAATTTATTTCGAAGATAATGAAGAAGAAATTTTTAAATAGGAAATGTTTACAACATTTTTCATTTGTTTGTGACATTAAGAAGAATATAATCATTTTGTTACTTATTAAAACATCCGAGTTTGTCAGTTTTAAGCATTATGATAATGATTTATTGTCAGACGATTATTGCTTCTTTTTTTTGTTGTCTGCCATTTTGAATTTATGAAAGTTATGTTAAGCCTATGATGTTCTAATTTTCTTTCCAAACTTCGATTATTGAACTGATTAAATTGAGTAAAATTCCTACGATTATATAACTTAAAAAAAAATTTTAAAAAAAGGTTTCTGTATTACAATTTTTTCCCCTAATTTTTGGAAGCACAAAAAAGGATTATTTTAATAATTCTGTTGTGAACTTTTAGAAAGCTTCAAAAATATTTAAAAACATTACTTAAAATTAGAAGAAAGAAGTAATACTATACATTTCTTAATTTTCTACTTTTTTTTGGTTAAAATCTTTTGTGAAATACTCGAAATAGTTTTAATTTTCAGAAGGCCAATCAAAATCATATAAAATTGTCATTACCAAACCCACCAACGGGAGAACTTTAAGCCACACAAATTTAACATAAATTAGCCTCAGTATTTTGGAAGGATTTGTGGCAACAGGAATTTTTAAAATTTTCCACTAGACTCACGCTACGAACCTCGTAATTTTGACCGTAAGTGACAAAGATACATGGAAAATGGATTTTGAACGTAACCCAGAGGGAGATAAGCACACAAATTTGTCCTGCCCTGGATTATGGCGGGCAAAGTGGACGGAGATCAGTCAATTTATCCTTCGGGGATGTGAGCAGGTTTATTGGTGTACTACCTTAGTATTTTACCAGGAAACATTGACATTTGTTTGATAATTAACTAATTCCATTTTAAATAATGGCTGTATTCAAGTAATATTAGAGAACTCTAGATTTCCATAACATTTTTGAGATTGATTTTGCATTCTGGTTTCATTAACGTACAACGCACAAAAAGTTTTACTGGGATATTTATCTGTCTGAAAAGGCGTTTTTCAAATCCAGCAAGTTTAAATGTAAATGATACATTATTTTGAAAAACACACAACATTGTATTTTGCATTAACACTTTCTATGGATGAACTTTCAATTATTTCGCTTTATTCACTTAGCTTATTCAAATTTATTTCTCGAAATATCCATGTAACAATGGTTGTATATCTTAAGATTAATATTAAGATCTTAAAATTGTCTTTGGCTTCTTCTTTGTTCCAAACTGTTCATGTTTTTTTATAGAAATTATAACGTTTATTAACGGCAGAACTAAAACTTAAATCCCAAGAATTCTTCTTAATCAGTATTGTTTCGAAATGTTAATCCATTCTTTTATATAGAAACTTCATTAGATAAAACCTGGGTTGTAATTTAGAAAAAAAATGCTTTTAATCTTCCCATAGTAAAAGTACGAAATGTGCATATTTTTTATATTTTCTTCCTGTTTTAAGATTTTTTTTCCACATGAACTTTGTAATAGTTTAATAATATAATGTTCTAATATTCACGTTTTATTTATCTACTTTTTTACGCTTTGCGCCATTTTTATTTTCTTCTATTTTTCTTTTATTTTTTGGCAAACGATTGAAAATAAATGTTTACATAACTGTTTGAATTAAATTTTTACTTTAAATTGCGCCGACTAAGTATAAACATAAGAAAAAAAATTAAATTAAACCCCCTAAAATAATTTTTGTTGTTGCCTTTGAGCCCAAATGGGTATTTAAGGCACGTAAAATATAGATTAGAATATTTTTATCTGGAAATTTGTGAATTGTTCAGTCACATTGAACTTAATTTATGCTTATTGCTATGTTTTCTGCTTGTTATGAGTTTTTGGAAGAATTCCTATCTCTCTTCACAGCTATCCAAATTCATATTTTAAGAGATAAATATAAATTGGCAGCTATATAAAAATTCCCATTGCTGTCAAAAGGCAATTTAAAATGCAAGAAAGACGAGTTTTTATAAAATAGCATTTTTTTGTAGGTATTCTAAGAATCTATTTAAATTTCACTCATGAAAGGGTAATCATCTACAGTTATTACTGGAACCTTATATTTTTACGAAAATATTACCATTTTAATTGCTGAAACCAATTACTGGAAGACAATAATGGATTTTTAATATAAAAAAGAACATGCCTTCTTTTTTTTTTTTATATTTCCTTCTATGAAGAGGGTGAAATGTAAAATGCCCGGTCGATTACAAATAGATAAGGTTATTTAATAATACCTTGTTGATTAATCAAGAGTCTACTGCGAGTTCAGCAGAGCTGTTAAATTATTCCAGACACGAATAATATACAAACGCTTAATAATGAATTATTTTTGTACTCTTCAACTAAATTAGAGCAGACTTATTAAATCATTTCAGGAAGCCAATGAGTCAGCTATCAGAGAGTTTCGATGTCTAATGCAAATGGCACAGTACTAGTTAAGAGTTTTTAATTATAATATGAAGTCATTGTACTAGTTTAAAATTAATGGCTCTTATAATTAATCAATAGTAACTTAGATAATTCACTTTTTAACCGTAGTAAGAGCCTAATTGGAATAATGCTTATAATTTCGCTTCTAAAATGCATGGTTTGAAGATTATAATGAAAAGAGGTAATTGACTTGGGTAAAGAATTAATTAATATTTTAAACTAATCAATTTGATAAGAGATAGAGAGTTTAAATGAGTTATCGATGTTTAGTTTGAACTAGAAAGTGTTTGTTTGAAAGAAAAAATTATTCTACAGCTACATGATGGATGTTATACATTTTAGGCTACGTAATGAAGACGACAATTAAGTATGTACCATAATTTTAGTTTCTTCACCACACCATCAGATGTGCGTGTGATTTTTAAGACCCAGTTCCATTTCAAGTGCAGCAATGGTGTAATTAGAACTCGAACATGTGATACGACTTGAATATTGAAGCGTATGATCTTAATTGTTGGATAATAATTGTCTTTGAATTCTAATTAAAGTTTAACTAAATATGAACTTCATTACAAAAGATATTCTAAAAGCTCATCGTGTATTTTTTTTTTTCATTTTTCATACAAGTATCTTGAATCCTTCAGTAATTATTTTCAGAAAAATTAAATGAAAACTTCAAAAGAATCTTAAATGTATTACTGATTCGAAATTAAATATATGTTAGTAATTTACAAACTGGTTTGTTTGTTTTTGAAAACGAATGTGTAAATTGTGTGAGAGTTATTAAATTATAAATTAACATGATTATTGAGATGTATTAATGTAAAATATGTAGTATGTTTGATATAAGTTTAAATTATTTTAATAGTACATAATTTTTATCTTTATAATTTTAAATAATAATTATCTGTAAGAGAAACATAAACTAAATGCAAGCTGTAACTAAGAAATTCTGGAAATATAATGTTACCTTTTTTAAATTCTTCATAATACAAGTTAAGAAAAATATTGCTCGCTAATGGCTAGTGAAATTTCAACTATTAAAAGAACAATTCAATCTATGAATATCTCTTCCCAACCTCACCGCTATACTATAGAAAATACAGTTTATTTCCATTATTAACATGCTTTGGAAAAATAACATGCGAATACTAAAAAGTGCAAATAATAGAGTAAAATAAATTCATATTTAATGAAGCAACCAAAATAAGAGCAAATATCGCAAATGATTATTCGTACAGTAATGATAAAATATGATTAATTTACCAAATAAAAATCTCCTTAAATACATTCCACAAAGCATAAAATTTCTGTCTAGATATCGCTCAAAAATAAAATTTAAATTACGTAATTGAAAATAATTAGATTTTTGCAACTCTTCTAAATTCGTTGCATTACTTATTACAGAGAAGGATGATTGTATTATGAAATCTTATCAACAAAATGTATACAGTAATACCTCGACTTACGTTATTCCGACTTATACAAATTCAGGGCCAGTTAGCCGAGTGGTTAATATCGGACCGTGGTTGCCTTGTCTAGTTCGAGCCAGTACGACTAAGACCCGCCCTGCAGGGCGCGATCACGTTAAATCTGTCGAGCTGAAACGTCCTCCGTTGGTGTGGTGGGGGTAGCTAGGAGAGGGTACCAGCTCAGGTGTCGTCCACGCACTTGACTATGGTTCAATGTGGTCCGTGCAAAAGCCCTCGTGTAGCTTAACAGTGAGGCGTTAATATTCAATCAATCAATACGAATTCAGAGTTATGCGATTTTCAAATATCGTCTTTTTAATTTTTTTCATCTTTGAAACTCATGCGGAATCATTGCCGGGGCCTGATAAATTGGTAATTTGATTAAAGAAGTTGCCAATCTTGCCAGGAAAATAAATTTAGAAGTGGATAGTGATGACGTTCAAGAACTGCTGAATTCTCCTACAATCAAGAGCTGACAACTAATGAGCTCATAAAAATGCATGGGCAAGACATTGAAGAACTTGAGTCTTTAGACCTAGTTCCATCAGAAGATCTAATGACTGTTGGTAATTTGACAGAAGGCCTCAGTTTAATTGATAATACATTTAGAAAATACAGAGTTCAACGAAGAGCATACTTTTACAACTAAACAAGGAATAAAAAAAATATTAGCACACTACGAGGAAATTTAGCGATAGAAAAAAATCTGGGAGCCTTTCTTATTAGAGTTTAAGAAGCTATTTACATCAAAATAGCTTTGGTTTGCGATTTTTTATTGTTATCTAAGACTTAATTAAACATATTTTTCTAAATTATTATTTTCTCCCCGGACCCATCTAAAAGTACTTTATATGTATTTATGTGCAAAATTTACCCCCACTTACGCGAATTCGACTTTGGCGATTATCATTCAATCCCACCTATCGTGTAAGTTCTGTGTATTTCTGTATTACTGAAATCAATTAAATTCTCATCATTATTCTAAAGAACTCCATTATAATACGAAGATTTTAAGAAATCGAAATTATGAATGAGAAGCAATTTCTTGCCAGAAAATGCCGAGTCCTTTTTCCAGAATACATTACTGTGTGTGTTCCATTTTTAAGAATACATTTTTCTTCAATCAGAGTTTGAAGAAGTGCAAGGTCAATAAACATCTTTTACAGATTAAATACATCAATATACATTATTTCTATACAACTCCGTACTCAATGTGGCAACCAAAATCCCGATGCATTGAGAGCAAATCCGGCATGATTTAATCTTTCAATCAAGTTCACCTTTTGTTAAATATTAGAAGATTAAACCTGTGTATATAAACTGTCAACATATTTTTCAAATGTTTCCTTCTAGCAAATTCCTACTTTCAACCATAAGCCGCTTTCCTATCTTGATGTAATCGCAAAATAAACTTCCGCAGATGGAACACACACACAAAATAGATCATAGAAATAATCATCACGTTCTTTAATAACTTAATCAAACCACTTTGGGGTTAGCAAGGAATTAAATGAACGGTTTGCCGAATTTCTCCATCCCCGGAATTACAGGGGCGAGTATAATCTACAAGGAAAAGAAAGAGTAAGATTCTGATTCGGTAATTGAATAAGGGTTAACTGGGTTCAAAGTTAAGTTCCAGGAATGTGTGGACAGAATGCATAAGCCACCTTTTTCTTACGGATAAAACTACGTGGCAAAGCATTCATAGTGGGTCCAGCATCCTAAACAGCGAACGGTCATAAAGATCCGTAGAAGATGCTACTATGTTTTAACCTTGATTTTTATATCACATTTTAACCTATTTTCTAGATTATTAAAGCTCTTTTTTTCTAATATATCCGCTAAATTATGATACACTTGATAGCGTTGTTTAGATTGTCAATAGAATACAAATGAGTAGGATATGCATGTATTTATCTATATTTTTTTTTAAAAAAGGAATCATTAAAATATCGTAGTAATTTTATTCGATTTGATAGAATTTTTTTTTATTTCGTAGTTTGTGTATTTCCTAGGTGGAAAAGAATGTTTTTAAAATCTATGTTTTTTCGTCAAAATTTTAAAAGTAATTTTAAATAATTAAGTATAAATTGTATTTAATGATTTTCGTATTGAATTAATTAAAATTAATTATATCTTCTGTCAGAAAGTATTAACATTTAATAGTTATCGTCTAATTTTAAGAGGTCACAGATATTTCCAGTTGTTTCTTTTTTACCACAGAATAATAAGTAATTATGAAATAAAAAACTCATTTAAGGGAAGATAAGGAAGAAAAACTGTTTCTTCTAAGAACATTTTAAGGATTGAATAAATTGAAAATTTTCGACTTTGATGAACAAATAAATGTTTCAGTTAATATTAAACTTATATTTTCCCCCAAAATTGCGCAATGTATGATTTACTTAACTAATAAAATAAAAAAAATAAAATACTTATTGAATAATATTTTATTACAGCATTTGTTTGTATAACTTTCTAAAAATTGTTGTACATATTTTCATAACGACGTTTTTGACGCTTTAATTTGTTAAAAAAGTAATTCATACATTTATTAAACAACTTTCTTCATTATAAATATAAATAATTTTACTAAATAAATTTTACCAAAATAAACTTTTTCAAGTAAAAGAAGTAAAAGAGCTTGCAGTTTAGTTGATAAACTTAAAAATTTCTTTGTGCTAATATAAAAAGTTTATTTAGAAAGCATGAAACATTCTGAATAATGTTCAGCTGCATTCAATTAATTAAAAATTATTTATTTTCTTTCATCTCAAATAATTTAATCAAAGAAATCTTTATAACTAATACATTTGAAAATTAAAATTTCATTTTGCACATCCGATTCAAAATTATAAATATGAACTCCTTAAATTATTAAAAGTTAAAAAAATGCGAGGTTAATACTTTGAATTGGTAATAACTTTTTTAAAAAATGTATTTAACCGGACAAATACTTGCTCAAAAGGGTAAAATGATCAACTTATTTTTACTCATTATCTTTACAGTCTCTGAAAAGAAATATATATTTTTAACAAAATGAGAATTACTTAATGTCTGATTCTATTTATCAAACTAGATCGAACAATACATGAATAAAACATAGAATTTCGAACGCAGCGAAGGTTACAGTTTCGCTAGGAAGAATCGATAACCTAAATTAGGTAATAATCGCCCACGAAAACCTGACAGAGTTCTAGTCAAATTATTATAACTAAAGTCTTGTCACGGTTGCAGTAAAAAATTAAAATAAAGTTCTAAGACATATAAGCAGAATTATTAAGCGATTATCATCTATTAACCTAAAAAAAACTTCCTAAATCGGTAACCTAAGGGTCTTCGAAATCATATATTCAAGCATCAGAGTTCTAAAATAAATGGATTACACTCAATAATAAAGGTTAATGACTGGACGATGGAAAAATGTTGTATATATTTTATTATTTAAAATAAGACGTTAACTATTGAACTGTAATTGAGACTTCGTGATATTTCAAATATGTGCTTACTTAAAGATCGAGCTGTGACAAAGTTCATGCTTAATTTAGAGTCTATTATCCTTACTTATATGTGAATAAGTATTTATGTAAAATAATATTCATCGTAAATCCTTATAAGTCATTTTTTTAAAAAATATTGAATGCTATTTTTATGGTTAAATATTTGCTTTTTGATGTCAAAGATGAAAGACTTTATAATTGAGTAATTTAGAATGTACTTTTATTTATATATTAAGGGTTCTTACGTGTATTATCGCAACTGTATTGTGTGTGGCAACATTATATGAAAGGAAGCACATGGTTGTCAATTCAACGTGTACGATACGTGCGAAATCAGGTTTGCCATCTTGCCTAGTTATCTTGAACGTTGGCATTGTTGTGATAGTACGTAAGTACCAAAAAAAGTGATCGATGTAGAAACGATAAGGAACTAATACAAATCACACGCACACAAAGCATTTATTCCATTTTTAGTATGTTCAATGAATTTAGTTTTATATCATTGAAAAGGACATTAATTTAAAAGTTGACAAGTTCTCATGTGTTTTAAACTAATATATTTTTAAAGAAATTATACTTTTTTTACATTGAAATTATCGCGTACAACAAACAGTTAAAACTGATATTTTTTAAAAGGGCAATTAAATTTTCATAGACTTTTAAAGATGCTTTGGATATATCTATGTAATATGGAGAACATACCACCTAAAATGTTTTCTTTCTGCAAAATTAAATGTTGTTAAATTGCAATTTTTTTTTTCAATATCTGAAAAAACGTTGCTTATTTTAATAGGAATACAAGATTAAAAAAGTGCTAAAAGTACTAATTTTTTGGGATTTCAAGAAATTTCTTACGAATAGTTTGTATTAGTGTTTATATCATGGCACATGAGTAATGTGATATGTTACATTGAAATGAGTGCCATACTGTTTAATCTCGAATAATTGTAAACAAAACAGTTTGTTGCCACTAGAATCATGCTAAACTTAAAATTCAATGACGATTAAAAAGTTAACACTAATATTTTTCTTATAATATACTTACAACCTTTTTAGTTACTAAATTTATTGCCATTTTTTGCGAGTATTGAAATAATATTTTAAATTAAAAGAATTCTCAAAAAATTTTTTTAAATTCTTTACGGGGTATAAAATGAGGAATGAGAGTCAAGGGAATTATGAGCTAAAAATTAAAAGAAATGAAATAGTTTTAAATTCGTCATTTTTTTTTTGAGAAACAAAAAAAGTAAATACTTTTTCTTTCATAAAATTTTTTTTGAATAAAATATAAAATATTTCCCAAATGCATTTATTATCTCTTTTATTATATTAAAATAACTTTTTTTTTAAAAAAAATTCAGGCTAAAAACAATTTTTGAATAAAAAGAATCTTTTTAAAAAATTAAAAAAAATATTTCAAGACAATTTATTCAAAAAAAAAATAATAAAATCGAAAATACGTTGAATTGTTGTGGTACTTTTTAAAAAGTGGAAAATGTTGAAAAATAAAACTGATTGAAATGGTTTTGTTTCTGTAAAAAGCAGATAAATACAAATATTAAAATAATACCTTCAAAAAAATTTTGGGAAAATTTATCATTTTATACTCATTCCATTTAAAAACTTTGAAATCTTTCTTTAAAGGCAACAAAAAACGGCCCAAAAATGTTTCATTTTTATTCTTTAATTTGGGGTAAAAACTATTCTTTTAAATACCATTTAAATTTTTTAAATAAAAATTTTTTTTAATTAGAAATATTTTAGCAAAACAAAAAATGGTTAAGTTTTCCTTTAAATGACAATTTCATAAAAGTGTAAGTTTCAACACAAAAAGACATGTTTGAAAAGTATTTATGTCATGGTATTGTGTGTGTGAAACATTGTGAAAAAATTTAAAAAAATGCAAAAAAAATATTTTAATCAGAGATGTTGTGAAATGTTTTCAAAAAAAATTTATGGATTAAAAAATACGAAATTTTTACGTTTGGATCATTTCACGGGAATTTTTTAAAAAAA
The DNA here is from genome assembly GCA_019973955.1 of Trichonephila inaurata madagascariensis. NCBI lineage: Eukaryota > Metazoa > Arthropoda > Arachnida > Araneae > Nephilidae > Trichonephila > Trichonephila inaurata. Next base: position 104,277 of record BMAV01011840.1, on the reverse strand, counting down.
GAAACTTATCAAAAATTTAAAAAAAAAACTTGAAAAAAAAAAAAAAAATAAAAAAAGAGCAAAATAACTTTTGAGTTGATAATTTTAAAAAATGTCCCATTATAGTTATTTTAACATTATCGATAGCGAAATACTAAATTTCGTAAATTATATATATTTTTTTAGTATTTTATATAGTATTGTGAGTTCCTTATTCAATAAATATTTCTAAATAATAATTCGTTTGAAGAATCGGCAATCATATGTAAAAAAGATGCTTTGGATATATCTATGTAATATGGGAGAACATACCACCTAAAATGTTTTCTTTCTGCAAAATTAAATGTTGTTAAATTGCAATTTTTTTTTCAATATCTGAAAAAACGTTGCTTATTTTAATAGGAATACAAGATTAAAAAAGTGCCAAAAGTACTAATTTTTTTGGGATTTCAAGAAATTTCTTACGAATATTTTGTATTAGTGTTTATATCATGGCACATGAGTAATGTGATATGTTACATTGAAATGAGTGCCATACTGTTTAGTCTCGAATAATTGTAAACAAAACAGTTTCTTGCCACTAGAATCATGCTAAACTTAAAATTCAATGACGATTAAAAAGTTAACACTAATATTTTTCTTATAATATGCTTACAACCTTTTTAGTTACTAAATTTATTGCCATTTTTTGCGAGTATTGAAATAATATTTTAAATTAAGAATATCTCATAAAATTTTAAATTACTTTACAGTATAAAATGAGGAATGAGAGTCAATGGAATTATGAGCTAAAACATTAACATAGAAATGAAATAGTTTTAAATTCGTCAGCTTTTTTTTTCTTTTTGAGAAACAATAAAGTAAATACATTTTCTTTCGCGAAATTTTTGAATAAAATATCAAAATATTTCCCAAATGCATTTATTATCTCTTTTATTATATTAGAAATAACATTTTTTTTAAAAAAAAAAATTCAGGCTGAAGCTGAATTTTGAATCAAAAGAATCTTATTAAATTAAAAAAAATATTTCAAGACAATTTATTCCAAGAAAAAGGAATATAATCAAATCGAAAATACGTTGAATTGTGTCGTGGTACTTTTTTAAAAGTGGCTTTAAATAGTTGAAAAATAATCTGATTGAAATGGTTTTGTTTCTAGTATTAAAAGCAGATATAAATACAAATATTAAAAATAATACGCTTCGTAAATATTGGGAATATTTATCATTTTATACTCGATGTCCATTTAAAATCTTTGAAATCTTTCTTTAAAAGGCAACAAAAATCGGCCTAAAAGTGTTTCATTTTCATTCTTTAATTGGGATAAAAACTATCTCTGCTTTAAATACCATTTAAATTTTTAAACTAAAATTTTTGAATTAGAAATATTTTAGCAAGCAAAATGCTATGGTTAAGTTTTTCCTTTAAATGACAATTTCATAAAAGTGTAAGTTTCAACACAAAAGAGACATGTTTGAAAAGTATTTATGTCATGGTATTGTGTGTGTGAAACATTGTGAACCCAAATTAATAAAATGCAAATAAATATTTTAATCAGAGATGTTGTGAAATGTTTTTCAAAAAATATTTATGGATTAAAATATACGAAATTTTTCATCGTTTGGATCATTTCACGGGAATTTTTGTAAAGAGAAACTTATCAAAATTTAAAAAATCTTGAAAATAAAAAAAATAATACAATAAATGAGCAAAATAACTGTATGATTGATAATTTTAAAAAAAATGTCCCATTATAGTTATTTTAACATTATCAAGATAGCGAGAATACTACGCGAATTTCGTAAATTATATATATTTTATAGTATTGTTATATAGTATTTGAGTTCCTTATTCAATAAATATTTCTAAATAATAATTCGTTTGAAGAATCGGCAATCATATGTAAAAAAAGTTATTGAACATTTATTAATGTCGATACATATTAGGCAACGCAATTTCGATGCATATTTGTATATGCATCCTATAGATATATTCTTGTCTTGTTTCATCCCAGAAAAAACTATTGAGTTGAGCCTTTCACTCTGGAATAATTTGAAAATTCGAAATTCAATATTTTTAGGATTTATTCCCGTAACATTATTTTTATAGTTTTGGAAATGCGAATATATTTTTATAACCATGTTTGGGAAAAACCTAACATGAAATAAATCTAGATTTTTCTTTTGATAGTTTATGTTTCGCCCATTTTTCATTTTATTATTACTCCCTCAAGAAGTGAAAATCTTTGATAAACCAAAGATTATATATATTCTGGATGGGATGCTGCCTGAAACATTGCTAAAATGTGTCCTGTGTGTGAGAATGAGGGTTTTCTAACTTAAAGTTAAAATATTTTTTTTTTATGTTTTTAACTTCAGATGTAAAGAAAATAAATTTACTATTAATTTAAGCACTTTAATTAAAAAAATTACACACGCACGCACACACACACACACACACACTGAATAAAGATATGTGCTATTAATATCGGTGAAAACCAAACCGGAACATAAATGTCTGGATGCATATTAAAATTTAGAAGAAAACATAATTTATAAATCATGCATAAAAATTATAACAATTTAAGATTTTTTTAACACGTTTTTATAAGTTTCACTTGTATGTAATGGAATCTTTGAACTCGATTTTTACCCATTTTAAAAGGTCAGATTAATTCGAAATTTTGCACACTTGTCAAGAACCCATGACAATACAACAATTTCATAATTTTGTTTCATTGTTCTGATCAGGATTTTAAAAATTAAGGATTTACGAGATATGATGACTAATTCATTATATCGTTTCTAGATTTGGCGACTAAGTGCATAAACCTTGTTCAGATTTGGCGACAAATTCCAGATTTAGCAACTAAAAGATTAAGGTATAACCCTAAAACCGCAAAATAGGCTTCTAGTTAATAAAAAATAAAACAAAAAAAGTGTTCTTAACGTGAAAAAAGGTAGGATGGGTGGGTGCGTAGTTTTTCTGAAAATGGAAATAAAAAGACTCGTGCATGTGAATAAAAATAATTTATGTTCTAACTGCTAAATATTTTTTTTATTTTAACATGCTTTTATAAATTTCACTTGTATGTAATGGAATCTTTGGACTCGATTTTTACCCACTTTAAATGTCAGATTCATTCGAAATTTTGTACACTTGTCAAGGACCGATGACAATACAATAATTTTAAAATTTTGTTCCATTGTCCTGATCAGGATCGTCAAAAAATAACGATATTAAGGATTTTGATGTTTGGCGACTAATTCATTATATCGTTTCCAGATTTGGCGACTAATTGCATATACCATTTCCAAATTTAGAGACTAATTCCACGTATGGCGACTCAAAGACCTTACCCCTTAAAAAGGCGCAACCCCAAAAATGAAAACCCTTGGTATTTTTTCAAATAAAACAAACAAAAGAAGTGTTCTTTATGTGAGAAAGGACTAAAAAAAGACTCATGTTTACGAATAAAAATAATTTATGTTCTAACTGCTAAATATTTTTTATTCTTATAAAGCAATATTTTTAGAATGATGATACGAATTAACATTATAGCAATCGCTTAAAAGGTGATAAATTTATGTTCTGACTGCTAAATATTTTTTTATTTTGGTAAAGCAATACGTTTAGAAGTGATACGAATAACATTAAAGCAATACTTTTTAAAAGGTGATAATACGATTGACATATAATATTTCTTTATACACACTTTTATTAGTTAGATAAATTCAACAAAGAATAAATGATAGTTTTAAAAACTAAGAAAACAGGCTTCTATATTAGATCGAACTAAAAAATGAAAAACAAATTATAGTTTAAAAAACACGCTTTTATAGTGAATCGAAGTAAAAAAAATAATTCTTAATTTTAGAATAAAATGATTAACGAGAAAATTAATGTCATTGGGGTAAAAGCGTGGAGTGCTCTATATTAATTGTTATAATTTATTACCAATTCTATTCCGAAATGCTGAGTTAGTGTAAAAATGTTGTACAAAGCACCCCACGCTTTTACCCCAATGACATTTATTTTCTCGTTAATCATTTTATTCAAAAATTAAGAATTATTTTTTTACTTCGATTCACTATAAAAGCGTGTTTTTAGTTTTTTTAAACTATAATTTATTCCTTTAAAAATATATTTACGTATTATAATAACATTGACCAGTTTCACCAAATAAAAGGATGTTGTCAATTCAAAAGATCAAAAAATGCTGCCTTCGTATTTATTGTTTTGTAACATGCGTGGGAACGGTTTTCCACCACATTGGATACATATCGTAGCATTTGGCGACGTCTTTTGATTCAAAGATATTGTCTACGGTATAATATGTAAGTATCGGGGAAAAAAATAACTAAAAACAGTTCATATTTTTATCACTTGAATCGTTTCATTTGTAAATTTTTATTGAGGTTTTTGAATTTTAATGTTAGTAAACAATTTGGTATTTACGTATTATCGCTATTATCGCCAACTACATTAACAACTCGCCAAGTTTGCAACCCCGATTTCCTTATGTGTTGTATGCGTTGAATCGGCAATCATGTGCTCGGTTTCATTTTTTGTCGCCAACTGGTTGCGATAACACGTAAGTACCAACAATTTTAAATAAACGTTCGGAATAATATAATTTTAAAATATTTCGAGTATGTTTAAAATAATTTTTTTTTTTGCAAAAAAATAGATTCCTTCTTTTAAAATGCTTTAAAATTAATTGTTTTTTTACTTTTTCAGATAGACGAATTTTACTGCCTATTGTGCTTAAAAGCGTGTTCAAAAAGCCCCGTAAGTATTTCCTTTTTTTTAGAACTTCTACAAATACCACTAATGCATTTTGAGAAATGGAACATTAATTAATTTAATATCATATAAACTGAATACACGAATAAGGAATTTAGAGATATTGGCTTGATAAAATCTAACTTTTTGATAAAATAAACATTGTTTCATTTTTTAATTGAAACGTATACTATCAAGAATTATATATTATTATAGTTACCTGTCTTTTCTTACATATTTTTCATCTATTATTCTTTCAATTTTTCTACTCTATAAAGTCCAGTAGTGCACAATGTGATGAAAGCTGCTAATACCTCAAAATCCTCATCTATTGTGGTATGGAAATTAGGAAAATATCTTACCTGATTAGTGTCATCCTCATCATTTAATCATGGTTTAGAATTATGAAGTACAAGTATGCCAATTAATATCTCTAATATTGCTGCACTATGGATAACCAAGGCTACGCATTTTCAAGATTTAACAGGGTATTACTTGCGGATCAATGCGGCTATGTTTGAAGTAGTAATTAATTAATTCAAAATGATAGGTTCAGTCATAACATACGAGTTAGTCATAATTAATATGAAGATAAAGAAAATCCTATAATGCATAATGATTTTTCGACTAGTAACATAATAACGTTTTGCATAAATAATTATGCATAGAATATTTTATGATGAATTACTTTACCAAATATTAAATTCAATGTACCTAATATTAAAATTCGTATTACTTCCATAATATTTTAGGTATAACAACATATTTTATGACATTTTGTTGCGTTAAAACGCATCGTCATAGAAGACTAAATTTGAGGGGGTACTTTTCCGTTTTACCGGCGCAGGCGATAAAGTCGCCAAAAATGATATTGGCAGCAAATGGAGTATTCCCGCTGGTAACCATTTACCACCACATTTTTAAAACAAGTCGTGGTCTTCTCTTATGAGTAACGTCTTTGCCACAATGCATCAAAAGCAGATGAAAACCCAATAAGAATTAATATTTTTCAACATTTTTTATGTGTATATTGTTTTCAGTCGCCAATATAGCCAGCTTGGTGAATTTGCGCAGGCGAAACGGATAAGTACCAAAAAAGATTACTTAAGTAAGAGGAATCATGCTAAAATTCTCTCACAAACATTTTGTGTCCGTGGTAGCTTAGTAGTCATGGTCATGGACTAGTGGTCATCGTCACGAAAATTTGGACAGCCTTCATGAGATCAAGCCTTGGTGTCACTGAAAACCCGTCGTGTAAAGGAACAGAAGAAAATTAAATCCGCCGAGGTTCAGAGTCCTCCCATTGGCGTGGTGAGGAAGCGCAGAGAGGGGGTGACAGCTCAGAAGTTGTTCTTGTCTCGTGCCCGAGGCTCAAAATTACGAGGTCTGTCACCACCAGTCCTCGTGCTCTTTATAAAGTAATGTTAATAAACACTCAGAAACATTTGGGTACTTACGCATTATCGAAACCTATTGGCGACATATGAAACGAAGCACATGGTTGCCAATTCAGCGTTTACGACAGATAGGAAATCGGGGTTGCCAACTTGGCGAGTTATTAATAGAGTTGGCGATTGTTGCAATAATACGTAAGTACCAACATTTCATATTAATAATATTTTCAAAGAAACAGATTGAGTTATTATAATCTTCTATTTATTGGTATGAATTTCAATTCAAATCTTAATCGGATTCCTTTCATAAAGTATGTAATAGCATACAACTAATGAATTGGTTATTTATTTGATCAAAATTCTATATGACATACAGTCAGTCAATTTAACTGGATAGATCAGATTTCTCATTCAAAAATATTCAATGCAATGGTGAATTGTTTCCAACTGTTACCCAAATCATGAATAATTGAAATATTTTAGAATGACGCTAAATATTACATGAAATTAAGTTGACGTATTTCATGTTTAAAGGATGAAACTTACAATTAAATATTTATTATCAGTAATGTTTATTTTAAAATAACCGAAATCAAAGCATGATATTTCATGAAAACAATATTTTATTAAAGTAAAAGTATAACTAAAATTAAAAAGGAAATTTTCTTTGAATTCAGAATTAAAAATCAAGCACGATAGATTTTAATAAGATTATTTAATTTTTTTTCTCACGCGGAAGGATTTTTAAACGGAAAAACGTTTTAATCCCCTTATTAATATGGTTAAGCACTCTTTTCTTGCTATTAAAAGTTATTTTTAGAATCAAAACATTCAAGTTCCATAATTTTTTGATAACTTTGACGTGAATAAATTTGACTGATGATAATTAGATAAAAATCCGTTACGGAAGGCGACAAAGTTGAAAAAGAAAAAAATTATTTTATGAAAAATCTTGATTGATTAAATTTGTGGCAAAATTATAATAAGCTTAAAAAGAGATTATCTAAATAATAATAATACGTCAAACTTTTCCTTTTTGTTGTCACTGATCTCCGAAAATTATCATAAAAACGTTCAGAGGATAAATTATTTAATTAAAAAAGTAAAAGATAATAAGGTGAAGGAGTCCGTGTGAAATATAAAGTCAAAACGATCGAAGCGAGAGAATAGAAATATATCAATACAGGGAAATACCGAAAGCGGATAAAAAAAATTCAAAAGCGGATTCATAAACGCGAATCAAGTGATACAAACGATTTAAAATTAATCGTTGATAATAAAAACGAAATAAATTTCTTGGCTCAATTGAATTTTTAAACTTTTGTAAAAATGAAATAAACGAGATAGTTAAATGATATAAGACAAACATTGGAAAAGCGTCTTACTTAATTACACTTGTACTCGACTCGGTACTTAAGTGTTATACTTTCGACCCATTTCGCCGAATAAAAAGATGCCACCAAATGTTGTTGTTGTTGTTGTTGCTGGCGTGTCCATGATGTGCAGATTGATAAAAAACAAGTAATATATAAAAAAAATTAAGTCAATTCCTACTTAGATCAACAAAGAAAATTTTTATTTTAGCTACTTTTTATTAAAAAGTTACAATTAATATAAATATGTATATACATAAGACAGAATCCCAATATTAAGCGGTAATTAATTTTTATTAATAATCATTAAAGTATCGTATTATCATCCAAAACAATCGTGTATATAAAATTTCAGTTCAACTGAATGCCTTAAAATGTGAAAAAAAAAAATCTTTTAAAGTTTTGACCCAAGTCGCTAAAAATGAAACCAACGTGGCTGTATCTGTAATTCTTTAAATCATTAGTTTCAATCAATTTTAATTAATTATAATTAAATTATCGTATTTTTATTCAAAACAATAGTGTATAGAAAATTTCAGCTCAAATGAGCGCTTTGTAATGTATTTTATTAACAATTGAATATTCTAATAAGATAAATAAATAAATATATAGAGAGTGTGAGCTAATAGTAGGAATTGAAAAAAAGAAGCTTTAGATCGCTTCGAAGCTGTTGAAGACAGTTTCGGCAACCTCAACAGTTTTATCAGAGCAGATCAAGCCAAATGCTGTAATCTTTATAATCATTATGTTTGAATATGCACGGGAGCTGCTTTCCGCTATTGGCAGCATATCGTAGCATTTGACGACGTCTTTTGACTTGACGAAATTGATTAACGGTATAATGTACTAAGTAACCCTATCTCTTTTTACATTGTCTTTTTTGCATGGTTTTGAGGTACTTACGTATTATCGCAACCTATTTGCAACATTATATGAAACGAAGTACATGATCGCCAATTCAGCGCATACAACACTAGCGAAATTGGGGCAGCTATCTTGGCGAGTTATCTTGAACATTGGCATTGTTGTGATAATGCATAAATACTGGTTTTGAAATAAAATGGTCCAAGAAAAAGCCGAATTTCTAATTTTTAGTAGTTGATTTCGACACAATTTATGTATGCTGATTGTTACGTGAAAGGATGAGAACAAAATTAATCTATTAACCTCTAATTTTATTTTTGAAGACCTTAAACTTGGCGTATGACTGGAAAACGATTTTTTTGTTTCAAAAGTAAAAGGCCCCATAAAATTTCAACGAAATCATAATATTTGCTTAGATGGGTGACAAAAATTGTATGAAGAATTTGCAAAAAACTACAAACAATCAACTACTATAAAAACAACGAATGAACTAATAGATTTTTTGATTAAAAAGTCAGTATTTTGAAATATTTCGGGAAGCAATTCCTTTTTTCAAATCGTCCATAGTCGGATGAAAATTTTCGTTGCATTTAAGTATGGCGTTAACAAATGCTCTTATTACTTACATATAAGTAACGATAAAATATTTATTAATATTATTTCTAATACTTTTAAAACGTTTTTTAACCTCTCAAACACGTAAATGTAAATACACATACTATTTAAAAACGGCACTTACGTATTCACACACACACACACATACCGTTAGATAATTTTGCCAAACCAAAAGACGTCGTCTAATACCGCTATAAGCAGCTAATGATGGAAAACCTTTTCCACACGTGTTCAAATACAACAATTACAAGATGGCTGCATTTGGCGATGTCTTTTAGTTGGCGAAATTGATTGATAGTAGTACACGGTAGATGGTAGAGCACGGTACCCTAGAAATTTATACAATTGACTTTCCATCACTTTTTTACACAAATTTTTGAACTAAATAGCATTCTTATCCCATTTCACACTATCTTTTGATAATATTGATGGATCCTCCTTTCTTATGATACAAATTTAATTTTTTCTATATGGATTTTTTACACTGCATTTCGAGGAACTTATCCACCGTGCAAAACATGTAATATAATTTTTTTTTAAAAAAATCAATTCTTGCTTAGATCAACAAAGAAATTTTTTATTTTAGCTACTTTTTATTAAATAGTTACAATTAATATTAATATTAATATCGCATTGTTATCCAAAACAATCGTGTATATAAAATTTCGGTTCAACTGAATGCTTTAAAACGTGAGAAAAAAAAACTTTTCAAGTTTTGACCCAAAGTCGCCCAAAGGGTCACTAAGATGCCAAAAATGATGCCAACGTGGCTGTATTTGTAATTCTTTGAATAATTAGTTTTAATCAATTAATTTTTATTAATTATAATTAAATTACTGTATTGTCATCCCAAATAATCATGTTTTTAAAATTTCAGCTCAATTGAGCGCTTTAAAGTGTATTTTATTAACGATTGAAAATTCCACCAAGATAAATAAATTAATTAATAAAAATATAGAGAGTGTGAACTAATAGTAGGAATTGAAAAAGAATTTAGTGTATATCATTAGCTTAACATTACAAGAATATATGGTGTTATAAAATACAAAATAAAGTAAAATGCACAATAAAAACCTATATTCTTTTTCAAAGTATTGAAAATTAGTAAGAATATATTTATACATCTATAAGTAAATGTAATAACAATTACTTTGATTATAATATTTTGTAACCAGTAAATTTGTATATATATATAACGGGTAACCCTTTTTAAATACCAGTATCTACTTTCAGGGTGCAGTGGAGAAGATATCATGCCACAAAACCGGGCTTTCAACAATAGCTTCATGCATCACTAGCTCCCACATGAAATCGAGAATAGTTGCTATTGAAGTAAGTTTTCTTCTCGCCTTTGGTATTGATTAAATCTTATTAAATTTCTAGATGAGATACTTCCATTGTGCATTTGTTTCATCAACAGATTGATTGTACAGATTTGAAATCGCGTGAGAGTTAATTGTGACACCTATAAAAGCTAATTAATTATATTAACCTATGATCCTGAATGGAATCAGTGCGTAGATGAATAAGGGATGAAAAATATTTTATATATATTTAGGTTAATGGTAAAAGAATAATTATTTTTTTGAAATGGGGAAGCATAAACAAATTAATTTAAGGTCAAAAACTGTAAAAATACATTTAGAAAAAAATGAGTTTTGTCTGAATTTAAACAATTTTAATACCTATTTCATAAATTGATTTTCGTATAATAGTTTCTTAGGGTATTATTTTAAAAAATTATATATATATATGCGACGAAATATTTTATAACATTATTAAAATGTATTGCTTTAAATTATAAAGTGTCACGAAAATTTTAATTATACATAGTGATATCATAAAATGTTTGGTGAAGATTCCTTATTTCGAGTTTATTTTATAACCTTCAACGAAATTAATTCTTAAATAACAGTGTACCAGTTTAAAGAACACGTAATCGTTTTTTTCAAATATTTGCAATTAAAAATATTATTTGTTAAATTTAAAGTACATTCTCTCTCTTCTCATTATAGTCTATAAAAAAAAGAAAACGAAATAATGAATGCATAAACATCACCGATAAATTCATTACAAATTTTTAAAAAAAAATTGGATTCATTTTTAAACAGTTTGATTGAACAGAAATCTACTAGAATATATATTTTTTATTTATCAGCTTCTAACTATTGTCTGTCGAGCTCCTGAGTTTGGCAATAGTCGTGTCTTGGAAGCCATGACAACTGTTCGAATACTTTTCGGTGAATCCGTCCGCTTCAAATTCCTTGTGTCTGTCCTCAACAGTAACATCACAAGTACATCAGGATTAGAGGTAAGCGAACATATTTTAAAAATATTTTATTACATGTGTGTGTGTGAACAATTTAAAATAAAAAAATCTTTTAAAATTTCTTTTAGTAAAGATTCCATAAAATTTATTTTCATTTATTGCGCATCAGTTAGTTTCAACAACACAAATTAACGAAAACTAAGAGCAGAGACATTTTAAGGCATCGACCAACTGGGACTAGGGTCTCGGACTCGGTAGGACCTCATTTCCTTCTTGATTCAGCCTCTCTCTCTCAATAAGATCACACGATTCAAATCATTTTAATTATCAAATATTATTTCTAGACATATTCTCTGAAAAACCGGGAATTTCTAATAATATTCCAACTGGTAACAGTGCCTAGGCCTACAGCTATACCTCATTATTTAGTTGAAGGGCGGTAGCCAGTCGAGTCGATTTGTGCTTAGGTTTGTGAGACAGTGAAACATGTTATATTTATTTGGTATGGGTTACCATTCGTACGAGTAATTGACAACTTATGCTATTTATTGTCTACTTAAAAGGATTGCAAGTGGGTTTACTTTTGTGTAGAGATTCAGGCGTAGCTACCGCCGTATCAATGATACAGGGGCCACAACATATGTGAGGAAAATTTGTTTATATTAAGGGGCCCCAAAAAAGAGTGTGCAAGACCACTCAGACTAGCTACGCCAGTGTTCAGGTCCTAAAACTTTTAGGGAATTTAGCCCTGTTATGAACAGGTGATGTTGCAGAGCCACCCGGAATGTTGGTAAACAATTTTCTATAAAAAGTGACTTAAAAAATGTTGCTTTTGCTTGCAGATATCCTTTTGACAAATGGTTCCATCTATAGAAAGATGGTTCAGCAGAAGATGCTATTAAAACTGCTGATGGTGGAGCCTATTCAAGTGCTTTCAGTATTAGTTATCTGATGGGATGTTTTGTGACAATTTTGATGGTGAGATAGCGGCAATATCATTCGCGATCGATAAATTGTAAAGCTGTTCCAAATGCAATATTGTGTTTTTAAATCGATTCTCAAGCTGCCATTTTGTTTCTAATAAACTCATCATATAACGAAAACGCATTAGTTCATTCCTGTAGAATGAAGTTAATTGAACTTGGGAAGTCAAAAGAAAGCATTGCCCTCCAGTGGATTCCCAGCCATTGTAACATTTATGGAAAAGAGCAAACAGATAGGCTTGCTAAAGCGGGATCTCTTATGTCCCAGCCTGACTCTTATTTGCCTCTGTGTAACATCATAATAATTCTTTACAGTAAACTGCAAATTAATAGAGCTACCCTGTATGGTGATGCCTCTGCAGGTAAAAGATAGAATATCTTGCTTAACAAAAGTGGTAGAGTCCCCAATTCCTGCCTCGATCTATTGGGATTGCGTGCTTTCATTTACTTACTGGTCATGATTATTTGCAGACGCATTTACATCGCATTGGAGTAAAGAATTCGGAGTATTGCCCCTTATGCCACCAGGATGAAATGGATGGTGACCACCTCAGGCCACCCTTGTTTTAAGTCTTTTGTAAACAACTCTATGGAGATAAATTTTAATTCTTTTTATGCTTCGTCATCATTTTATTGGGCTGCTCGTCGACTAATGGCGAAGATGGCGTAGGGTAAAAAAAAAGGACCTAAAAAAATCTTAAGCCACTACTGTCTAAGAGATATCACCGAATTCGGAATGAACCTTGTTGATTTTCAGTCACCCTTCAGGCTCAAGCATTCATAAAACGTTTGATATTTTAAATAACTGGAAGAGGGGCATCATTTATTTCAAATGTTTCTTAATCTTTCACTATATAACAACAAAATGAGTTAGTGCTTTTTTTTTTCAAATCGATTTTTATCTTTATTCCGATATTTCCTTGCATAGTCGGTGGCCGAGTGCAACTTGTGACTAGTCTTCCTTCTGTCGAATCATGGGTTCTAGTTCTGTTGCCAAGCCGGCTGGGTGGTGTGATTGGGTTGTCACTGCTTTTGTACGCCTAAGGTTGCGGGTTCGACCCCGGTCAAGGTCGGTGAATTTTCATGATGTGAAAATCGACAGCGCCCATGTCGTATGCGGCATGTAAAAGCTCCCTTGAGTGCCTGTTTGGCTTGGGTGCTCTCGCGAAAATAGATTCCTAAGAACGGTTTCGCATCGTTAGAGATCAGGTGCCTTCCCCTCTGGGGAGGAAATTGGGCTTCAAAATTACTGGTGGTGATTGGTATTCCACCTGTATATGGTGCCTCACTAAAAAGAGACGCTAGCTCTTGGAGAATGTACTAGATCTGTAATGGTAAAATACCTATCCACAGCCCCATTAGAAATAAAAAAAAATTATGTTACCACTAAAGTCCCAGGGTGTAAAAAAGGCTGGAAAACAGTTCTAATGTACTATCTAGTAATAATTAAAAATTACAATTGCCTACCAAAATACGGCGATCTTAAGCGGTATTAACTCTAAGTTTCTCAGTTATTTCCGTTTGCATCCATGTACTATGTAGAGGTAGAGTGTATATTCCTGGTCATACATTTGCTCTATTTTAAGAGCTACTGTTAGAGGAAAAAAAAGGAAAACTGAATCTGTCACCTAATAATTATTACGTTAATTGTTATAAATTGTAGGAGAATAAGTAAAGAATTCTTTAACAAGAATGATAATCAAATAGTTTTTTAATATTTTTTTGTAAGATTAATTTAATACATTTAACTTATAGCAATTAATTGATTAATTTAATACATTTTTCATAAAGGCATTGTGAAGTTATATCTAGGATCGTGGTAGACAGTAACGTGTTTTATTGTTACTTACACGGTTTTTGCTTGATAAACTGGTTTAATTTTTGTCTTATTAAAAGTGGACCGTGAGATAGGAGAGACAAACGAGAGTATTCGAGGGGAAAAAAAAAGAACTAGAGGCAGCTTTGTTTTTTATTCTGTCTTTCAATAATAAAAAAAAGGCCGAAAGGTAAAAGTAGTTACTCTAATTTTATTTCGTAATAAAATCAGAAATAAATAACAGTTCGTGATAAATTAATATTATTATCTATTAAAGAGATAAATCTACTAATAGTTGAAAAATAATGTGTACTTAAGAATAATAATTAGTTCGTAATAACTATAAAATAAATCTGTAAAAATAATTTTACTCCGAAAAAATTCCTCTAATAAGCGTGAAAAAAATTTACATTAGCCAAAGGCCTAGGAAGAAGACTCTTTGACAGTATAAGTAAGATACCCGAATGTAGTCAAAACTTGTTCGACTTGTTTTATACTACTATTTAAACAGGATAAAATTTGAAGCGAGTTTTTTTAAAGATAGATAAAATCATACATTACCATAATGAGTTCGAGTTTTAAATTTTTTCAGTTTTATCTCATGCCTTTCTTTTTTTTCTTTTTTTCTTTTTGTAAATTCACTCTTTTATATGGAGTTAATAATAAACATTCGTTTTTTTAGCACCTTACAGTTTCATTTTCTAATGCTTCGGCGTATTTAATAAAGTTATTTATACCCTGAAAATTATATAAATTTAGTTAATTATTTATAACTTAAGGAAGAATTAATATTGATTTATTCTTTAATAATTTCTTGCAGTTAATAATTGATGTGTTACATTTTTAAGGTATTCAACTGCATTCGGAACCGTGATTTTAGAAAAAAAAGCGTATAAATGAACAAGTTTTAATATTTAGTGTTACATAAATTAGAATACATATATAAAATTGTTTTAAAAATAAAAAAAAAAAAAATGCACTTTTTTAGTAGAACATGAAGAAAAAATAGCATACTTTCAAAATATTCTCCTTTTTATGGAAATTGTTTCTATAATAATAATAATATTTTGTCTATATATAGCTAAAGCTTCTATACGAGATATATAATTTAGAAGTGGATTTATTCATATATTAAAATATCAAAACGGAGAAATTTTAACCTGAAACTCCGGTTATTATTTTAATCGATAGTAACTCTGAAAATAGTATGAATTCTACAAAAAAAAATACTGCTTCAGGATCCGTAGAAAAATCGTAGCTATATATAGGCAAAATATTATTATAAATTTTTTCCCTAAAAAGGGGAAAATTTTAAAATAAAATTTTTTTTATTTTTTTTCTGAAAAATTCTTTTTAAAAAATTTTTTATTTTAATAATATTTTCAAAAACAAATTTTTTAACTTAAATTTTAAAATAACTTTTCGGAATATCATTACCATTATTTTTTTGGGGGTTCCCCGGGATCCAAAACCCAAAGAAAAAAATTTTAGGTAAAAATGCAAAAAATTTAAAAAAAAATACTTATAATTATGTAGATTTTAGTCACCTATACTTATATCTAAAATAATACATCACATATACTGTTAAAATATCTCTATATATTGCAAACATTAAAAAAAAAAACAGTATATTTTTATTTTAAAATAAGCACACACATTTCCTGATATGTCGAAGATATTCAGATAAAGTTAATAATTTTAACGTTCTTTTTTAAAAGAAATAATAATTAATAATTTTTTTTCCGCTTATTTAAATGTTATACATTTACAGTTACAATCTATTTTAAATATGTCTTACCGACTTCTTTATAAATGGGCTTCTTTTGTAATTAAAAAGAGATAATATATTCTTTCTTTTCCCTTTGTGAACAGCCATGATCATCCATTAATACCAAAATAAAACAATTAAAATTAGAAAATTGTCTAAAATTTTAAACCGCAAGCTTATGAAATATAATTTATTTTAAGGTATCCGAACACGTTGAAAAGTACCAAGTTCGTTCAAAACAGATATTTTTGTTTTTTTATTTTATTGAATAGAATGATCTTTTGGTTTACAAAACACGCTTTGTTTTGTTTCTATGTTACCTAGAGGCCAAGTTACACAATCAGTTTTATAAAATTAGAAAACCAGGAGTTGGTGTTTGATCTACCAGAAAAGGGAATTTAAATTGTTTGAAATCTATCATAGCGAATCTGATAACTCAAAATGTTAAAAATGTACTTCTATAAAACTTTTTGAATCTGATATTTATATTATTTTCTAGAGAAAGGTACTAAAATATTTCTTACTGTGTGAATATTTTTTGAGTTATGGCCTGTTATTTAAATAATGGTCTCATAAAGAATGTCACATTTCTTATAATATTTACTCAATCAGCTCTAAAATTCACAAATTTTAGCAAAACATTAAAATTTTCGTACATTTTCTAGATAAATGCATCTACTTTCTTTTAGCAATACTTTTATTGATATAAGTTCATTACTTTTTTCTCTAATTGCTCTTTAAAGTTCTTAAAAGATATTACTAAAATTTCATTTATAATTGTGATTTTTGTAAAATTTAGATAATTTTTTAAATATTGTTAGCTAAATACTAGTATTTATTGGTGTTGATTATTAAAAAAGCATTTATAACGTTTAAATATGCTATTTTCTTTTTTAAAAAAAGTACAAAGGTGTTCGGATACCTTAAAAGAAAACTTTGCTAAACCTTTCGAATAAAGCACCTTTTTGTAATCACCAAACGATAAATAATATTCTCTCATTTTCTTCTTTTCTCATAATCAAGCTATAATTACTTAATTGCAAAAATAAAGATTTTTTCTTGAATATTAATAAAGAGTTCTTAAAAGAAGAAATAATTCCTTACTCTTATAATTTGATTAATTCAGATAGAGCAACGACCTAAAAAGAAGCATCTGCCCTTCGATTACGTGTTCCGCGTTGGGTAATTAGAAATCGACTAAATATTTGACATCTGTTAAAAGAACTGTAATGAACTTCCTTGGGGAGTGTAAAGGATCGACACCGTTTGATGACCGTGTTCAGTGAGACATTGACACTGAATGCGAGATATACGGACCTTGGAACACTTTCATTAATTAGCCTAGATCAGAAGCAATCACGGAACTGAACAGTGTTCACAAAATGTGGAAACATCGCCAGTCATGCTCTAGAAATGTGTTGCATAATATTAAAAGATCGGTAATAGTTGTCACACTTTTTTCCAAGGTCAGTTTTCTCATTTTTCATGAAAAATCTGGAAAAGGTTCTAGAAATTGATTAAAATAAGAGTACTAAGGAATCAAACAATTTAAGATTTTCATGCTCTTATTATTTACAATATATAATTTATTAATAATTACAAATAGTTTTTAAGATTGAAATGCTAATCTATGAAAACGAATTCAGTGCATATTTTATTTTGTACATATATAAACAAGTAATATATAAAAAAATTAAGTTAATTCCTACTTTGGTTAACAAAGAAATATTTTATTTTAGTTACTTTTTATTAAATAGTTACAGTTAATATAAATATGTATATACATATAACAGAAACACAATATTAAGTGACAAAATAGAAAGCGATTTTCCTTGCAATTTTCAATTTTCCATTCCATATAGGGTGTTAGAATATTTTTTGTTTGTTACTGTTTATTCATTAATTAAATTTAATTATTCTAAAAATAGTATAATGAAAAAGAAATCACACAATCTCAGAAATTAGGCCATCCCAGGTGGATTCGAACCCATGACCTTTGAATTAGAAATTCAACGCGCTATCCATAGGACTATAGGGACACAACGAATGATTTTCCTTTCTATATGTGCTGTTGAACTATTATTTTTCTTTATTATTTATTCATTTTTTAATTTAATTAATAAATTAATGAAGCCCAGTGGCTGAGTGGTTAGTGCATCGCGCTTCCACACCACTAGGTCCGAGGTTCACACCCCGGGCGGGGCAAGGTTGACTCAGCCTTTCATCTCTTCAGTGGGTCTATAAATGAGTGCCAAGCTTGGTTGGGAACTTAACACTAGGGATTTCGCATCAAACTGACCACCTAATCGGAACATCTGCTCATGCATCTCAGGTCCTAAGATCGCGTATACTGAGTTGTGCACTGTTGGCCTTGGCCCTCATGGGCTGTCACACTGAATTAAGTTAATGAATTAATATTTGAAAAAACTGTATTAACATCAAGTGTCATCCACTACAAGCTTAAAAAATGTATTTAAACTTGAATAGATGAATAGAAAGTATTTTATTAACGATTGAAAATTTGAACAAGATTATATATATATATATATATATATATATATATATATACAGTCGGACCTCTATATAACGAAGTCACTAAATCCCGGAAAAAGTTCATTATATGGAAAATTCGTGAAAAAGGGTTCATCTTTTAACATACTTTATATAAACCACATAAAACAAATTTTTAATTCATAAACGCTATATATTAAAAAAAAGTAATTATTCACACCTTTTTTAAAATTAATATATAATTATTTTATATATCTTACCCGTCCAAAAAAAAAAAAATAAAAACAAGAATATCGAAGAACTCACTGTATTTTCAATATTAAGAAAATAATTTTATACTAAAATTAATGAATTTTAAGGACGTTTTACAATTTAAAGCATACAAGTAATATTAACACATACATTATTTTATAATTAGAACATGGGGACAGCTCCACTGGAGGTGAAAGAGAATATCAAAGATGTTTCTAGTGAACTGGGCAATGGGGGTTAAAGGTTGCACTCCTTGGATGAAATGTCCAGAACTCTATTGCTCTCGGCGAGTTAGGATCTAATAAAACCAGTTAAAGATTTATGACCACCATAAAATGTGTTAAAGAGATAATAACTTGAAATTTTTTCATAAGTTTCTTAAAAAAAGGGAGAACAAAAACTGAATCACAAAAGAAAAAATTCGCTATATAGAAAATGCACTTCGTTATAGAGAGCAAAAGAAAGCGATTTTTACGAAGAAAATCATGAAATGTTCAAGGTTCCAGAAAAAGTTCACTATATAGAAAAATTCGCCATGTAGAGGTTCGTTATACAAAGGTTCGACTGCATATATATATATATATATATATATATATATATATATAGGGAGAGAGTGAACTAATAGTAGGAATTAAAAACGCGCTTGGAGAGGTAATTTTGAGGTCTTTTTTTATAAGTATTCATTGAAAGTAGTGATTCAGTTTAAACTATATCAAATTTGCACCCGTGTTGTTTATATTGGAATAACATTTAACAAGATCACGAAAACTATTTAAGTTTCAAACAAAAATATAAACGAGATTTTATGTATGGGATATGCATAATCTTTAAATTTGCATTAAATTATATCTGGTAATATCTTTTTGTAAGTATAAAAAAACTATGGAAGCAAGAGAAGACGACGTTTATATGTGTGAACTTGAAAAGCTGAATGAAAATGTAGTTAAAACTTTAAAAGACATCGCATAAATAGAGGATTTTCTTACGTAGTTTGTCAATTAAATATACATATTCTTCGAAATTTGCTAGGTTTTTAGGAAAAGTACGAATAAAAGAATGCTAGTAAAATGAATAAGTCGTCTAATTGTATATTTATGTTCATTTTAAACATAAATAACATGAATTGAAAGACACAATAAATGTCTTTTTCTCTATGTATTTTTAAAATCCTCTTAATACTGCATTAGGCAGACAGTTAGAATTGCATGATAATTAGTGGCATTATCATTCTATTTGATTATGATCAGTAGCGCAAACAGAAATGTTTCAAGGGGGTCCAGGGTCGATAGTCCACCATTCTTGTATCACGATCCTTTTGATTTTGTCGATTTTCGGGAACAAAAAATAGTAAAAAACTAATTATTGAAAATATAATCGGCATCAATTAATAAAATCAATCATTAATAACAAATATTTAATTAAATTTTACGTACTATATACTTAGAATTATAATCAATCGGAAAAAATCAAGGGATTTAGGGGTGGCCGGACCCCTAGGACATCCCCCTTGTGTGCGCCACTGATTATGATGGATATTAAAGTTGAGTACGTAGTAAGTATATAAAAATTTACTATTTTTCATATATTAGAGAAGCAGATAAGACCATAAATGGATATTTTTCATTCAATTCCTAGAATATTTAATTCAAGAAATTCGATTGCATGTACAACATTTAAAGTTAATAAGTATAAAATATGTGTTTAAAACACAAACTTGTTAACCAATTCCATCAATATTTACATTAAGCTATTTATAGAAAAGTTTTTCTTTCAATCTTTTATCTATGAATTCTACTGTTAGTAAGGTAAAAATGGAATTTTAGAGCAACTTTCGTAAATCAAAAAATAAAATTGTTGGATTAAAATACTGTACGAGTAAATACATTACGAGATAAAGGGAAATTAGAACGTATATATATTTTTCTCAGCATATTTAATGATTACGGATAAATAATAATAATACATATGTGAAAGAATTTTGTCAATTTCCTTCAATAAAAGCGATTTTATTAGTTGTCTGAAAAAAAAACCCGGCTAAAATCAAAGGTTCTAAACAAAGATAATCAAAAGTCCATACGCATGAAAATAGATAATCGTTTGGATATTTCTGGAGCTTTGGTAAATTCGTGAAGTCATAAGAATTAAGAGGAACAAATAAATGATATTTGAAAACAGAAATATTCGAATGTCAAGTGTCTAAAAACTTTTACTTTCAAGCTCATGAAACGGTTTTCGATTCGATACTGTAAAACACATTTGATTTTGAAAGAGAAATATAACACGTTTAAATACAAAACATTTAAAAACAACGAAGTTTTCATAAAGTTCAAGTATCTCATCCATAATCTTTTATCACTTAACTTTGTAACATTTTTGAAAGGAATAAGTGCAATATCTTGATTTTTTAAAGAATATCTAAAACCCAGTTTATAAGATATTGAATAAGGAAATTAACGATTTTTTGTGAATTCTTTTTTCTTTTTAGATATAATTTTCTTACATAATATGGTAACGATTTATTTCAGTTTATATGTGAAATAGGGTCTACAGTTTCCCCAAAGGCGATATTTTCCTCTGAGACCATTATCTCCTTGGTACGTCCTCGATAAGTAATGCGAAACACAAGCTGGCATTTTTTGAAAGAAAGCGATTTTTACTAAAAATGTCAACTTGCCGGAAATGCCAAACATTGCGTTTTTATGCAATAAGCGCACTTCACAAAACCAAAAGTTTTCAGGCTCAATACATATCCTGAGGTATTGGACACCCACTCGCAGATGTCAACAAGCCGCCTCTCTATTTTCGAGAAATGTCAGATATTTTAAATATATCATTTTTAATGAATATTTTTTGGAAAGCTTCGAGAAAATATAGAAATATTTAAAATATATATAGTATATACTATATACTATGATAGATAATATATATGACAATATAACATATATTATTCAAATACTTAAAATATAAAATAATTTTTGGAAATTTTTCCAAATAAGAAAAATAAAATGGTTATATTTCACACAATATTTGTATTAGACAGGACAGGTAATTTATGAAAAATGTCGTTAAATAACATTTCAAATTTTGAGTACATTGTAGATGAAAAATAAGAATATTATATTCTAAATTTGATGTTTGCTTTTAAGTGTATCTTTCTGCTATTTTTATTTAAATATTCCTTCATATCAGGTTTAATTGTTTAACCGTTTATCTACCGCATTACTATTTACTGCAGTTTCTTTCATGCAATATATTTTTTTAATCACTGCTTTGAAAATTAAGGATATACATAAAAAAATACTCAACTTTAGGAAATTTAATCCGTTAGAGTTAATAAATTAATTAAAGATATTCAACTGTAATATTAATTATATACACTGTTCACTTAAAATAAATAGTCAAATCGTTTTCTAAGGTCTTCATAACATACAAAAAAAAGAGCTTACATTTTGACATTAACTACTTTTCCGGAACAAAAATGATAATCTTCGCAATCCGCTGAAAACGTTATCAGCTGAAAACGCCATTTCTGTTATAAAACTATTCGTGTTCCCCGCTAAAATATCATAGAACCCGAGCTGCCATATATCTTGGAAGAGAGGACTTAAAAGAATATTTCTGCTAATTATTGTCAGAGTATTCATAAAAATGGTAATTCTATGTAATTTTAAATTGAGTGTTACTTATAAGTATCGTCGGTAGTCAGCTAATAACATACTATTTGTTTACACTTTCAAATTTAAGACCTAACCGTTTTTCAATAATCGTTTATACTCTTTAATTTTTCTTGCACTGTTCTACATATATTTTCTGCTTAAGGGGATGGTTAGGATCTTATAAAGCAAGCTTAACCTTACTTCACTGCCCTAAGCCAGTCATTGATTTAGAAGACATAATGGCTTTACATTTTAGAATTGACTTTTGTTCTTATATTGGTTTTTCTTTTTGTTTCTTAGGATATTTAATTTATCCATCATTTCTCCCATCTAATATATTCATTATGTATATTTGTACCAATGATCTAAATTATTTTTGAGTAATAATCATGACTTTAACATAATCAGAATTTTTAATCCTGTAATTATTCCATCGTAATTAATAATCAAACAATTTGAATTGTGTTATTTACATGGGATGTGGGCCGTGGATAGCCTAGTGGTTAGAGCTTCGGACTACAGACCGGAAGGTCTGGGTTCGATGCCCGATGCCAACAAATACCCTCCGAGTTCACACGGAGTACGTGCTCGTTAAATCAATAGGCCCGAAGTCTTGTGGGCTCAATCACGAGTGCAGGGGACTGGAGAATATTTCCCTCCCCTTCAGTTCCCTGACTAAATTGTGGAAGTGTAGATAGGTGGTGTCGCCATCTATCGTCCCTTCGGGGAATTTTGCCGAGCTAATTCGTACTGTCACCTGTATGGTGCCCAAGGCCAAAGTCAATGACAGGCGTACTTCTAGCCCCTTGCCACGATGAATTTCGTGGGCCTTGATCTGACTACGTCAGACAGGCGGTATTCGAAACAACAACAACATGGGATGTTTCTTTGAAAAAAAAATAATAAGTTTATCAGTATTTGAAACTTTATAATATTTTCCCTGAAAATCTTTATTTAAAATCTGATATTACTGAGAAACAGTTACGGATGTACGGATGAGCTTCGAATTATTTTTTATTTATTGAAAAATTTATCAATCTGAAAATTTAACATATCAGGAATCCTGAAGGTTTAAACTACTACTATAAAATACACATGGTAATATGGATTTTTCTCACTGTATATCCTTTCATCAGAATTAAAAAGGAATAAAACTGCTTGAAAGTAAACATTCTTAAACTCTGAAAGTTGAGAGCAATATATGTTTTTAATTTTGCTACTGAGTTTTTTCCATTTTAACCAAAAAACAAAATAAGAACTGAGATGGGAGAACTACCTTGTTCTCTTATGGTTTTCGTTACCAAAATAAAAAGTATTTAATCTATTTTTCATTATTTGTGCAAAATTATTTATCCATTAAATAATTTTAAAAAGAATGTTTTAATATACTTTTAAATACCAAAAACGGGTTCTTTTACATAAAAGAATTTTTTAAACTGCGTGAGGACGACACTTAAACCAACTACTTTCTAAGCTTCCACACCCTAGTAAAATTTGGGGAACTTTAATCCCCCTTTAGTGATCCGGATTATCCGTCTCGCTCAACAGATGAGTTTGTGCCCCACGTATATATGTCCTTTAAAATTATGATTTGGGAACTTTTAATCGGCAGTTTGGGGTTGTTTTAAGATTTAACTGAAACATGGGTTCGAACGTATGTGACAGAACCCCACTATACTACCTGTCACGAGTTGAGATCTTTAAAATTTGGGTGTCTCGGGACGTCACACTTTTTTAAAAATTATATAGGGAAATATATATGTTTTTTTTGCCCCTTTTTTTTTATTTAATCCCTTCCATAAATTTACTAGATTGGTTAACGTTTTCAAAATAATTTTTCTCGTATCTGAATTTTTGAAAAGAAATTTTTAATAATATGTGTGTGTAAGCCCACATGCATTAAATAAAACTTAGAAGAACGGTTAACAAGAAACTAAAAACGAATAAAGTATAGTTTAATTTTAAATGTTTCGTAACTTTTGTATTTTTATTTTTTAATGAAATTTAAATCGCAACACTGTCCAACATTTATATATATATATTTCCCAAAAGGAAAAGCAATTCAATAAATAGTTTTACATTTACAACTCATTTTAACACACAGCGTGACCCCCCTCCTCCACAAAAAAAAAGTTACAAGATTTAAAATAAAGCTAAAATCATATGATTACAATAATTAAAAATACCAAATACAAAGAAAAGAAAAACAAGTGTTGGAACTGAGGAATTTATTATTAACAAATACGATACAAAAATTAATTTCAAGATTTCATCATTTTATGAGATTTTCAAAATGAAATAAATGGATACTAGCAGCTGGAAATTATTCAGCATAACAGATTAAATTTAAAGTGTTGCTATGAAAATAAAAATTCATGTCTGCATAATTTTTCTGCTCTTACTCAATTTCTATAACAAAATAGAAATAGAACTCCTTTAATGTCTGCCATTCTTTAAGCACAAATATAATGATTATTATTTATAGTTTCTAACAAAAAAAATAGCCTTTCTTCGAAATAAATAAATATCTAACATTTCTTCCGAAAATAAAATAATTCAGAAGAGAAAATTTCAGGAGTATATTGTAAGACGTGACTGAATAAATTTAGAGCAACCTAAAAAGCACAACTTTGTTTTTGTACAAGAAAGATAACCCCTTCTGCCCAAAAATTCTGTGATTATTTAAAACAACATCATACGAATTAAATAATAGAACGTACATCGTTTATTTTTGTGTAACTTGTTATACAGACAGTTTTTTTTGGTAGAACTGCCTTCGACTGACATTCAAATCATAGTGGAAATCTTAAAGCATTATCATACATCTCTAAAAGAAAAAGACAACAAGGGAATACACAATAGGCTATTTATAAAACAAACCCGAAAGCACCTTTTGTAAACTTTATCCCACGCAACTTCACATGCTATTTCTAAATAAGTATTCTGTTTCAAATTATAATTTCGTAATTTATCCTACATTATTGAACTCCTCCGTCATTTATTCTTGGTTCTAACTTACTTTCCACAGTTCACATGAAGCATATCGGAAACATCGGCAATTTATCGCAGTAAAAATCCACATTTAATATGTATGAAATCAGCATTTCGCATTTTTCTTTCCACCAGTGGTGAATCCTTTTGTTAGCGCCTTTTCTTGTCAATAGATGGCGCGGTCACGGCTCACTGGTTTTCTTCGATGACATTGATATGCAGCACCATGTACAGAGAAATGGAAGTTTTCTCTGTATGATTTCGGTTATTAAATGGAAATTCTCATTGTTGGGATCCTCATTTACGAAACCAGGGCAGCGGGAGCATTTTTTTAATCATTCGGCTGCTTTCGCCGACGATATGAATGCTAATAAAAAATAAATGCCCTGATTCTTTGAATCGAAGAAATTCAATAAAATAATTGCCTCCCCAATTTTTTTTCCGTCTACTTCTCATTTTTGTCACGTCTGAAGCAATATATTCTCCTCTGAAAGTCAATAAGGATAGAGTAATAACCCTAACGTTTACGGTTATGGTTATTGTACTTAACGGAAACATATTGTGTATCGAGTATATAGATATGTATGGAAATGGATCATATGATCATCTTCATATAATTTTTCCCGTATTTATTACATAATTTATATTCAAATCATGATTCTTTTGCATGATTACGAACCCTTTTTAGAATGAAAAAAATTAATCCCAAATCTTAGTAAAATAAAATTTAATGGTGATTTTGTGTTTTCAAGCCAAATCGTAATCCAGAGGATTTAGAAATCATGATTGAAGAAAATATGAACGAGAAAGAGAGCACATAATTTTTTATTGCCAGCGCTCTATTACACAATTTTGCTCGAAACAACAATACAAAAGCCATCGTAATCGTTTTCCGTTCTTGACAAATTGACTGCTTCGGTGGTACCTCAAATTGTTCGTGGAATAAATTCAATTTTTCTTTTATAAACCAAATTTAAAATCCTTTTTTGTTGTTGTTGTAAACCGCAACATTATTATATTATTTTGTTAAGTATACATTTTAAAAATATTCTTTATGTATACGTCTTTATATTACTTAAAATTTCAAATTAAAAAAAGTATTACTAGGACTTAAAGGTTATTTGTAAAGTGAAAATGAAAAATAAAATACAACGGAAACAAACTACTTTCAAGAAGGAATGCATTCATTAAACCTATTACAAAATAATCTTCTAAAATTTTCCAAAAATACAGAAACAAATTTTTTGTAAGGAATAATATCTCCGTAATGTTCCAATCACAAAACAGCATCTGTAATAAAATCTATCGAATATCTGTCATCTAAACGTAATTTCAAAAAGAAATAAAACATTAATTTGTGTGTGCAATTAGCATATCTGAGATTAGTTACAAATATCACTTAGAAAATGGTAAAATTTTACTTGTGTGTTTTGATGTAAAGTTACCTATAGTAATAAGTGTTTTATAAAAACAATGTTAATCAAAATTACAATAAATATTGATTGTTAATGCATGACTATTGTTTTCTTAAAATTCAATTTACGGTTACGTTAATTTTACACCATTAACAGAAAATGTACTATTCTATTTATTTTTACATATGTCTTACATGGGTTCATGGTTCGAAATTGTGGCTGCCATTATTTCTGCCGAATCATGGGTTGAAACTCGGGTTCCATTAAAAACTAATGCAGATTAAATGTGTCCAAGCTTACTGCTCTCAAGTTAGCGTTATGTGGAAGTTTAGAGAAGGGGTTGTGTGTGTTTCCATCAGTTCAAAATGTGATATCACTAATAACCAAAAATTTTAAAATTTTCGCCTTCCTTTTTGAATTTCTCAATGAGTGAATTTTGAATCAAAAAGGGAAAAATTTTCTTTTACATTTAAGTATTCCCAAAATCTTGAACTTGATTTTTTTTTGGGTTAAGCTCTGTGTTTTTACCCAATTTGATTTTTAAAATATCCCCCAATTCGGAACCTGTTTTAAAAACAAAATGGGGTACTTTTAGAAAGGTCCTTTTGTAAATTTAAATTTTCGCTTTTGCAAAAAAAAATTAAAATAAAATTTGGAAAAAACTTAGTTTTTTCAAAAAAGTTCTTTTGTAAAAAAAGCTTCTATTTAAATAATATTTTTTCCTTTAAAAGCCCCCAGACCCTTTCAGAGGCTCAACTAGAATTTTTTAAAAACTCCATTTTTTTGATTACCCAAACTTGAAATAATTATTGGGTTTTTTTTTAAAAATTGCTCTGTTTCGTAAAAAATGGGTAAACCCATTCTTTTTTAATTATATATTTCAAAAATTTAGAGCCCCTGTACAGAGTTTGGCTATATACAGGTAAAATATAATAGAAGATTTTTAAAGGAGAAATTTTGAAAAAAAATTATTCTGTTTAATTTTTTTTCCAAAATATTGTATTAAATAATTTTTTGTCAAATGTCCTTAAACAATTATATACATGATTCTAATCTAAGTGACACTAAATACAGTTATCCATTTATGGGTTTTAAATCACGGTTCCGAACGTAGTCGGATACTTTAACGAACTAAGTCTTATTTTTTAAAATTTCATTGTGTTAAAAAATTAGCATTTAAAAGAAAAACAGAATAATTTTGACTTAACGATTTGATAAGACACACAGATTACTTCATACCTTTATAATTTATTCGTATATTGTATATACTGTCTTAGAGGTGAAAAGTTTAAAGAACGCAAATCCCAAATTTAAGCACGATTTAAAAAATATACATATAATTTTCACACACACACATGCATCTCTATTTTATCACATCACGATTTCTTCCCGTAGCGTTACTTCTATGTCTTGATGATGCAGAAATAGAATATTTTGAAATGCTAATTTTCTTTCGATGGATTTTTAAATCTGAATGGGAAAGTAAAATTCTTTCAATATGAATACAAAAAATCGCACAAAAATCTTCTTAATAAGTTACTTTTTTATATTTCAGACTATAACTCTGATTTTTCTCAATACGATGCTGGATCAATGTTCGAAGCTGTCAGATCGCGTCAGGATTCAAAGCGAACTGGAAGAAGCCGGTTTAGACGTGGATTTCTTGGAAAAGGTATGAAACATTTGCCCTTTTTAATTCATCTTTTGATAACTTCACCGAGTGGAATACATTTGTCTCAATGTTTTTGAGCGACCACGTTCGAAACCGTGCCAGTTTTCCAAAGCGTATAAATGGATATTTGTAAGCGATATTGCGACGAGGCCTTAGACAGAATGTCGCATAAAATTGCTTCAAGAATACACAGGCCACAGTAAAAAAATATTTGCAATATTTTGGCAAAAAATGAAAGAATTACATATTTTCAAAATTTTTCCCCTTTTTTTGGGAAATGTTTATAATAATAATATTTCGCCGATATGTAGCTCAGATATCCGTACATAGCCTGAACTAGGATTTTTGAAACATATAACTTAAAAGTGGATTGATCATTTTTTTAAAACAACAGGGAGAAATCAAGAAAAAAACAGATAATTTTTCCCAAGGTAAAACCTAAAAATAATGTAATTTTCCCAAAATCCAGTTCAGGCCCTTGGATAAATCTTAACTTTATAAGAGCAAAATATTATTTTTTTCGCATTTTTCAAAAAGAGAATGTTTTGAAAAAGGTAATTCTTGTCTTTTTTTTAAAATATTGCATTTAAATAATTTTTTTATTCCGATAATATTCTTAAACAATTTTTTACACGTATTCTAACCCAAATGACACTTAAAAACATAAAATTTTCCATTTAAAGGTTTTTAAAACCACGGTTCCGAACGTAGTCGGATATTTTAAGCAATGATTTTCATCCTGATAACGTTTATCAGAAATGGTGTCGCCCATCCGGTCTAGTGGTTAGTGACGCTGACTGCAGTGTGGTAGGGCCTGGGTTCGAATCCCGGAGAAGGCATGGGTGTTTGTTAATGAAAAAGTGCCTTTGCTGCATGGAGGTACTCTAAGTAGATGTGGAGTCCTCTCGTAGGGTTGGAAGGAAAGAGAGGTGAGAAGCCCCTGACCACCCCTAGGGTGTTCTCTCTCAAAATTTGGGTGGAACTGAGCCAAAAACGTACTGTTATCGGAATGGTGTTCAAAGCTACGGATAACGACAGGTGTACATCTAGCCCTATACCTCGATGAAGTTCGTGGTTCTCCATCTGACATCGCTTCATTGTCTTTTATTGCATTTTTCAATCGATTTTTCTGTTCTGCTTTTGGAATCATTTGTTACTAGTACGCGGGAAATTATGACTTTGTAGGCTCAGAGACAAATTTAGTTAGCATTTTTAAAAAAACCTATTAGATTAAGAAAAATTGTATTTATGACAAAAAATTCTTAATAAAATAAATGTG
Source organism: Trichonephila inaurata madagascariensis (assembly GCA_019973955.1). Taxonomy (NCBI): domain Eukaryota; kingdom Metazoa; phylum Arthropoda; class Arachnida; order Araneae; family Nephilidae; genus Trichonephila; species Trichonephila inaurata. Next base: position 74,655 of record BMAV01011840.1, on the reverse strand, counting down.
TGTGGGAACACTTAAAATTAAGCCATTTTTGTTTTTTATTCCACAAATTTTCTCGGAAATTCATTAAAAGATTGTGCAGAGATTTTAAGGAAATGGATTTTGTGAAGATTTAATAGAAAAACTGGCATCATACATCTCTTTCAAATGTATGGATATCGATTCCGAGTAGTATTTAAACTTTTTGGAAGCATTACTTCTAAATGATAACATGATAATCGCTTGTAGTTGTTTTTTAATTGGGGATTAATTTTCCAGTTCAGACGAGAAGTGAAAAAAACCCCTTTTTTATACGGAAAATAAAGGAATTAATAATGAATAACGTTATACTACAAATAATGTATTAAATCAATAAAAATATAATATTTTTCAATTGTCTAATTAAATTTTTTTAAAAAATCCTAGTTATACTGATTGCAATTAATAAGCAGACAGTTTAACATTTTTCTTTTAAATTAATTAGTGCTTAATTTTATTTTTTAATTGTTTGAGCTGTTTTTAGTTAATATTTTTATTGTTAAAGACAAAATTGAGTTTAGTTTTATTGAATTAGTAAATATTTTGGCAGACTTGATGTTTTAAACAGTTTATTGAATGCATATTTATCTAAAGCTCTGGAATATTTGAAACATATTTAAATGTTTTGACATTGATAAAGAGTAAATATTATTTGAAACATTTTTTCATAAATGCCAATTTTGTTACATTTAAATAAGTTAGATTTTAAATTCTGTATTTAAAAGCATTTATAAAATTTCTAAATTTCTATAAAAAAAAAGAATTTGTAGAATTATAAATTATTTTTTATGAAAATTTAATTTTGTCAAAAATTATGTATACACTATAGTGTACAAAACTTTTTTTTTTTTGGAAAAAAAAAAAACCAAATTGGATTTAAAAAAAACCCCGCACAAGGCAATCAAAGGATTTGTGACCCGTTCAAAACATAATTAGCTTTTTGGGGATTTGGAAAAACTTTTTAAAAAACCAAAAAGTAAAAAAAATTTTGAAAGAGTTAATTAAAAAAAGGGTAAAGGGGTTTGATGATTTAAAAACCGTAAGCTTAAGAAATTTTTTAAATTTTTTTGGGGAGTTTTTAAATCTTTTACAAGACGAAATTAATGGGGACTTTTAAAATAAAACCAATAAAAAAGGGGGTTTTAAATTAAATTTTTCACTTGTAAAGGAAGGGAACCAAGGTTTTGTATAAATTTAGGGGAAAAGTTTTTAAATTGGGAAAAAAAACGGCGTGATTAAAATAAAGGTTTTAAATTGTTTGCCTAAAATTAAAATTTTTTGAATTTGAAAAATTATTTTAATAAAATTGAAAGAACTTTTTGTTATCTTTTTTAAAACCCCCCCCTTGTAAAAGCCCCAAAATAAATGGCTATTCCAGGGTTTAAATATGTCAAAAATGAAATTTAATATTTCAGGAAAAAAATGAAAATTTTTTTCAGCATCAAATCGAATATGTCACATACACAATATATTATAGAAAAAGACTTTACTGATAGAAGGATGTTGGTGGAAAACATGGAAGAGATACACGTGAGAGAGGTGACCATCTTCGGTAAGCGAGTCAGTGGAAAATGCGGAGCTTCATTCGTCCGTTCATCATTATGCATCTCCACAAACACGCTAAGATCGCTCTAACGATTTTTTTCTCTAATGTGTGTGATATTGGAGGGAATCAAACCTCTCTTCATATCACACAATTGACCCTGAAAATTATTTGTGAGACTGAAACAACTTCTTAGCAGTAAAAGGAATGCGACTTCGCTGATGAGATGTAAACTTTTTGTGTTCATTACATCACTGTAAACGATGCCACCAATGGGTTCCTGTCCATTGTATGTAGTTTTCAGGACACAGTTGTTTTTGTTTAAGGTATCCGACTACGTTCGGAACCGTGATTTTAAAAAAAGCGCATAAATGGGTAATTGTCATGATATTTAGGGTCACTTAGATTAGAATACATGTATAAAATTGTTTTAAGGACGTTTTGACAAAAACAATTATTTAAATACAATATTTCGGCAAAAAATGAACTTAGAATAATCTTTTTTTTCAAAATGTTCTCCTTTTGTGAAAAATGCTTCTATTATAATAATATTTTGCCTGTATATAGCTCAGACCTCTCTACAGTGGCTCAACTGGAAGTTTTGAAAAATTCACATTATTTTTCAGGTTACCACCAATTGAAATAATTATTGGCGTTTTTTTCTTAAAATTGCTCCCTCTGGTGATAAGTAAAATATGGATAAACCCACTTCTAAGTTGAATGTTCAAAAATTCTGGTTGAGGCACTCTGCAACGGTTGAGCTATATACAGGCAAACTATTAAATATAATAAATTTTCACAAAGAAAGGCTGACTAGAAAGGAAAAATTGTTTTCTAAGGATTAATTTTTTCTTTGGCTCAATATATTAAATAATTTTTTTTGTCAAAATGTCAAACCAAGCAACATACGTAACATTAATCTAGTGACACCAAATATCATGAAATATCATTTATGCCTTTCGCAGGTCGAACGTAGTCAGATATACTACCTAAGTGCCACATTGTTAGCGTGTTTTGACTGCCCTCAAGTCAACTATGGCGTCATGTACCTGCTATCTTCTTTTGCTTCACTACCCTACAGAGTTTACTTTTCATTATACCAACTGTGAAAGCCCCTTTAGAGAAAAGGGGCTTTCACAGTTGGTAAAGTTTCATGGTTGTATGCCGATAAATAACTTGTTTAAGTTCTGAACACGCTTGCTTAAGTTTTTCTGAGTTTCTTTCTCAAATGCAACACCATGAAGGAAGCATCCAAACCGTGTGAAACTTTTACTATACATGTTCTACGAATGGATAAACAAATGATTCACATTTTAGAGTAAATGCACATCATAGTCCAATGTAGCACCAACAACATCAGCTATATAAGGGGAGAACTATTATTTAGCGTGAATAGCTCCAGTACATCTAAAAAAAGAATACAAGCGTCATTCGAATTTTGCCTACAGTGAATGTGAGTTATTATATTGAGAAGTTGGTAATCGTACCAGACGTAACCAAGTAACAGTGAAGAGGCTATGAAATTGATGGATGCCAGAAGGAACGATTGATCAACGGCACCGATTGTACCAACCTCCTCGCATCACTCACGTTGATCATTCTGCCACATCAAGAGCTATATCACTCTAAATACGGGTTGCTATGGAACAATCGAAGCTGGTTTATATCATTCGATGACTTTTGTAGTACAGTGGAATGTCCGCAAGTCGTTCGTCGTTGTGATAGCTTTTGTCTAAAACCATAGGCGCTTTCGTGTGAATAATGCATTAAACGGTGATTTTGGATTTCACTTTCACGCCCCTAGTCCGCCTTGCAGAAGCGATGACGGAACTAACGCTTTTTCTCAGAAATTTTGGAACCTGTGTCTGTCTTCAGAGATTATACGAGGCCACATTCTAACAGGACAGTGGACGATGATTCGTGACATGCAATGTTTAAGACTTTTTTCCCCACATGAGATTAAATTGCTAACTTGCCTTTTTGTTCTTATGACGTATCGCTTATGGCAGTGTTTCTCAAACTGTGGGGCGCGCCCCCTAGGGGGGCGTGATAACTCTACGAAGGGGCGCGAGCATATTGAAAAATCGAAAACAAAGGATAATTTTAAAAAATTTAATTAATTGACAGTAAACAAACAAAATACATTCTGATACAATAAAAAATAAAATACACTTATAAATGTATTAGTGTTGCGCAATGTATTTATAACTAATTTAACAATACCACAAGTTAGAAACAAATTTAATAATTACCAGTGACCCCATGGGCTTGTCATTTACAAAATTAAATAAAAAATTAGCACTTCTCTTGGTAATTTGAGCGGTTTATAATCAAAACTGTTGATTCAAATTAACAGATTCGCCCCCTTTCCAATGCCTTGTCATCCATATCCAGCGTATGGATGTTTTAAAAGGGGGGGACCGAAGAAAATAAATAAATAATTAAATCCTTCGAAACACTGTCAAAACCTTTACTGCATTCCAAAGCCTTCGGAATAATTTTATGGATAGCAGTAGGGGAAAAAAGATCGTATTGGAAAGACGTATATATACGTCCAGGCTAATTAACATTTTGGCTGAGCGAAACGTTTATATATGCCTGGAGCGTTTAAGATGTTAAAGTCGTATTGTAGCCTTAGCGTCAAAGAGTATTATTATTGAATTCAATACATTGTTATTGTATAAAAAGGTGGGGGGGCAATGAAAATTATGATTGAATATTGGGTCACAAATATAGAAAGTTTGAGAAGCACTGGATTATGGAACAGATCTGGTTGACGATTGGATTAGAATACACCACTCGCTGCTACACCAGATCAGCTTTGGAAATATGTGAAGGCAGAACGGATAACTGAACTTTAACAAGACTTTTAAATCCTGTTTCATTCAGTGTATCAGCGGTTATATTTACACTCATTACTGATCTCGTTGACTTCCTTATCTCACAGAATGCTGTGTTTTCCTTTTTTGTACTATGTACTACATACTCTCTAATAACTTTTCTTTGAAATCTCCCGTCCTTTTTGGTACAGCATTTTGGACAACCAGCAGTTATATATAGAGAAAGAGTTAAGTAGAAAATTTTCAACTTATATAAAAATATTGATATAGATTCTTGAATTTAAAAATGATAAGTTCCATAACAACAAATAGGAAAATTCTTATATTAACATTAACTAATAAAAGAGAATTGAATTTTGGTAATTTAAAAATTAAATTTTGTATACATATTTAATTAAGGGTTAATGTTTGATGTGAAGAATCCGTTTTCAAATCTTTTTTCTAAAACCGTGCTTGCCTCTTTTCATCTGATATTTATATATAACACTTCAGTTTTTTATAAAAAGAGATTTATGATTATACAGAACACTATTTTTAGATAGTTCAAGGCTGTTTGCAGATAACTCTTGACAAAAACACATAGAAAGTGTCACTGATTGTAATTTTACTAAATTTATGTAATCTTGTAAGTGATAAATTTATAAAAGTTTTAAATAAAATGCATCACACAGATAAGCCATTTTTTTAAATGAGAAGTTCCGTTGAAAAAAAGTTAATAAGATAAAAAAAAGTAACTTTAGCTTCTTAAATGTAATTAAAAAAAGTATATTTTAGTGTTTATTATTTATTTATTTTTTGAAATATATTATGTGTACATTTTATTCAAAATTATGTTGCATTAGGCATCCACATTTTTATTCTCATTACATAATCGCTAAAATGAAAAGTGTATCCGACTTTCGAGTTTTTCTTCATTAATATGCAGCTCATAAACATTATCATTTTTACAGAGCGTGAACCTTGATGTTAAACAGACAATGAAGGGAAAAAAAAAATTCATAGAAAGTTATATCTCAGTAGAAATAAAGAACGTAAATGTTTACGATAGCGATCTAGAAAAGCCAGCTTTCTTTTTACTTGGGAAGAGAGTGCAAACTCATGTTGTTATATCACCTGCTTCTTAAAATAATGTATTTGTCTTCCCTGGTTGTATAACTTTCAACAAAAACGTTTCTGACTCGGCAGTGGATACAATGTTTGAGGAAATAAAAATGGTAAAAAAGTGAGAAAATTACGACATCACTTTCTCAAGGTTGACGAAATTCCAGATGTCAGAGGTTTTTAAACTTACTGTTATCTTTGTCAACACGAGATGGAAAAAGATTTCAGCTTTCAAGTGAAAAGTAAAAAATCTCTTGTAAACGTTTTCTTTAATGGAGGGGAAGCACATGTAGTCATTTGAAATGCAATTTGTGAAATGTTTGAATAGTTAAATATGTAAATGATTGAAATATTTATTGGCGTAGATTGCAGTATGAAATGTAATGTCTTAATCTTAACATGGAATGGTATGAAGCAACATATGAAAATATATGTTTGAGAAAAAAATAGATTGTATTTATAAAAAAAAAAAAATTTATTTAAAAAATTTGCAATTAAAAACAATCCTAGGCTATATCACCTTTGGTGCTGTTTACAACATACCAATTATATTTAAAACAGCTTAATTTAAACAAGGCTTATATGCTCTAAAACAAACTATATGAGAACACACACACCCGAATATTTAACTTTCAGTAAACACAATGTTTAATGTGTTCGACAGAAATAAAATTGAAAATATAGAAGTTGCAAGGAGTAGAAACTAATTTTTTCATTTGACAATTTTTAAAATTCTGTATAAATTTACATACAGCTTCAAATCAAAGCTAAAGGAAAATTAGTGGAACTTCTTATTTAATTTAAATTTTTTTTTGTTTTAAAAAAAATAATTTAAAAAAAGAATTAAGATGCGCAGTTATTTTTTAAATTGATAGAACTAGATTGAAACTTTTACCACCTTTGTTAATTTGTTAATTTTAAAAAATTTTCAAAATTTTCAGATTTTTAGTATTTTTAATTAAAATTTTTTTTTTTTAAAAAAATTTTAAAAAAAATTAATATAATCTTTGAAAAAAAAAAAAGAATATTTATTTTTTAATTTTTAAAAAGGTTTTAATTAATATTTTATTATATAATAAATTTTTTTTAACTTTTAATTCAAAATAATCTTTTTCTTGGGTTTTAAAAAAAAATTTAATTTTTCTAAGGTAAACCATTTGTTTCCCCTTTTTAGAAATCAAACCAAAAGGAAAAACCTATTAATAATTTCTTCCTTTTCCTTTCCGCCCCAGAAAATTGAAAACCTTTTTTTTTTTGGTTTTTCAAAAACGGGTTAAATTTGAAACAAAAAGGAATTTTAAATTAAAAAAAAAATTTAAAAAAAAATTTTAAACGATTATAAACAAATTATTTTTCAGGTTTCATATTCAATTATTCATTTTACAAATTTTAAATTAAAATTTAAGTAAAATTGGTTTTTTTTGAAATAATTTTTTTTTTTGTTGAATTTAACAAAAATCAATTTTAAATTAAAATTTTAAAAATATATTTTATGAAAATTTTTTTTTTTGAAATTTAAATTATTTTTTTATAAAGTTTAAATTTTAAAAAAATCACAAAAATAAAATTTTTTTTTTTTTTTAATTTTTAAGAAAAATTGGAAAAAAATTAAAATTTGGGAAAGAAATTAAAATGGCAAATAAATTTTTAATTTTCAAAACGCAAAGGAAATTAAACTTAAAAAGAAGTAAATTAAAAATTTTTTGGGTTTTTTCGGGTTAATTTTCCTTTTAAAATTTTTTTGTCAATTTAATTTTTCTATTAAAAATTTTCGAGAATTAAAAAAAAAAACTTAAAATTTTTTTTAAAAATCTATGGGGTTTTGAAATTTTTAATTTTTTTGAATTTACAGCCCGGTACTTAAATTTTGGGGCCCCTTTTATTTTAAAATTAAGAATTCTTTTTTTCCCCGAAAAATTTTAAGTAATTTGTGTTTCTATTTTATATAAAAATGATTTTAAGTTATTAAAATTATTCCACCTAATAAATAAATTATTGTAGTAATTATTTTATTAGAAGGAAATAATGTTATGTGTTGTTTATTTATGATAGTATAGTATAATTATTAAAATGGTCCTCTTTAATAGTGCGCTTAATTTTTTCTTAAATTTTTTTTTCTAATGGGCTGCATATTGGCAACTTAGCCTTTGCAGACAAGTCAAGTCTCCCAATGGGAAAACATTTTCATGGTGGCACCATCTAGCGGCGGCTTTTGATACCAAATTTTGAAGCTTAAATTACTCTCGTCGAATGCCAAAAATTGACGTGATTTAATTTTGGCGAGAGTACCAGTTCCAAATTGATACTCAAGGGCTCTTTTACATATCACGTAATCGTATGACATGTGCGCCTATAATTTTCACATCCAGAAGATCTATTGACTCAAGTCGGGACTCTAAGCTCCCGAGCCGAGTTTTCTTTTTCCAAAATAAAGTAAAGAATTTCCATTTTTGTAAGTTTTTTGCTACTGTTTTATTGAAATAAATACCTTACGTTTACCACGAGGAATTCAGTAACTGATGTTGTAACCCCTTTTTATGTACACACGGCATTTTCCCTTTAAAACTTAACTACTATGCGATCAATCTTGAATAAAAAATTATTCTGAAAATAAATAAACCCTGATGATACTTCTTAAGTAACATACATATATCCTGTGCATTAAAAATTAAATATATTCGCATAGATCGCTTAAAAATCACAAGTAAATAACACATTGTATTGAATACGGCCAAAAATTGAAGTTCCGTTTTTTTACGCTCAAAAGCTTTTAAGTACTTAAAATTCTATAAAACTAGATTTTTTCCCCTCGTCATTCATATGTAAATATGAAAAAAAAAAAAAATAGATACATTAATCTAAAGAGGAAATTGCAAATTTGAAGGGGAAAAAACCTATTTTTTAATAATTGTCAGCTATGAATATTTTAAAAGGTTAGTGACATAAAATGAATATTATTTTGAAAAATAGGAAATAAATTCTCCATAATGTACTCTTCCGAGGAAAAAAAATGATTATGTTTAACTTCCGTGAAATACTTTATCGCAGAGTATTGAATTGTTTTTTTCTCAATGAATATTTAGACAATAGAAAATTACGCTAGTCTTTCAATGAACAATATGAACAACTGTTAAACAATTAAATAGAGAAGCGGCAAGGAAAAAATGTCATAGTTCAATTACATTTTTAAAAAATAGCATTTAATACAGAAATTTCAAACAATAAAAAGTTTTTTGATAACTATCGAAGGAATCGATTCAATCAGTACGTACCGATATCTTTGTGGTTTGTGTTCTCATGGTATCGCGCGAAATATTTGATTGTAAATAATGATATTTTAAAGATGAATAAATTAGTTTTTTTAAAAAAAAAGTAGGAAGAAAACAACGTGTACATGTAATTTGCGCTATAATTTTCTTGAAAAAGACTGAGCAATTACTAACACTTAAAGAAAAATTTATAAATTAGGTACACTTGTGATTTGAAGAATTCTTTTTTATTCAAGTAATAATGTTGTTTGTTATACTTAAAAAACTTAGTCAAATTCTGTAAGAATTTTAAAATGTGTAAGGATTATTCATGTACAGCAGTGTTTCTCAAACTGTGGGGAGTGATAACTCTTCGAGGGGTGCGAACATATTAAAAAGTTGAAAACCAAAGATTATTTTAAAAAATTATTAAAATTTACTGAAAGTAAACAAAATACATTCTGACATAATAAAAAAAACACACTTTTACACTAATATAATACACTTATAAATGTATCACTATACTGCACAAAGTACTTTACAATTAATTTAATGATACTAAATTAACAATGTTTAATAATTAACAGTGACACCATGGGCTTGTTATAAATAAAATTATATACTAAAATTAACACTTATCTTAATAATATTTTTTGTACTGTTTATATATAATCACTTAACAGCCGATTAAAAGTTACGCGATTCGCTCCCCAATGCCTCCTTTCTCCCCGTAGGTGCACGAAATTTGAATTTAAGGGGGGGAAGAAAAAAAATAAATAAAAAATTTTATTTATTAAAAATTGACAAAAAATTTCAAACCCTTTATGGATTCAAAACCTTTGGAATTTTTATAAAACCAGTAAGAAAAATTTTATACTTAAGTAAAATAAAAAAATATCGGGGATTTAAAACCTTAGCAAGAGAAAAGTTGGATTTAAGGGGAAAAAAGTGTTTCGAGCTTTGGCAAATAAGTATTTTTGAATTCAATGCTTGTTGTTTGTTAAGAAGAGGCCCTTGAAAAAAATTGAATATTGGGCACCCAAATATTAAAATTTTGAAAACACGGGATGTTAAATTTTATTTTAACATATTAAAATTTATATTTTATTAATAAATGACAAAGGGGGGTAAAACAGCCTTTTTTTTTCTTTTCAAAATTGATAATTCTTGATAAGAGAAAAAAAAGAATGGAAAATTTATTTAAATTAAAGTATTTATTTAATAAACTGTTTTATCGACAACCAAAAATAAAAGGAATTTTTGTTTTTGGCGGCATTGTTCGGAAGAAAAAGGGATAAAGTTTGACTTAAAGATTTGAAAAATTAGTTAAGGCCACTGGTTCAACTATTGGCAAATGCGGCAAAAATTGGTAATTTTTCTAATTTTTGAACTTGGTTAAGTACAGGAAAAAATACTTTTACATTTTAAAAATTTTTAAATAAAAACAAATTTAAATTTAAAAATTTTTTTAAAATTTTTTACGGAAATTTCTTTAAATTTTTGGTTTATAGTAAAACCCCCTAGGGGCCCAATTTAAATTTTTTTTAAAAAACCTTAAAGTTTTTTAATGTTTTACAACAAGAAAATAAAAAAATACGAATTAAAAAGGTTGTAAACCTTTTAAAGTCAAAAAAAAAAATTGAGTTCGAAAGGGGTAAATATAAGAAAAAAAAATTATTATAATAGAAGCATTTTTCACAAAAGAAGAACATTTTAAAAAAAAGATTATTCTAAGTTGATTTTTGCCAAAAATAGTGTATTTAAACCCATTTTTTGTCAAAATGTCCTTAAAACAATTTTATACATGTAGTCTAATCTAAGTGACACTAAATATCATGAAAATTTTCCATTTATCCCTTTTTAAAATCAGGTTTCCCGAAGTAGTCGGATACCTTAATTGCTAGATAATTTAATTTTTATATATATATATATATATATAAATGATATTCCATAATACCCGACTCTCATCTGTAATACGCAAGTACCGTAGTCTCAAAAGTGGGCTTTTGGGGTGGCAGGCTTTACAAAAGTGATCAGATACAGTTTATTTTTCGATAATTTAAACATTAGTAACTTGGAGGCCAATATAATTAATCAGAACAAAAAATTTTCAATCAAGTTTCTTTTTTAATTATACTTAAGAAAATACTTTATACCAGTATAAAATAAATCATATCATTGTATTGTAAACAGTGGAATAAATGACTATCGCAATCTCATTTTCTATTTTAATCATTAATTATCAAAAATGAAAAATATCTAATTTTTCTAAAAATAAAGAAATAATGTTCTACATTTCTTGAGCATTTTTTAAAAAGTATTTGTTAATTACAATTAGTAACATTAAAAAAGTTAAATTTAACGTTAATTAAATCTCATACTGAAGCAATTTGTAAAAATACATAATCTTAACTTTTTTTATTTATTTAATAACCAAAAACTTTATCAGAATTTTATTAAACTCTGATAAAGTAAAAATAACTGACAAATAATTCAAGAATTTCTATAGGGGGAAGCTGCTTTATATTCATTATCCTTGCGAATAAAAGGAATATTTTGTTGCATAATTAATTTGAATATATATTCATTTCTTTATTATTTTTTTTCTTCTTATTCATATTTCTTTCTTAATTGATTAAAACACACATAGAACCAATAAAAAAATTTAAATGGTAACAAAAATTTAAACATGTAATAAAATTCCCACAACATTTGAATTACAATGTAGACAATGGAAAAGGTTCTTTCTTGATGTAAATGACAATAACGTTTAAACTACTAAGTTTTTCCTTTTAAAAAACGAAGTTAGCAAAACGTTTCGCAATAAACGGCAACCACCATTTTATGTTTTATCATATATTAAGTGTTAGTCTTAGTAAAAACCCTTATTTTATTTTACTTCTTTAACTAAGCCACTTAAATTTATTGCAAAATTCCCGCCGAAACTAAATTAAAATGACACTAACAGTCGTGGGTTCTTTAAAACAACATTTTAGAAACAAAATTTCTTCGGGATAATTTTAACAACTTTATGAAAATTTTAAATGATATTTTGTCTTGTTTTGCCTTTAAACATTTCGCAAAGTTTTTTTTTTCTGTGCAAATGTCTGCGACAAGAAATGCATTTGAAAATTATTTTATGAGGGGATATAATGTTGTTAAGATTTAGTAAGAGAAATTTGTTTTTTTTTCATGAAATAAAGAATACTATTTTAATTTTGGAATGAATAAGTGAAATGAAACACATATATTGTAGCAACTAAATTGTCTAAATGTCAAGTGAGCTGGTTAATGGAATAGTTAAAATTTTAATTATAAATAACAAACGTTTTGAAACAGGAATGTTAACTAATGCTAAAGAAGTTTTGTGTGTGCTTTAAAAATGATATTTAATTTTAAAAATATTTTAAATTGATATATTTTGTATTTTAAAAAACTTCTGTCATAGAATAATCACCTTTCATATTTTATATTCGTGTGTTCAAAAAAATTTTCAGTATAGCTCTAAAAATTTATTATAAAAAGATCATTTTTCAAATATTACTTAAAATAATTGCCACCATGGAGTAGATTAATTACAGATACGAGTTAAATACGAACTGTGCGGATTCTTTAAAATTAGAAGTAATACGTTTTCTGCTGTAATTTTATCTCGATCTTTTTTCTTTTTGTGAAAAAAAGAAATATAAATTACTAAGGAGAAAAACAATGATTTTCTTTTCATTGAAGAAAATTTACATTGTTTTATTTCATATAAATAATGACTGAATAATTATTAGCTATGTTAAAATATTGTACTTTATGTATAAAACAAAAAATTTAAGCTTTATATCAAGTTTACGAAAACCTCATAAAATTTCAGTACCCGGCTTCTGGTTTTTCATAAAGTGAGAAATCGGTTAATCCAGTTTTAAGAAAGTTTGACAAAAAATGGACGATTACTTTATAAATATATAAATAAAACCCATTATATATATATATATAATATAGCGAAGATATATAAACAAATAAAATGTAGAACGCAAAAATTTAGCAATTAGATTTTTTTTTATTTAAGAATTATTTAAAGCAAAAATGAAAAACAACATATATTTTTGCTAAAATTTTATATTATGAAAAGAATAGAAAAACAAAGTATAACATATCTTATAAATTTTTTTTGAAAAATAAAATAACATTTAAGAAAACTAATGTGTTCAACAGCTCCTATTCAATGCACAAACGTAATTTTGTAAAGAAGTTTACAGTTTATTGATACTCAAATTACGCTTATTTCACTATATTTTTCATTTACTATTTAAGTATCGCTCATTCCTTCCTACAATGTGTAATTTTTCTTTTTATTTGAATTTAAATAAATTTCAAAATAAATATCTCGCGAATATCAGTATAAAAGAAATTTATTTGTGACTTAAGAAAAAAAGGTATAATTGACTTTCAATTTTTGTTTTGTTTGGAAAATCCATGTTTTACGGATAGTTTAAATTTTAACAAAGGGGGGAAAACAACAACCAGTTAACCTGTTTCGGTTTTAACCGGTTTGCAATACCTGCTTTAACCCTTTATCGACCGCATTATGATTTACTGTAGTTTTTTTCAAGCAATGTTTTTTTGGATCACTGCATTGAAAATTAAGGGATATACATAAACAAATTACTCAATTTTGGAAAATGTAATCCATTACAGCTAATTAATTAAAGATATTCAACTGTAAAATTAATTATATACAATGTTCACTTAAAAAAACAGTCAAATCGTTTTCTAAGGTCTTCATTAACATACGTAAAAAATAAGACACTTAAATTTAGACATTAACTATTTTTTCGGACCAAAAATGATAATCTTCGCAATCCGGTGAAAACGCTGTCAGCTGAAAACGCAATGTCTGCTCTAAAACTATTCGCCTTCCCCGCTAAAATACTCATCATATAGAACCCATGCTGCATATATCGTGGAAGAGTGGATTTCAAAGAATAGTCTTGCTAAGTATCGTCAGAGTATTCGTAGAAATGGTTATTCTATGTAATTTTAAAGAGAGTGGTACTTATAAGTACCGTCGGTCGATAAATGGTTAAATAATCTTAAATAAATACAATATGGGGAAACAAATACTGCGCTTAAATATAGTACAGGTTTTCATTTCACCTGTTGGCAGATTTAAAATTAATAATTTATTAAAAAAGTTTCAAAATAAAAACAATGAATTTCTGTATTAAAATTTTGGAACATAGGCGATAATAGCCTTTGTTGCTCCATATCCCACAAAACCTGTATGGAACATACTAAAAGTCATTGTTTTATGCATAAATCAATGCGTAAAATCTTACATTTTTGAATACTACAGAAATTCATTCAACACATTTTTAGTCCAAATTTTCTAAACAATTCTCGATAAGAAATAATTTCGCCTTGAGGTTTGCTGACTTCTCTATGATTCTTAAATAGAATATCACTTCCTTTCAAAGCAATCGAAAACTGAACGTTTACCCCAACACCTCTGGAGAGACAACTCTACAACGACTTTTTCCAACCATCTCTATGCTAATATTTTGTTCTTCACTACTCCTGCACATGTTAACGCGTTCTAATCATATGTAAATTAAGCTATTATGGGTTCTGACAGATCGGAAATCTTGTTAAGGAATACAATAATTTAATTAACTCATTCTAATAATCGCTGTCATTCTGCAAATGATTGAATTTTCTTAACGAGGAGGCATCGAGCGCATCCAGATTAATCTGTCGTTTCTTCGAAGCAGCTTTCTTGTTAGGGACGCTTCGATGCGAAATGCTTTTCGTTCTCTATTTTCTCATTTGTAATGATTTTCTTAATTTGGTCGTTTCCCTACTGGTATTCAACTATTGATTCAACCGACAGTCAGGGTAAACAAGATTCCTTTGAAGCGTTTCTCTGTGTTCGTGAAACATGGGGCTTCTTTAAATAGTAAATTAAAAGAATGTCCACTATTATTTTTTTCTGTGTATTTTTGTATTTTTATATGCTAAATTTCTTATAGGTATTTAGGCATTATAGTGGAGACCATTTTCACCAATTCTAAAAATGTCGCCACACAAGTACTGTTATGCATAAAGATAATGCATGCGTTATTATGCTCAAACAAGAGAGGGTACAATTTCCACTAATGGCAGCATATCGTGGCATTTGGCGATGCCTTTTGATTTGACGAAATGGGCTCAATTCATGTGACGTCATAGTCACACGATAAAAGCAATCATGTGTTTCCAGCTAATCAGTTCATGGGCTTTGTTGTTGCCAACTTTTGATCTTTTCAGAAACTTTCTCTTAAAAAATACAAATTTGTTTTCAACAATAATGCACATAGGTAGACAAAATGCATTTTATTTAAGTACATGCATAAAATAAGATTTTTTTAAAAAATTTTATAATCTTTTGAAGAAATTTATTTTTTTATAACATTTGAACATTTTCTCCAATTATAAAATTTGAAATTTTACCCTTTTTAGAAATAGAACAATAAGTACAATTAGTTTAATGTCTGTTTTGAATTCAATGGAGAGCACATGTTTGCTTTATCATGTGACCGTCATGAATTGAGCTCCATTGGTCGACAGTATAATACTTAAGTATCATTTATACCAATGTCATGTTAAGTGCCTTTTAGCATTTTAAATGATTAACTCTTTCGCATGCTCAAAGATTGTTAAAGCAATTATTACCATTTAAAAGTTGATTAGATAGAATACTAGTAAAATGTTACATTAAATTTACATGTGCTATTAATAACAGTTCAATTTAGTTTTTAGAAAAATATCCAAGGATATGATATTCATTTCAGTATAAAATTCTTTTACATGTGCAGCAGTTTTATTCTAAAATTGAGATAAATACTTCAGAATCGATTCCAAAACAATATTTTATTTAATTCTGGAGATATTTCATATACTCAAAAAAATAGACTGTTTTTATTCCAATAATTTTTGTTGTCAGAAACAAAATATCTGCTAAGAAAAAACCAGTTAAATCATGTACACAAAAATATGATTTAACTCTCTTTTTCTGAAGATATAAACTAGTTATCAAATGCATTTAAAAATATCAGAAAGTCAATCACGCATAACACAATTATTGGTTGTTTTCCATACTGATACGTCATAATATTACTAAATGATGTACGTGTGTGAATCTTACCTTAATTTAAACTTTCAAGAATTCCAAAGAAAAAAAAGGCACTCACAATATAATAATGATCTCACTTAATAAATATTCAGAAAATTATCGTCGCAATTCCACTTGAAAAATTTTAAAAGATGGTATTCTCAACTATATTTATGTAATTTTTAATGCATAGCTATTGATACCTACTTTGCTAAAAATAGATTTAAAACTATTACTGGGACATTTCAGGTACATCTTTAATCCAGGCAATGCAATGGAAAAAAACTTAATCAGTCTAGAACTCGAAATTTAAAATAAATTCTCGCATCTTATCTTTCTTTGCATTATTCAGTTAACAGGATGGCACTCTGTGGTTACGATTGAACGATAGTAAACCCAAAGGTTGGGGGCGAATTCAGCCATTTTAAAGTTGCTTGCTGATGAGATCAGATTGTACATTGAGATGAATAGTAAGGAACACCCGAATATTTCTAGTGTTTCATTGCGGATTGAAGACAAGTAAATCAAGAAATTTTTGAATATATTTGTAATGGACTAAGATGAGCATGAAAAACTACTAAAAGTGTTTAGATCGATGATTTAATACTCTGTGTGATTTTCATATTCTTTCATATGTAATGTGATAGACTATACCCTTCTTTTGTATATCTTGCAAATATTTAGTTTTTGTATATTATTGTGGAATGGGACCCGGTGGTTGAAAAAGTATTTTAGATAATTTTTTTTACGGATAGATTTTAGAAATTTTCTAAATTTGTTTCAATTAGAAAATTATTAGAATTAATTATTACTTAATATCAAAGGCCAGAAACTCTCTCTCTCTCTAAACACTACACAAAAATAGTTTTAAATAATACAAACTATTATATCCAGCTTGTATGAAATGAAATTAATACTATTTGTTACAAATATAGCGAGTGTGTGTGTGAGTGACGTTCTTTTTAAAATTCTAAATACTAGTAGAAATCAGGTGATGATGGCTTGATCTCTACGGCAAATTGTAATCCTTTGAATTCTCCGTTGTCGTTTACAACATTAAAAATTTCAATTTACTTACAATTTCGAAATTTCCGTTAATAAAAAGGCTGAGAGTTTCTGTTTGTACTTCTCTTCATAATTCAGGCTTTGGTAATAAATAAAGCCAAATATGATGAAATCAAAATTCTGATTTTTGATTCACTAGAGATGCATTGGGTAACATACAGTATATACAATTAAATACAGAAACGAACAAAACTTATTTACTTACGAACCATTTTGACGTGAATTCAAACGAAGCTTTAAATTCAGTGACAATAATCCAAAAATTATACGAGACAAGTCGAAAACATGACAACTTTTTTTTATTATTCTTTTTAGAACGAACTTACTTTCATATACAGAGTTACAGAAACAATTACTACACTACAGAAGACTTTGTTGTCAAATATAAATGATGCATTTCGTTCTACAACAAAACAATATATTAAAAAACTATGGAATATAGTATCAAAATATATCACATAAGATGATATAGTATGTCATAAATAGTAGAACCAAAACAATCATGATATTTTTTGCTTTTTCAATTATATAGTTTTATTTAATAGCTGTGAACTGAATGGTAATAAACTCACCAATTAAGAATGGCCGCGGTAGCCTTGGGATCAAGGTCATGGAATCGTGGGTGGCGTTGTCGATTGCGGGTTCGAGTTCTCATTTCACTAAACCCGCCATGTAAGAGGGGTTGATACACGTTAAATCTGTAGTTAGAATGGAGGTCCTCACTTTGGCATTGTGAGGAAGTTTGGAAAACGGGGTAGCAACTCCGGTGTCGTCCTCGTCGTTTAAACACTTACTAACCCACCAATCAACAGATATCGTATACTTTTTACTTAACATATGATCAAGAATTTATTTTTCACTCAGTTGCCATTTACATAGTTGATTTCTTTTTTCAAAAGTTTAGTGTGGCCGCGGTAAGCTAGTGGTTGTGTCATCAACGTGTCATAAGTTCGAGCTTATTGCCGCTGAACACCCGTCCTGTATAGGGGCTGATGCATGTTAAATCTGTCGAGGTTGAAGTCCTCTCGTTGTAGTGATGCGGAAATTCGGAGAGAGAGAGTACTTCTCAAATGTCGCCCTCGTCACTTGATTGTGGTTTAAAATTACGAAGTGTTTCTGAGAGCCATCATTTTGCTTTATATAAGAGACGTGAATTAGTACTCACTCACTATATATATATATATATATATATATGACATGATTTTAGAGTCAGAAACAGACTTAGTTTTAATATAAAGGTCTTTATCTCTGATCAAAGTTAGACATCATCTGATGCAAGAGGCAGAGAGAGAAAAAAGAACGCCACCGAATATCTTAAGTGGGTTAAACACTTAAAACACCGATCGAGGCGTTCATGAGTGCTCTTGAAAGTGAATGCTGACATATAGGGCTATTAAATATAACGATCTGGAATTAGACATGTTTATTGGCTAGGCCATATGTTCGGAAGAAATAAATGGGTGATTAATTTGATACTTGAAGAGGTGAAGAGAAAATGTAAAAGTGAATTGCTAGATAGGGAATTTAATTTTTAATCTAATTTAATTATCCTTACATATATATACAAGCTGGTATACCCGTTCTTCACAGGGGTGAATCGAAAAATTAAGCAATACAAATTGAAGGATAAAAAAGTTTTTAATGAGTAAATTTTACGTGAATTACAAATTACACACAAAAGAAGAAGCCTTTTGCATATCTTAGCTGTTAATTTTTGTTAAATTTTAAGTCTGTAGGTCTTATAGCTGATATAAAGGATTTTTTTATTTTATATTTAATGCCTCCGTAACTCCCTGTGACAGCAGTAGCCTAGTGGTCAAGGTATGTGATCGTGGCTGGCTCGTCACGAGTTCGAGCCCAGTACCATTAAAGACCCGCCGTGTAGGGAAGCGATGTACGTTAAATCTATCGAGAGCTCAAACGTCCTCGCGTTGGTGTGGTAGTTAGGAGAGGGGAGTGCCAGCTCAGGGGTCGTCCTCGTCACTTGACTATGGTTCAAAATTACGAGGTCAGTTTTCAAAAGCCCACGTGTAGCTGAACAGTGCGACGTTAATATTCACTCACTTCGTAACTCCCTTGTGGGTCGATTTTTGAAAACACCTTCCTAAGCTGATCTCTGCTCAGCAAAAGTAACATATTATTACAAATTTTGTGTAATGAATTCTTAAAATAGTGTAAATAATTTACATCTGAATGTGTGTAATAAGGTAATATATTACTTTCTGTTGTATTTACTTTATGTTAAAATTGTAATATTCGCCAGCAACGCCGTTCCTTATATTATAATGGCGATTTAATATAAACTGCGAAATTTTGGCGTTAAAGCCAAGTTGGCATCATTTTTGGAGACCATGTTGGCAACTGATTGAGAGGGGCAGAAGTTGATATACTGTAGAGCCATCTGTTGGAGAGCTGCAACAAAGAGGTTAGCACAAAACCTTCTCCACAAAAAAATACATATACATGCCAATTTTCATAGGGATCGGTTGAACAGTGTTGTGTGTGTGGAGTGAAGCGAGGTCATATATACAAACATCCATTTATATATAGATAGTATATATCGGATTATCAAGATTTCATTTTCACACTCAGCTGCAGTTTACGTAGCTGATTTCTTTTTCAAAAAGTTAGAGATGATAAACCGAAAAAAAATCAAAACTGAATAAATAAAAAGGATTAAGAATACCAAATAACTTGTATTTCAATTTTTTGACTTCATATTTTTTTATATATATATTTTAATTATCAAAATATAAACATTTTAATGCAATTTTTTTTAAAACTTTACAGGTTCAACTACTTCGAGATGCTTTAAAGGTAAGATACTTACATTCTTTAAACTTTAACATTAAATGAAATTTTTAATGTACGAATTCAGTTTTCTCGTAATACAATACTTTGAGAATTTATTACAAATATTTTAAACTTATAGGAAAAATGTTTCATATCTTTTGCAATGTTTATTGTCCCAAAGAGGTTTTCAACAAAAAACAAGTATCGATGTATTTACATTACAAAATTTTTGAACATTATATATACATTATTAAATAAAAACCATAACATATTTGATTTTATTTCCTATATCTAAGCCAGAATTCAACTTTTAATAGATAGAATTGTTTCTATGGGCAGAACATTTCTATTTTTAGTATAACTGAATAAAATATTTTATATTAAATATTTGCCATTCTAAATTTGTATGGGATGATTGAAAAAAAACTCATGTAATAAAAATACCTTTGATAAAAAGTGATGAACTTATATATTTATTTATTTGACACACAATTTTTTTCGTTATTTAATTTGAAAAGGGGAAAATTTAATTTTAGATTTAAAGTAATAAAACAAGAATATATAGAATGTAAATATTTCTATTTTTGTTTTCTCTTTGTTTCATCAAAAATTCGTACATACTTTTAAACTTTTAGTTTTATTACAATCACTAATTATTTAATTCTTGCTTTATAAATAAAAAAAACGTTCTTAAGATAAATATAAATTGTATACTATATTTTAATTTTATTGCTTTTTTAAAGCATTAATTTCCAGCTATAAACGTTTTAATACGCAATCGGATCAATTGATATATAGGATGCATCAGTACAGCGGTTACAATAGAGTACACCTAGGCGATGGGAAATCCAATAGAAATGCATGGTCGGAAACACTTTTTTGGCGCAGTAGTGACAATACAAAACACAAAAAAGTCAGGACATGAATAAAAGGAGAAAAAATGTTTATTATCCTTAGTGCAGCAAAAAGTAAGGGGAAAAAACATTAAAGGGACAATAAGGGTGCATATTTTGGGGTGATAGGGGTGCACGTCGTTAGTAAGCAGAATCCGCTAGACGGTCATGTGGGAAATCCCAACATGACTGGCGATAACCTGCATATTGGTACCGGAATTGTTATGTACCAGCTCCATCTCAGTCTTCTCGTTGTTTGGCGTTCTTACACTTCGCTCTTGTTGCTGTTTGTCCACGATGAAGGATTCGCAGTTGGGCAATCTTTGGTGCAAGCGCACAAAGAAGACGTGGCTGGTAGTTTGCTTCTGGGATAACGTTGGGCGTGCAACCACTGTGCGGCTCGTCCATTGCAATCAGCAGCTCCGTATGGCAATGCATATCTGCGAGCTCAGTATTCGTGCTATGTTCCAACCAACAACCACTTCGCCGGCAGGTGAGCTTCGCAGCGAGAGCGGCAGCAAAAACCGCCTGTGCGCATGCACCGTCCTCTTATGTTTCGGTTTACGTAACGCCATCTGTCACTTACACCAATCTAAGAATTGCCAGCGTTTTTGCTGTGTTAAGAATAAAAACATGCTTTCTCCTCTTTTTCTTGTGGTTTATGAGTTACCGAGCCTGCAAAGAGTTTCCGACAATACATTGCAATGTGATTTCCCAACGTCTAGGACAGGCGTCTTCAAACTTTTTTGCCACTCATGGAACCCCTAGGTATAGGAGGTGTTTTCGTGGAACCCCTAGAACTTGAAAGTAGTTCCGTGGTACCCTATTCCACGCATACACTTAGAAGGACATACCTCAAAATACCTTATTTATAGTAGGACAGTATAGTTGTATACCTTATTTAAAGCTAGTTCAACATGCTATAGGTACTTTATGTGAAGGCAATTAAAAATTATTGCATTTATTAAAATTTTAATCTATTTTTGATATAATTTACTCATTGTTAATATTAATCTGTGATCCAAATGTCGCCAACCCATGCATTATGTTTAGTAACAGGGATATGCGCTTACATTTAATCGCACAAACTGTTGAATTATAGGTCTATTGAAATTATCTGAAGTCACATTACATGTTATTTAGGCCGTGGGTTGCCTAGTCGTTAGAGCATTGGACTCCGGACCGGAAGGCCTGGGTTCGATGCCCATGCCACCAAATACCCTCCGACTACACACGGAGTATGTGCTCATTAAATCAATGGGTCCGAAAGTCTTGTGGGCTGAATCACGAGTGCAGGGGACAGGAGACAATTTCCCTCCCCTTCTGTTCCATGCCAAAATTAGGGAGGTGGAGATAGGAGTGTCGCAATCTATCGTCCCTTCGGGGAATTTCGCCGAGCTAATTCGTATTGTCACCTGCATGGTACTCAAGGCTTAAGCCAACGACAAGCGTATTTCTTGCCCCTTGCCACGATGAATTTCGTGGGCCTCGTTCTGACTACGTCAGACAGGTGGCATTAGCCACAACAACAACAACATATTATGAGCTCAATTTGTTTTTGTAACCACTCACATTGAGAAATATTTTTCATCTCTATACATTGTTCTAAATGACATTAAAATGTTTATAGGTGTATGAGAAATACTGCGTATTTTGGATGAATTTGCAACACAATTTATCAGCTGTTCTTGCTTAAATTTAGATTTTTAACCTCGAATCTATTGATATGTAGATAAGTTGCTCCCTCTCTTTTATTGTAGATTCCCCCTCCACACAAACACAAAATGGTGTATTTTCTATTAGAAAGCTACTTAGTTATGCAAGACATTGTACTAACGAGTATAAAACTATCTCGTTTAACCCGAGATAGTAAACAATAAAAATTCAAATCTAGTAGGAAAGACGTATATAAAGGATTTAACGCTTTTTAATATTCTTTTATTATATTATAATAAAAGTTAAAAAGTATTACAATATAAAGCTATTATGTACAATACAAAATATTCATTTTCTTAATGACAGGATGAGCTTTAAATTCTTGTAGTTATATAAACTTCATAGAGAACGTGAATCCATTTTGCATACACATTGAAAGGATCTTGTCTCCGCGCCTAAAGATGTGGGAGAAAGGGAAGGAAGACTAGTCACGTTCAAAATCACTTAGTTTATTTGCAACACAAACCACAACACAAGTTCGATCAATCAAAACTATGAGAAGCACCCAATTAAGCAATATGAAGACAATTAACGAGATACACGAGGTATGTGAAGACTTCACCTTAATCGGACACTTACGTCACTTCAGTTTCTCTGCCTTCATTGCTATCTAATCTCAATTAAATCCTAAGCGACAGATCGTCACCTTAATTATTACAATTATCAATTACTAAATATCTGCGTCACACTTTACATCTGATTAATCACTGCTCCGCTAGCAGTCTAGACTTTATATAGTAGTCTTAATTTGCATGTTCAAGTTCTCTTTTTTAGAGGAAGTGTTCTAATATAATAGTTTTTATATAAGGTATCCGACTACGCGTTCGGAACCATGCTTTTGCAAAAGCGTATAAATGGATAATATTTATGATAGTTAGTGTCACTTAGATTAGAAAATGTATATAAAATTGTTTTAAGAATAGTATTATAAAAAATTATTTAAGTACAATATTTTGACAAAAAAGGAACATAGAATGACCCATTTTCAAAATATTCTCCTTTTGTGAAAAATGCTTCTATTATAATAATATTTTGCCTGTATATAGCTGAGACCTCTGCAGAGAGGCTCAATTAGAATTTTTGATATATATAATTTAGAAGTGGATTTATCCATATTTTACGACAACAGAGGGGAGAAATTTTAAGGAAAAAAACGCCGATAATTATTTTAATGGGTGGTAACTATGAAAAGTAATGTAAATTTTTCAAAAAAAAAAGTTCAGACTCTCTGAAGAAGTCTTTACTTTATAAAAACACACACACACACACACACACACACACACACACACACACACACACACACACACACACACACACACACACACACACACACACACACACACACACACACACACACACACACACACACACACACACACACACACACACACACACACACACACACACACACACACACACACACACACACACACACACACACACACACACACACACACACACACACACACACACACACACACACACACACACACACACACACACACACACACACACACACACACACACACACACACACACACACACACACACACAAATATTATTTTAGAAACATTTTTATAAAAGGAGAAACATTTTGAAAAAGGTTATTCTAAGTTAATTTTTTGCCAAAATATTGTATTTAAATAGTTTTTTGTCAAAATGTCCTTAAAACAATTTTATACATGTATTCTAATCTAAGTGCTACTAAATATCATGAAAATTATCCATTTATGCGCTTTTGCAAAAATCACGGTTCCGAACGTAGTCGGATACCTTAAGGACCAAAAATTCCCAAAGAGGCTTTTTAGTGATAGAGAGAGGATAGAGCCGTCACAACATTTATTAGTTTCTTTTCGATTTTTTTACTGTGACTCGTGAAACCACTGGGTATGCCTCGTGGAAATCCAGGGTTCCGTGGAACACCTTTTGAAGACCACTGGTCTAGGTGCACTCTATCTCTGCTGAAAGTTTGTCACCGCTGTACTGATACACCCGTATAATACAAATTCGGTGAGATACTTGAAAATAACTTTTATATCCGAATTGTGTCATGATAAATTTTCATTCTATTTATGAAACATAAACTAAATAACACTATTCTCTCACATGCATTTTACCCAAGATAAAATCAACTCTACTACAACTTCAACTACTTATTTCCAATCATTTTATTATCATCAATTTTTTTGCAAATTCTTAAGTAAACTCGTTTTGTATTTTTGTATAAAATATTATTTTCTGTATTTGAAGCAGTTACTTTTAAACTTAAATATCAGGAGGAAATAAATGTTTCGGATAAAAGAACTTTAATTACAACTCATTACCATGACGGTAATTAATTGATTCCATTGCGCTAGACGAAGGGGAAAAAATTGCTGATTGTTCCGAATAAAGTTTTAATTGAAAGTTCTGGAAGCTTCTCATATGCAATTGAATAATTTTAATAGATTCATTTAAATAGTAATGCATACGGATATGTGCTAATATTTAAAAAAAAGAATATATATATTTATACTTTTTTAAAATATTGCTATTTTTACTTTGCTTATTTAGAATTATAGCTATTTAGTATTATTATTGATTATATATATGTATGGAAAATAGCATTCTTCAATTGAAGACATTTATTTGAAAAAAATTAAAACAAGTTTTCTCAAAATTAATGATTATGAAGGCTTGAACTGATGTTTTTCTACGAGATAGAAAAATGAATTTCATATTTAAAATAAAATATTTGTTAATGCATCAAACTATATACGCTTAGAATCATGATTTTGAAAATAATGGTTTTGATATTTAGTGTCCATTATTAGAACAGACATATAAAATTATTTTAAAAATACTATTGCAACAAAATTTACTTAATAAAAATTTTTTAGGCGAAAAAATGTTGGAAGGAGAATACATTTTCAATGCAATCTCCTTTTATGGAAAATGCCTCTATAATAATAATAATATTTTGCTTAGATATAGCTTTCTATAGAATTAAAAAAAGATTTCTGAAAACTTCATATTCATTTTAGAGTTACTATCCATCGAAATAATAACTGGTGTTTTTGTGCGTGTGTGTTGTAATTTCTCTTCTCTGTTGTATTAAAGTATGAATAATTTGGTATCTCCTATATGGTGCCGAAATAAATAAAAAAAGGGATACCAGCTCCTGGGGAATGAACTAGGTCTGCAAAGGTAAAAAAATACCAATACGCAGCCCCATTTGAGAAAAAAAAGTATGAATAAATCCGTTTCTAAATTATATATTTAAAAAATCCTAGCTCAAGCTGTGTAGAGAAGTCTTAGCTATATAAATAAGCAAAATATTATTATTATAGAAGTATTTTCCATAAAAGAAGGTTTTGAAAATATGTCATTCTTTCTTCAATTCTTCCAAAAAATTGTATTTAAATAATTTTTGGTTGTGATAATATTCTTAAAAATATTTTTATAATTCTAACTCAAATGACTCTAAATAACAAAAATAATAATAATAATATTCGTTCATGCACTGTTTCAAAATCACGGTTCCGAACGTATTAGGATACCTTAATAAATTATTTTAATATTAGTTATTTTTTAAAAAAAGTACTGATAGAACAGAGAAACGCGCGCGATTTATTAAATAACTTCAATACTGATTAAAATAAGGGGAAAAACGTTATTTAATATAATATACAATTAACAAGGAACTTATAATTCATTCTGTTGTTGCCGTTGCTAATGCCATCTGATCGAGGCATGTCGTTATCTGTAACTTTGAGCACCATGCAAGTGAAAGTACGTTTTGGCTCTGTTACAGCCCAATTTTGAGGAAAACACTTTGGAGGGTAGTCAGGGCCTACCTCACTTCCCCTTCCATCAACCGGACGAGAGGCGGCTTGTCGAATGTTTAGAGTGCCCTATTGCGCACATAAGCACTATACATTTACAAACATCCAAGAATTTTCTGAGATTCGAACCCAGGCCCTATGACATAGCGGTCAGCGTCACTAGCCACTATACCGAATGGGCAGCTATGATACACTCTAGATCATATAAATAAAAATACAAAAGTTAAGCTATGATTTTTTCTTGGTTTTCAAGGTTTTAATTTATTCTACATTTAATGTAAAGAATATTTTACTTTAAAAATTTTTCTTTCATTTAAACTTAAATACCTTTATTTATTTTAGCAGAAAAATAATCAAATAAAATTTTCTATGGAATAAATAGTCTTTGCTATCAATAACTACAACTCTGTCCGATAGTTTTTTTTACCATTTGCATTTTACTTAATTAATTACATCGCAACTATTTTCCATTTAGAAGAAACTAAAGGAATTGTTGAATATGTGAAATATAACGAACTGAAAGGAATAGTAACAATGATATATTATTTTAATTATTAAAAAGTTATATTGAAAATATATTTTCCCAAAAGGAAATTGATAACTGAAAGTTTATGCAAACACAGTCATTAGTCAGAAAAGCCATTAATATTCCAAAATCATTTTGTAACAAAGGAAAAGAAATTACCAAGAACATAGAACTTAATGGATTTCTAAAGAGAAACCGTAACAATTATTAGTTTCCAAATCCAATAAATTAAACCACGAATATAATTCGAAAAACTGCAATACATATGCCAGGTTTTCGTTTAAATTTATTGCAGAGGCTCTATTAAGCAACTAAAACATTCCATTTGATTGTTACTTATCTGAAGATTTTTCAAAGAGCGAAATAAAAATCTAGGCTTATTATTGCAAGCCTTTTTCGAAGCACTTAAGATTTTTCACTTGAGAAGTGTGATATTTAAATATTTAAGCCATACTTTTAAAGGGTTATTAGAGTTGGTGTCTCTTTAAATTTTAATGGTAATATGGTTGGTGATTTAAAATTATATTGAAATTTTCTTGTTTATTTTTCAGCGGCTCAGAGACGAACGTAAAGGAATTCTCAATATCCACAAACAAGTAATATACATTATATTATCTGAAATTAATTTTAATCAGAACTTTAGAGTGAATGAAAATATTATTCCGCGAGAATAATTTCATTATCTTTAAGTCTTTTCCATCTTTTGTTTTCCCACAGCTTAAAGGGCAATGGAACTCTATGGAACAGAGACTTCAAGACATTGCTTTAAAGGTAAATAAAGGCATTTCAAAATTTCAGCAAAGTCAAACGATTTTTTATTCTTTTACTTCTCGAAACTTTAAGTGCTTCATAACACTTTTAATAAACTCTTATTCAAACAATATAAATCTATTTCCACCCCAGACATGTCTGGAGAACCTTTTTTTTTTCCTCCCCTGAATTCTAATTTTTATTTTCTGGAAATGATAAAAGAGTTCTAAAAAAAATAAAAGAACTTCGCATCAACGAACTTTTACGTTTGTTGATTTTGCTTCATCGACTCTCGATCTGGAATAGAAATTCAAATCTTTTTGAAGTTGCTTCGATTTTAACTGCGAAAAGCTAAGAAGGAAAAAATCTTAAAACTGCAAGCTTTACTTTATTTGGAGCACTTAAAAAAATATTTCCCATTAATATTTTATTTTTGAGCTAAGTGAAAATATCGAATAGAATTTTGCCTAACGGAGAACTAATGCACTCGTTAGATATGCTCAATATTTATCAGGTTCTTAACGCAAAAATGAAAACTGGTGAAATTTATATGAAGAATTACAGTTAATGGATGATGAATTTTTACTAAGATAAGAGCTGTAGTAATATCTTACTTGTATCAGTAACAATTTATAACTGTAGCTAAGCAATTTTATTTCAGAGTTTTTGAACGAGTTATTCTTCAATCATTAATTTTTCACATAGGTTTTACGATTTTTTAATGTTTCTTTTTATTTTCAGACATCGTTAAAACCTAAATAATTTGCGATTAAGTTAAATGTGTGTGTGTGTGTCTCAGTCACTTTTCTCTCTTATAAAATACAGAATGCACTGACGCTCTCTATAAATACATAGTAAATACTCTCTCTAAAATACATAATATAGATACATATTCCTAAGAGATGTTTTACTTTCAGTAGAATTCATTTTACAAATTTAAAAGTATTTTAAAATAAAAAATGTAAATTTAGCAATACATTTTCTTTTCGTATTATAACTTCGACCAATTTCTACAAATCAAAAGCCGTCGCCAAATATTGAGATGTGTAGCCAATAGTGGAAAACATTTCTACAGATGCTCGAGCACAATAATAACGATGACATCATTTGACGACGTCTTTTGATTTGGCGCAATTGGTGGACTGTATTGATACGTCAGTACAGATATTAATATATAATAACTTTTAACTTTCTATTAGTGTATTTTTTTGTCAACTGAAATACGTAGTTTTCAATGCCCAACCAAATGCAGACAAAGAAAGGGCAGGCCAAATCTTAGATAGATTGATGGCCTAGAAAGATATATCTTATTTACTAGCAGGAAGAAGGCTGGCCTGGAAAAGGCTTCTTGAGAAGGCCAAGCCCCTCCCCCCCGGGCTGTCGTGCCACTGAGGAAAGAACGAAATACATAATATTCAACAAAAATTTCTCAGGAGTACCTTAAATGCCATAAGATGATTGAAATCAAGGCGATAGCATAAAAATAAAATTAGAAAGGTTATCTTCAGTTGAAAAATGAAAGAATTTGAACAATGAAAATATTTACATGAAATCCACGCATTGAATGCATATAATCACTGTTAACAAACTTAACTCAGTGGCGCAACAACCCATGAAGGCCAAGGCTACTGTGCCCGACTCAGTATACGTGGCGCTGGGCCTTCAGGTGCATGAGCAGATGCTCCGGTCAGGTAGTCAGTCTGACGCGAAATCACTGTTAATATCTAATATTATTATTTCCTTTCTTCCTTCCTTTATTTTATATAAAACAAATGCTTCATTTTCACAGTTTATTTCGACCATACATGCATTACTAATTTTACTTTCACAAAATTATTTTCTGAGTTAGAAAACATTATGTAGCAAAATAAAGCAGTGGGTAAAGTGCTTAATTTTTTTTTAAAGGTCTTAATTAAATTTTCAAATTCATATTTATCCGAATCAATTCTTTCATTACACATTCAAACTAATTTTAAATTTCCCTTCTCATTCGTTAATTTTCTTGGTACTTAAGTACTATCAAAACAATGGCAACGTTCAAGATAACTCGCCAAATTGGCGATTTCGCATGTGTAGTACACGCTAAATTGGCAACCATTTGCTTCGTTTTATATAATGTCGCCAATACGGTTGCGATACTTCGTAAGTACCATTTTCTTTTATTTCCCCTACATATTGCTTATTTTACGCTCCTTCTAATATTTTTATACAAATTTTTGACATAAAGAGAATCGGTGGATCATCCAGAATCATGCTGGTAATTCATTGAAATATATAACTGCTAATTTTTACAATTATTTGTAGAAGACTTTCCCTTATACAAATATTTCTTAAAATCTTGAAAATCTAACAAAACATTAAGGTATCCGACTACGTTCGGAATCGTGATTTTAAAAAAGCGCATAAATGGATAATTTTCATGATATTTAGTGTCAGATTAAAATACATGTATGAAATTGTTGCAAGGATATTATGACAAAAAAAAATTTATTTAAATACAATATTTCGGCAAAAAATTAACTTAGAATAACCTTTTTCAAAATGTTCTCCTTTTGTGAAAAATGCTTCTATTATAATAATAGTTTGCCTGTATATAGATCAAACCTCTTTACAGAGGCTCAACTATGATTTTTGAAAAATTCACATTATTTTTAGAGTTTCAACCCATTGAAATAATTATAGGCGTTTTTTTCTTAAAATTTCACCCCTCTGTTGTCGTAAAACATGGATAAACCTACTTCTAAGTTATATATTTCAAAAATTCTAGTTGAGCCTCTGTAGAGATGTCTGAGCTATATACAGGCAAAATATTGTTACAATAGAAGTATTTTTCACAAAAGGAGAATATTTTGAAAATGGGTCCTTCTATGTTTATTTTCTGTCAAAATATTGTACTTATATAATTCTTTATTGTAATACTATTCTTAAAACAATTTTATATACATTTTCTAATCTAAGTGACACTAAATATCCTAAATATTATCTATTTATACGCTTTTGCAAAATCACGATTCTAACGTAGTTGGATACCTTAAATTTTTAAAAGAATCTTCATGGCATAGGATACGTAAACATTGTTTTGAGATTACCAGTTCCTTCTTTTAAATTTGGAACTGTCTATAACGATGTATATAACAATAATATCTTAATGGAATACAGTACATGAAAAAAGTAATGAATTTAAATGCTAATTAAATCCTCTTCATGAAAGGTTTTGCAAATGTATTACTTGATGCATATAAATGTACTTAGGACTGACTATCTTAATAATAAATGCACTGTTTAATTCAATACTGTGCGAAAAGTGCTGAAAAGAAATAGCTAATTATATTACTCAAAATCTAGCGAAGGTCCTGACAATTCTGAATTTACAGCACATGTCAAGTACGACTTAGTTAAACAGCACGATATAATTAATGCCCTAATAATAGAACACTTCTGTCAAGCAAAATAGATGGTATTTTCAAGTTTCCTTTGTAAAGGATTTATCTTTTTTAATGAGAATGTAGATAAAACAGTTAGTGTATGATTATATTATGGTTATCATTTCCGCAAGCCACTGGAATGGAATATATTTCACATGAATATGTTATTAACATGTTTATGAAAATCAACATATTCAATTAAATCAAATCATTTATGATTGATTGTGAGACAAACTCGTATAATTAAAATAATGAAGTATAATTAATTAGAACTTGCATAATTAAATTAATAAATAAGTTATTTTTATTTCAAGACCATTCAACAATATTAAAATTTGATTCTACAAATTACTCTGCAGCATGAATGAAATGCAAATATTATTAAAAATATCGCTAATAGAATTGTTGATGTAAACCTCCAACAAATGGTACGATTTCACTGTTTAAACCCTTTTTTAAAACTAGGGATAAAATAATCCCTTCGACATGTTTCATTTTAATCACTAACATATTTATCACCTTTTTTACTTCGGTTTTTTCCCAGGTTTATACAGGAAAAGTAATGAAAAAAAAATGAACACACACAACATGAATGTTTTAAGCTGACGTGTTTTAATTCTTATTCTCGGTACCTACATAAATAACCAATATTTTCGGTAGTAGTTTTTGTACCATCGATGTTTGATTTTATAAAATTTTTGTTAATTTGGAATTATGAATTGATATAAACGATAACTATTGTAATTTAAGTACGTGAGTATCAAAGTCTTTTTATAATGAAAACTAAAAATAAATTAAATGTTGTTAAAAAAAAAGAAAATAAAATGAATGCACATAATTAAATATCACTGAATATTATGCATTACTTTGAAGAAAATAATAAAAGCTTATGATCATTTATGCGAAAGAAATATTTTTAAAATTTGTCCCCGAAATATCTACCGTAAAATCCGGCGTATAACGCGCACTTTTAACACCAATAATACGATCGTTTACGGGTGCGCCTTATACGTTGGGAAAAAAATGATAGCTTCAAAAATAAAGAGAATAAATGAGTATATAAAAAAATTTAAGATTTCTGCATATATCGAAATATTGTCTATTTAAAAGAAATAACATAATTTATGAATTTAAGGAGTTGTAGTTCTAGAGAAGTATGCTATTTTTTCAAAAGTCTGTGGTAATACCTCGAATAAATGTAAAAGGTTAGATCATATCCTTTACCGAGGTCGGCAATTCTAATCAAAACAGTATTCCACATCAACGCCATCTAGCGTTCCTTTTAAAACGCCGACATCAACCTTTTTCGGCAGAGGCCCACTGACACTCGTCAGAGAAACGTCGTATTTCGCGCGTCAGCGCCGTTCGTCCGCGCCAGGCGGTAAGTCTTAATAGCACCATAATGAGTCTCTATTTAACTCAATTGCCTCCCCTTAAAGTAATGTGATCTAACTTTCCTATTCTTCCGAAATATGTGCTTATCTAACTTTCCTATTCTTTTGAAATATTCCCCATGTAAATACTCCCCTATAATTCTTAATAAATTATTTAGTTTTCAACTAGTTTCTTTCTTAAACTATGTTGTCTATTTTATTTCAAAATTAACTAATACACCCTAAAAACCCTAGACACCACGCCATAAAAACCCTGCTATCTGAAGAATCCACCTTTTGGAAGATTTCGGTTGGATTCCCACATAAATGACTTCAGAACATAAGTGCATTGCATAATTACATTTCAGGTTTCCTCGTAAAAAAGGGTGCGCGTTATACAGCGAATATACCTAAAAGTTCAAAAATACAGCTTGAAAGTATCGGTGCGTGTTATACGACGGTGTGCGTTATACGCCGGACTTTACGGTATATAAATAAAAGAAATAATGGGCAAATTAAATAGCTTACAAAAAAGAGAACATGTTCATGTTTCTCTTTTCACCAATTTGTTAAAATTTCATTGGTTATTGATTACTCAATTGTTTTGAGATGTTATTTACTCTCACTTCTTCTCTATATATAACTATATGCTGTCTTTCTATGTATATAACTATATATAACTACTGTATATAACTATATGCTTTCATTTAGTTTATTCGAAATATATAGAAGATTGAAAATCTATTCCTATTATTAAGCAAATCATTTTTTTTTTAAATAAATGATGAATAGATGTGTGATTAACATTAGAAATAAACAAGTAATATAAAAAAATTTTAATCAATTCATACTTAGGTGAACAAAGAAAATTTTTATTTTATAGTTACTTTTTATTAAATAGTTACAATTAATATAAATATGTGCATACATATGACAGAATCGAAATATTAAGTGACAAAATAGAAAGCGATTTTCCTTTCTATATAGGGTGTTGGACTATTTTTTTCGTTTGTTTTTAAATAATTAGATTAATTAAATTTAATTAGTCTAATAAAATGGTATGGTAAGAAAGAAATCACATCCTCAGAAATTAGGCCATCCCAGGTGGGATTCGAAACCACGACCTTTTGATTAGAAGTCCAACGCGCTATCCATTGCGCTACAGGGACACAATGGACATTTTTCCTTTCTATATATGCTATGGGACTATCATTTGTGTTTGTTATTATTTATTCATTTTTTAATTTATTTAATTAATTAATATCTGAAAAAACTGTATTAACATCAAGTGTCATCCATTACAAGTTAAAAAAAATGTATTTGAACTTGAATGGATGAATAGAAAGTATTTTATTAACGATTGAAAATTTGAACAAGATATATATATATATAGGGAGAGAGTGAACTAATAGTAGGAATTGAAAATGTATCTAAATGAAACAACAGAATATATAATTTGTTAAAAGAAAACACAGACTTCAATTAATACGATAGCAATAACTAAAATTTTAACTTTTACTGTTCCAAAAATGATGTCTTGATGCAACTATTCGACATAGTTAACTCTATATTCTCATCACCAGTCTAGAGTGATGACGACATCTACATCCTCATCCGATGAAGAATGTGTCAACATCCCTCCGCAGCAACCTCGTTACAGCGTCCACCCAGAACCTACCCAACCAGATATCCACGACTCGGAACTCGACGAGATCCTCATTGATATCCCTACTATTCCTGCCGGATCTATCCTGGATGTGCACAATGGTGGTAATCCGGGACTCCGGATCCCGGACACACCACCACCTCTTCCCCCTAATCACCCGAAATTGTCGGACTCCGGGATCAGCAGCAACTCGGCTCCTGACTCGGAGCTAGATACTAACGACTGGCACTATCCGGACGTTCCGGGAGTCCGGCTGGAGAAGAGACACAACAGTGTCCGGGTGAGGTTCTCAGAAGCGACGGCCTGCAGGAGATCTGTCTCCAGCGGTGGCGTATCAGGTAAGTTTTGGAAACTGTTTTTGTGTTAATTGCTTCTTAGAAAGGTTTGACCATTTATGTACAAATTCTGTGCTTAAATGTATATGAACCTCTCTTATATTTTGATCTGGATGAATTAAGGTCAATATGATAAACAAATTACATTTTGTGGTAAAATTCTTGAATATTATACACTGGAAAGTAAACCAAAGGATTTGAAACTATAATTATGTAGATGTTTGCTAACTGTTTTAATGCAGTTTTAATATAATTGAAGTTATATTCCCTTTCCTCAAATCTGAGGAAATTCTTCTCCATCATGTATTTGAATATAGTAAAGTGCATCTGAAAAGGAAATAAATGTGAAGATTTCTCTGGAATTGCAGTTTCTCACTGATTTCTGATAATATTTTTATGTCTATTTATATGGTTCCTTTATGGTATTTCAGTTCTTCAGGAAATACTTTCGGAAGTAAAATGTAGTTCCAGAGAAATTTTGATTGTACTTTGCTCTTTAGTGTATTGAAACCGATGTACTAGTCTTGGTTTTGAGAAGGAATATATATAAATTTCATAACATTACCTACTTATTTCCAGGAATCCAAAATGGCTAGCAGACGCCTTAATATAGTTTACGTTTACTATCAAATAAATAATGAGAAGGAGATATATAATATTTCCGAATGTCTCTAAAAGGAAAAAGAGTAAATAAATTTCTGATATCATAATAATAATGATGATAAACTTACGCTTACTTTTTCTTCAATTATTCTTTAATAAAATTACTATAAATAAATTTACATTGTTTAACACACTCATTTTTTTTTTAGTTTGGAGTCTTAAATTCATGCATTAGTAAATCAATTTTACACAATTTTACTTTCCGTTTGTAACGATAAATGTATACTTAAGATACCTAACAATACTAACGAACATTTTAAAATTAAAATAAGCAAAAGAAAAAAAGTTAAAAAAGACCCAATTTTTGGCCCTTATATATTATATCGTTGACCAATTTTCTCCAAATCAAAAGACGTTGCCAATTAAAAAAACAAGCCAAATCTTGTCATCGTTATTATTATGTGAACTCGGTAATTTTCCACTATTGGTAACATATCGCGGCATTTGGCAACGTCTTTAGATTTGACGAAATCGGTCGATGGTATAGTACCTAAGTACTCAATTTTTTATAGATTCGAACAAAATTTGTAAAATATCAATTTTTAATTTGAATTGTTATGCATAAGAAGTAAAAGATAGGTCTGTAGCAGTACGACACATTCTAAAACACATACAATTAATTATAGACCGACACATTCTGAAAAGCACACAGTATGACGATGAAATCAGAATATTACTAAAACAAAAAACTAACATTTAAAATTCCACAAAAAAAGGAAATCATTATGACTTAAAGAGAATATTTTTGATCAAGAACAAAATAAGTTTGATATAAAATTATGAAACATATTCTAGAACTTTTAGGGTATGATTCATATAAAATACATCAATAATACTCCCAGTCTAAGAAAGGAAGATTTGGAAAGAGCACTCAGCTTTTAGTAAGAGTCATTTGGCATTTATTTTAACTAACATAGATTTAACAGGATGCAAAGGAAACGTTGCGTATTCATTTAAAACCTCATTTAGAACAATTTTCTGTGAGAGGCAATTTTTCATCGGGACAATGCGTCGGCCAAGTCATCAAAGCTTGTTCCCAGATGGAAGTAATATCTCTTTTATATGGGGACGCTAAAAGCTTAGATCAATAGTGGATGTCTGGGATTTCCTGAAATGTTTGTTCACTGGCTTCTTTATGTTAATAGTAAGCGAAAAGATTCAAGTAGGAACCATTTTGTAATGTTTTATACTAGAACTTAAGGGAAAAAAATGTAAAAACATGTTGTAAACCTAAATGATGATACGATTGCGGGGCTGAAGAAAATAAAACTCTTCTATTCTTTAGAGAATTTCTGGAATAAATAATCAAAAAATGTGTGAGAGATACGAAAGAAATCAATTGATAAAATGTTTGTTCTTTTGCTTTTTATGTTAATAGTAAACAATGATATTCAAGGAAGGAAACTAAAAGAACCAATTTGTATATTTTGCATTATGCAGTACACATGTGGCAACTTAAAGAATGATACGATCAGGAAACTGGACAGGATACAACTCTTTTATTTTTTACAAACTTTTCTTTAAAAAAAAAAACAAGAAATAGTCATTTAATATATAAGGGAAGAAATAAAATAAAATAATGTATTAGGTGTGTGCCAGTAGAAACTCGCATTGTTTGGTATAAATTCAACTTCAATGAAAGTATACTTGTTATACGGAATAATCGAAATATTCGTCATTACTACTATGGTTTTTTACCATTCACTGGGTAGATGATGAACGTCTTTGCGTCAGAAAATTTGCTGGTTTCGAAGCAAACTAGTCATTCAGCCATTTTCACACATCTTTAACTTTCGCGAACCGTTGGTCTTTCTAATAAGACGACATCGATCTGAATAAGTGGAAATCAGAAGGAGTCACAAGTCCGGATGCTAAATAACTTCCCAGTTTAAGGGGAAGAGTCCACGGGCTCATTTTGTTGTATGTGGGCGAGCATTGTCATGTAACAATATCACTTTCAGCCTTCCTTGGCCCATAAATGGTCTTTTTTCTTCCAGAACATCACTTAGTTTGATCGACTGGGCATGGTAACGTACAGCTGTAACAGTTAGATCCCTTTCCAGAAGCTTGTTGTAAATGATTTTTTCTAATCTCACCAGACACACAGCAATACTTTCTTGGCATGCATGTTCGGTTTTGCATATGATATTTATAGCCGGTGTAGAATAATCCATGCTTTTCTATGTTTGGGATTGTCATATAAAATTACTTTTCATCACCCGTAACGATTTTGTGCAAAAATTTCTTTCTTTTGTATCGAGAAAGCAAATTCATGCAAATGTCGTTTCTTCGGCTCTTGTTTTCTCGTGTCCGCTTATGTGAGCAATCTATTTTCTTTCCTTCTGTATTTTTCCCATCGCATACAATCGAAGAGATATAGCTTGGTGTGAGTGATTCCTAACTACTCTACAAACTCTTTTTGAGTTCGATGTAGCGATTTTCATCTAGTGGAACTTGGAAGTTCGTCTTCAAACTGTTTATTGTTGTCACGAAATATTGTATAAACCACTTACTTACTATTGAATAACTCACTAAATACCTATCACTCCACCCTAAAATTAATTAATTGAACAACATTTTTTTTTTATTTTAAAAATAGAATAGAATGCAATGGCTTATCAACATTATCTCTTATAAAATTGATAAACAAAGAATGGCAACTGAAACTTATGTCAAAAACAGCAGTGATTAAGCTACATATTGTATATCTTAAATGGCGGGCGAATGGGATGCATTGAAGAATGTTCTTTAATGCAACCAACTTCAAAACCGAGTTTCTGCTCTTCCACACTTATTAGTTCAAATGAAGAAATTAAACGAATAATTTGATTTCTGAAAATCAAATAATTCTTTTTATATTTCAATTCTTTTGAATATTTCTGCGACATTTTTACATTATTCTTTTGAATATCTTTTTCAAAAAAGTATTTGTCTTTTGATATTTGAATAAAAATATAGAAATATATGTTAGTATCGTAAAGGATAACCCCATTCATGAAATGTGTTAGAAAAGAAAGCGAAATTGTTTCTTTGTTTATAAAGTTTTATTTACTTATTATAGGATATAACTAATCGTAAAATACATCCTAAAAACTAATCTGACAAAACAATTATTTTTTTTTTAAAAAAAGATTATTTATAGCAAAAAATTTAATCTTATATCATCATTAATATTTTACATGATTTAAAAACTTTAATGGCAACAAAAATAACTGTAATCTATCAGTTATTCTTATTAGAAAAATTTTATTTTTGGAATACTTCAGGGCAATCATATATGAATTAATATGTTTCAAGAAAGATAAGATACAAACGTCTTTAATATTTAATCTTTTCCTTTTCATCTTCAATTTTCCTACTTTATTCTTATTATTTACTTCTAATTATCCTCCTTATTAGTTATTTTTCACTTATTATGTTTCATAATTAAAAGTCGGCAGTTAGAAATAGGTAATTAATTTGTTTTTTTCATTATTTTATTGTTAGTGTTTATTTTATTGATACGACCGTTTTATTATTATTTGTTTTAAAATCTTATAATCATAGAAAATAAAAATGACGATTTAAAAACTTAATCCCAATTTAAATGATAAAGTAATAAGAAGAAATTTAATAGAAATCGTGTGTTTGAAACTGTGTTTCGTCGTCGAAACTAACATTTAAATATATATGTAAAAAGAAAATATGTTTGTTCGTTTTATTTACAGAAATTTATACTTCTGAAAATCGTATATTTTATTCAAAAAAAGACGAAACTCTCTCAACTTGAACAGATATATTCTGTTTCGGAAATATGATGTATGAAGCAATAAATAACACCAGTGTTTGAACTTTTTATTTTAATCTAATAAAATCGTTCCTTATAAATAATGTTCCTCTATTCTTTACAACCATTGTTTTAAGATTTAAATTAGCAGCACTAAATTCATATATTTTCTACGCACTGTTTAAGTTCATTATCTGATGTCACGCATAATATGTTCTGCAATATAAATCACGTTTAAGTTTAACAAAATACTTAAAATGAGGAATTGAAAATATTAGTTTTTGTTTAGAATAAAGTTTACTACCTCAGCTCCGTTTGGTATTTTAAAAAATTTAAATTAGATTCGAATATTAATACCATTTTTGATTCTTAAAATTTACAAACTCGTGAAATAAGCTTTCTTTTCTGTTTTAATAGAATAAAAAAGTAACAATGGCATTTTTAATAGCTTCGAAAATAAACAATCAAATCGATTAAAACCATTTCGGATATATTTTTTTTTTTCGTTTGCAAAATATCGAATAATTAATTATCATTAACGGAAAATAAAAAAAAAGTCTGCGAAAAGAAAGAAAATATATTAACTGTTCACGGGCTTATAAAAATTCGAAAACAATGAATTTCAATTACATAGGATAGAAAAATACTTCAGAAAAAGAAAATTTGCAAACAAAGAAGGATATTTTGAAATCTAAGTAAATAAGTACTTTTCGGTATCAATGCTTGATGAAAATATTTTTTAACGTTGGATACACATTTTTCATACAAATTAATCATAATTATTTGTTACAAAGGTTATTGTTATGCTCGTATTTTGTGATTAAAAAAAAATTCGTTAGCCTCGTTTTAATTTCAAATATAAATACTTCAAGCGAATAATTATTTAATCGTTCTACGAGCTTTATACTAATAGTTTTAAAAATATAAATCTGACAATAGGAATAATATTTATGAATTAGTAATTTTTTTATTAGTAAATTCTATGAATCTGATTTATGATATTGTAATTATAAAAAGTAAATGCAGAAATATGCATTACATGTAGAAAGTATTTAATTTCTCAAGCTATATATTAATATTTTAACGAAGTATGATGAAATACCTCATTGTGCAAAATGTTATCTGTTTCATTTGTTGTTCTAATTGATGCAAAAACTAATTGAGACAAAAATTTATAATTATTATGGTTATGAGAAATGCCTACCCTAAATTAGATTCATAAAGATATATGTACAGGCTTTTCAATAATTTGAATCGAATTGTTTTCTGAAATATTAAAGAAGACAAAAGCAGACGATTTTCGTTTTTTTGAACTAATTAGTTTTTGAAACATGCATGTTCAAAAATAAAGTAAAGCAAGATCAAATGTTTTTAAGAATACTTAATTTTGAAAATATGTATTAGTTCTTCAATATAAATAAAACTTTTTTGATTAGTGTCGAATGTTTTTTTAAAATTTATCAAAAAATCAAACTTTCTATTAGAAACCACATAGAAATATCCATAATTAGAAATTAAACGCTTTTTATTCAACAGCGAAAAATATTATTAGTGAATTATTACACACCAATTAATTGTTAATTTTAAAATACTGATTAATTGATGTTTGAAAAACTTTTTGATTCCTGACTCGAAAGAATTTTTTTTTCTACTTTATGCAGAGAAGAAAATACTGCAACATTTGCATCTTTCTACATAAGTGAGAGGTATATTTTCACAGTTTCCACAACAACGTAAAACATTTCAAAATGCAAGATTTTTTTACAGTAGTTTCATTATCAATTTCTGCATTAGAATCACTATCCATTGGTTCCGACGAATTAACAATTTCCTCAACCTCAGTTGCTCAGATAGACAGTCCTGTATGGTAATCGTAAATGTATCATTTTCGTAAAAATCTTAAAATATCCCCATGAGCTTAGAAAATAGTTTCCAGTCCTACTCATGACTTACACGTTGGCTTACACTCATGACTCATCTACAACTGTAAATTTTAATAATGGTCTTTACCCTTTCCCATTGAAATTTTCTGCTTTCAAGAAAAGTCTTTTTTATGTTCTGGCCAAGAAAAAAAATCCATTTTTTCTAATACAAACTAATAAGTTTTTTTCCCAGTTGCTCAAATAATTCGTTAATTTGGGGTTTATTATTCGTTAAATAGGGTTATTTTACCTTCATTTTAATCGGGGAAAGAGAAAATTCATTAAATCGCGAAATTCTTTAAATCGGAGTACGTTAAATCGAGGTCCGACTGCATATTCATCCTAGATGATCAAGACCATTGCGGTGTTCGAGTGGTAATCTCCCGAGAACTCGTGGAAGGTGTTATATCTGTCGATTGATGAATTCAAAACTTGATTCAGATAGAGATGCATCGTAAAGGAGCTCATGTCCATTAAATCTGTCCAGGTTCCAAGTCCTCAAGTTAGAAAAATTTGGAATTTTGGTGAGAGGGATTCCAGCTTGATTTCGTTCTCGTAGCTTCATCATAGCTTAACATAACGAAGCTCTTTACCAATAGCCCTTGTGTTGTTTCTAAGCGGTACATTTATTAACAATTATTTCACGATGGTCAATTATTTGTCAAAATGTATGAACGATCTGTTCAGATTTTTTATTTGATTCTCAAAGCTTTAAGATATTGAGATCCATTTCGATACAGATTTAGATATTAAATACAGAATGTATTAATAAATTATACGGAAGCAGAATGTATGAAAGTTGAAGAGTGTTGAAAAACACATGTATATTAAGTTAATTGTATTACAAAGCTAGAGTGAATCCTCTTTTCTTATCATTTAATCTTCTGCATTTCTCTAAATATTAACGAAATTTACTGCATCTTTCCGAGAGATATGAATCATATTAAGATTTTTAAAAAATTTCCCTTGGTTTAACTACTAATTGAGAGTTTATTTCACTTTTTCAATGCGTTATAATTTGCATAAATAAAATAACATTATATCTGTCCCCACAACTTTTTCCCATTCTTTTGATCATTTAGTCATATAATACTTACATAAAACTTTGTTCTCAATTATAATGAGAAAGAATTTCAATACAATTTCATTGAGCATAGATTTAGTAGAATAACTAATTTTCAGAAATAGAATTATTTGTATATGTTAAAATTTTTTTTTGTTAATACCCTATTTTATTTGTGTTTCATTAATTGGAGTTTTATCAGATAAATAATTTTTTGTACTTTATATAGATAATCCAAATATTTCTGACTGGTGTTCTACATTTCTTACAGAAGTTCCCCCTGGTACAATGATTCTGCAACCTGGTCAGAACAAGACTAAATGTGCAGACATATTGGGTATCCAAAATATACCTCCTCCACCACTGCCTCAACGACCCACCACACCAAAAGCGAGCCAAAAGAAATCCCACAAGAAAAGGTCCTCTTCTTCCACCAGGGACAAAAGCAAAGACAAAGGTAAATCCCTTCTGCCCCGTGCCTTGCAGACTTCTCAACCAAAAGCAAGGACCAGCAACAGTACCGGAAACCTAGCAGTTATGTCACTTCCTCCAAATCATCCCTTGCCATCCGATAGTGTGAAATATAATGGAAACAACAAATTGTGGAATAAAAAGCTTCAGCCACCTCAGGCAAGACCAGGGTCCCAGATGGGAAGTAGTCTGGATGGCATGATTCATAGGGAAATAGCAAAGGCCATAAGAGATCGCCATGCTTTGTTCGATCCATGAAGACATTTATGAATAGAAGTGGGGAAAAGTCGATAAAATTACCGTATCAGTTACTAGGTTAAAACAGCAGGATTTAGAACGATAGCAAGCTGTACCATTCAAATATTTGATTTCAGAACTAATATTTTTGAAGTGAAACCATTCATGATTTTCCATTAATTTACTTAAAGAGTTTATGTCTTCTATGCTTGGCAACAAGTTGTTTTGTTTAAGTAATGTCTTCTATGTTTGGCAGAGGGGCGTAGCTACCGCCGCACAATGGTACGGGGCTCCGGAGCTCCAGGGGCCCCAATTGTAAAATTTTCTTTCAAATAAGATTTATTATAGGAAAAAAAGGTCCCGGAGGAATTTTGATATAGCGCCCACTCAAGACTAGCTACGCCAGTGGTTTGACAACAAGTTTTCTTTTGTTTAATCAATGTCTTCCATTTTTTTGTCACAAACCATTTTGACATTTGTAACAAAAACACTGCGCGGATATGAACATCAAGCTTTAACAAAGTGTGATCGATATTGCTTATTAAAATGTTACAAAAAATCGCTCCAGGTTAACTCCAAACTTTTCAGTTTAATAAATTTAGAACTAAAGACAATAATATCTGAAGATTTCGTTTTTGATATTTGATGAAAACGGTTTTCTGACCGTTATAACTGGATGCTACAAGCGATGCTACATACCCAAAATAAGTTGCCAAGCTTAAACATGTTAAATAAATTACAAATTCGTGAATCTAATTGGTGAAAGTGTCAAGCTTTTCGAGAGAGAATATATTTTCCTTTTTTATGGGACAAAAATATAATTTCTCAGAAAATATAAATCAAGGAATTAGGTTCATGAGTTTAATTGGGGACGTGGTAAAGCTTTCAACAATGAAGTGTTCGTGATACTAACCAACATACCAGAAACTTTTACTGACTTTTACATGCAGAAGTATATTTTGCTATACACGTCCTCTCCACAGTTTTGCTTAGCGTAGCTACGACAAAATGCTACTTCATTTTTCTGCATTTTCTACGTACTTAAATTCTACATTCATATGCAATGGTACAACAAGTGGCTATATTCAAAATGAATAGTACAGTCACTAAAATATAAGTATAATGGTAGTTGCAATTTTATTCAGGGTCATTCGATATTCAAAATTTTGTTTGTGAAAAGTTATTATTTATTCGAAAATCAAGCTTCTGGAATGAATACCTCTTCAATGGCATACATCGAAACAAAGTGCAAATGCCAAATTGGAACTTTTTAATGACTGGGTACATCTCATTACGGAGAAAGCAATTATAAAGAATGAGTCAGACTAATGATTTATTCAATAATTGCCTTGGACAGAATCTCGTTTGATATATTTCTTCAATAACTTTACAGAGTTACCGTATTTTATAGAGAAAAGCAATTTTCGAATTGTACCGCTTTTTTT
Organism: Trichonephila inaurata madagascariensis; assembly: GCA_019973955.1. NCBI lineage: Eukaryota > Metazoa > Arthropoda > Arachnida > Araneae > Nephilidae > Trichonephila > Trichonephila inaurata. Next base: position 30,837 of record BMAV01011840.1, on the reverse strand, counting down.
ACATCTCTTGTTACATCCTCGCTCAGAGGATAGAACAGAGACCAATAGCTTCGCATGTTTCGATAAGGCAATTTTGATACATTTTTTTCTAGATACTTTTTGATCTTTTATGAACTGCTGTGAACGGAATTATATACTTTGTATTCTGTAAATGAATATTTCATTGGAAAAATAAAACAATTTTTTAAATATTGGTATGTTTTTAATATGGATATTGAAATTATTTCAGCAATGCTCTTTCAGTTTTCATATTTCGTTTTTTTTTGTTTGTAATAATGTTCCAACTTTACGGATAACTGTCAGCCAAGAAAAATGAAATATATATCGATTTAATACGAATTTTAAATTATATTTTGGAGCATTAAATGAATCATGTTTGTGTTTCTCAACTAAATGGTAAAAGAAAGTGATGATACAAAATTAATTAAAATAGATATAAAGGTATTATTTCATAATTAATTCTAGTGAGTGTATTATCTTTAGCCACATAAATATCAGGTTTCATGAAATTTTCAAATTTTTAGCAAATTATGATGTTTTTCCAGGTAGTGATTCTTTCCAAACAAAACACAGAAATGTAAATAAATCATATATAAATAATTTAAAAATAATACTGATCGATGTAAATTTCAAGTAAAAAAGTAATTAAAAATGTTTTAATAATACATGGTAACGATTAAAGGCGGCCTTTAATCTCTTTCATATATTTAATAAGGCTTCATATTGCCATTTATCTTTCTTTAAATCACCATTTATATTTCTTTAAATCACCATGTGGATGTTCAAACATCCGACTTTGTTGGGTACACTACTCTACGCATAAAATACATCAACAATAATAAATAATGTGAGGGGGAAACGTAGAATATACATATTGAGCCTTGTTAATTCATGATTTTTCCATCATAAAAGTAAAAAACAGAAAATAAATGTGAAATAAGTGAGATATTCATCATGTAGATATATGTACTTTAATACTTTAATTTTTAAACCACATCAATTTTAAAATATTGATATTGATTAATAAAATTGACTATATGCATTTTTTTAAAAAAGATGAGCATCGTTATACGCTATAATTATACCCTAGAGCCTAACACAGGATCTCTTGCATTACCTTACTCAAACATCTTTTTCTCTCGTTATCCGCATACATTTTTTCTTCTCTTTTTCACCTCACTTCGTCCATGGGACCCGAAAGAGTTGAGTGGAGATTGATTGCATGGCAATGTTCAACATTATTTTTGAGACACTAATGGTTCAGTAGGAATAGTAGCGATTCTTAGTGAGTTCTCAAGGTACTTGCCGGATACTTTGATTTTTATTTTGTTCTTGGTGCTATTTATTTATCTAAAAGGGCAATCTAATAAAGATCAACATTTTTTTTATTGTAGTTTTATACAAGTAAAAATTGGCAGGTTATATAATTATGTTGATTTATAATGGAGAGGTAATGTCCAAAAATTGAACTTATTTATAAATATGTGTATTAAATTGTAATAAAAAAAATGTGCATTAAGGTATCACTTACTTATATTTCGTTATTCACAGGACCTGTTTATTGCTAAAATAAAGAACGGAACAAAACAAGTCTTAATTTGAGAGATACCATATTTTTCAGTTTTATTTAGGAACATTGTGTTGATTAGTTCCCATCTACGTTTCAACTAATTTAAATGTTTTGGCATAAGTTTTGTCTTTTATTTCCATAAGTGATTTCATATATTTTTAACATTTGACCTTAATTTAGCCATTTTATTTTCAAAAAGTAAATAATGTCACCATTAATTTAAAGTTATCCTGGAATTGGTGACAATTTGGCTTCCTCAAATTTACAGCGTTGATGACAATCTGTAAGGGGTATTAGCTAAAATTTGAGCGTGGACGTTTTTGGTATACTATTCAGTCCCCTCTTTAAAATTATGACTACGTAATTATGATGAAATATAAAAATAATTTGTATCACATTCTATTATTTTATAAAGTTCATCACTTTTACCCATTATAGCATAAGACCAAAGCTTTGAGCGACACCAAATATATTTACAAAGGACAAACAAACGTATTTTTCACTGTTCTGGATTAGTCTTCTGGTTTAGTCGCTTCTTTAACCCATTCAGGACCAGACGATATTTCCTGTTAAGCCTAACTTCATTTAAAAGCTCAAATAAAATCATTACTGTTATAAAATACGCCAACGTTTATAGTTTATTTTTTCCAAAAAGTCCATAAGTTAAATTAATCCACCATTTGATCACGAGCTCAAACAACAAAACCAACCCACATTTTTACCTTTTCCCTAAGTGATAAATATGTGATCATGGTCCTGAACGGGCTTATGACGATAAAGAAAATAATTCTTTAGTGGCAAATAACATTAATACTTCAAATAAAAATTGTCTATTAATTTATATTAGTAACATCAGTACTTTCTCGATCCCTGTAACATTATATTTAAAATTAGCAATTCTACTTCTCCAGACCTTTGCCAAAACATTTTTGAATTTCATCAATTCCTCAAACTAGATTCTGGTGAGATAAACTAAAAAATTTTTTTAATCAAGGCAAAATTGCAGCCAGCACTCGTTTCATATGCTGGTAAATAAGATCTCTATCGGCGAATGAATTTTTAAATTATCAGGGTTTGAAACCACATTATTTTTTTTAATAAAAATATAATTAATTAATAAAAATTTTATGACTTTATAAGTGAAAAATTCATCGGAAATAAATTAAAAAATAACACGTTAAAATTTCATTTGTAATATTGTTAATGATATTTTTAGTCTTTCTAAGAATTTGCATTTGTTAAACAGCATTTATCGCTAATCTAGTCTACGGATGAACAAGCCCGGTTTGGGAAAAAAAAGAATATATTAATTTCGCGATACAAGAAAAAATAAGTGACAATAAAGAATAAATAGCTTACTTTTAACAATAAAATTAATTTAATAATACTAAATTACATAAGTATGAAATTTATATAAATTCTACGGATTTATCACACACACACAAACTGGTATTTTATTACCTAACTATTCTTAGGATTCCATAAGGTTTATTTTCTCTTATGTTATCAAATTTTTTTTAAATAACTATACGAATGAAACAATATTTTGACATGTGTATTAAAATGAAAAGGAGTAGTGTTTTTTTTTTATTGTAATGTTTATTTATTTTAGCCATTAATCTTTTAGTTTTTACAAGAATATAGCAAAGAGGGGTAAATTTTTGTCGAAGTTAATAATGTAATGATTGATAACAATTTGAGAAGACATGTTTATACAAGAACATACAAGGTCTGTTCAAAAAGTATTCGACTTTGAATTTTCCCGCGCACAATAGACATTCTAAAGCGGCGCCACTGAGCACAGCGAAAAGGTGACAGCTCAATGCACATGCTTGAATTTTTTCAATTTCTTTCAGAGTACCAGTTCGTTTAATGAAGGCAGACCAGTGAGATGCTGTCATATACGTTCGTCAGATTTTTTTTATTTGTCTGAAGATGACTGAACGACTTGAGCAATGGTACTGCATCAAATCTTTTGTCAAAAGCTTCGAGATTTTCTAAGTGAAACAATTAGTAAGATTCAGCTAGTGTTTGGAGACGATGCTACGGGGGTTACACAAATTAAGGAAGGATTTAATAGATTCAAAAGTGGCTGCACGTAGGTAGTGGAAAAGGTGGAAAATTTGATAACGAAAAATCATCGTTTAAGGTATTCGACTACGTTCGGAACCGTGATTTTGCAAAAGCGTATAAATGGATAATATTTATGATATTTAGTGCCACTTAGGTTAGAAAACGTATATAAAATTGCTTTAAGAATAGTATTAAAATAAAAATTATTTAAGTACAATATTTTGACAAAAAATGAACATAGAATGACCCTTTTTCAAAATGTTCTCCTTTTGTGAAAAATGCTTCTATTGTAATAATATTTTGCCTGTATATAGCTCAGACCTCTGTACAGAGGTTCAACTAGAATTTTTGAAATATATAACTTAGAAGTGGGTTTATCCATGTTTTACGACAACAGAGAGGAGCAATTTTAAGAAAAAAATGCCGATTATTTCAATCGGTTGTAACTCTGAAAATAATGTGAATTCTTCAAAAATCATAGTTGAGCCTCTGTAGAGAGGTCTGAGCTATATACAGGCAAACTATTATAATAGAAGCATTTTTCACAAAAGGAGAACATTTTGAAAAAAGGTTATTCTAAGTTTATTTTTTGCCGAAATATTGTATTTAAATCATTTTTTTTTGTCAAAATGTCCTTGAAACAATTTATACAAGTATTCTAATCTAAGTGACACTAAAATATCATGAAAATTATCCATTTATGCGCATTTAAAATCACGGTTCCGAACGTAGTCGGATACCTTAATCGTATGAGATACTACTGAACAATGTGAGAACAGTACAGGTTCTCCATATGTAATTTTGTGTGATCATGTGCCGAGCGGCTGCAAAATTTGTTCCCAAGCTTCCGTCGGTGAAACAGAAAGAACTCCGACTTGCATTTGCTCAGGACTTGCTGGAAACTATCATCGCTGAACTTTGGCTTCTTGACACTTATGGCTGTTCCCGAAAACGAAAATACCTTTGAAAGGATCACGTTTTCAGAGAAGAGATGAAATAAGGCAGAACGCAATAGTGGAGTTGGACACCATTCCAGAAGAAGCCTTCCAGAAGTGTTTTCGACGATGGAAGGAATGCTAGGCTCAGCGTATGAATTCGCAAGAGGCCTGCTTTGAATTTGATTGGGATCTTAATCCCGCAAAGTAACTAAGATATTTTTTCTGGCCAAAAGCCGGATGCTTTTTGAACAGACCTTGTATTTTTTGCTCTCTGTTAAGTAAATCAATATTCTGTTCGTTTATGAAGTACTATAGATATTGTTAGAAAAATATTTTTGGTAAAGGCAAATTATTTGCTTTTTATGAATAATGATGACTATAAATACATAGAATTGATGTGTGTTTATAAATAAACTTCGAACATTTTGAATCGAAATTTGACTGACGGAAACCGAAATATCTTCAATAAATTATTCGCTGCTTTCCTGGTGAAGTAACTTTAATGCATTTTTAGTTTATTATGAATATATAAAGAAATATTTACCACAGTAAGGTTTTATACATAACATTTCACTCTAAAATATACTTGAAATTTCAGACCATAAATGAATAAAAATATATTTAAACTATCCTTCACCGTTCCTAGCTTTTTAAAGCGATGTTTCAAAGGCACTTTTGGTAATTTTTCTTTGTTACAAATACTAGTAGGATTTTGGAAGACATCCATTTTCTATACTACCGTCGTTATATCGCTTTTATGTCACGGTGGAATCTTTCCATCTGCGTTTTAGTAACTTAAGGTTTAAGATATTTTCTGGAAAAAAAGGGCTCAAAATGAATATCCTGAAAATGCACTCTCAAGTACATCGAATAAAATAGTTCCATTTTGAAGCAAGTCTCACATTATTTACATAGAGTCTGGGGAATTTTACCCAAAACTTTTTTAGTTTACTAAAGCTCTTCACATATTTTTCTTTAACTTTGTATCTTCTTCACACAATATCTTTTATCTTTTGTAGCGAAATACTTACTAAACATTTTGGAAGTTTCCTCTGAAACATAACGTAATTTTCTAATTAGATATTCAGCCGTTAGAATTTTCTTGAAAGTCAAAAGATTTTAATTTGCGAAAAGTCTTCTTTAAAATATCCAAGTAATTTTAGAGCCTTAAATAAGATTAAAAATATTTTTCTTCGAATAAGTTTTTCTTAAAAATTTATAGTAATTGTTCACATTAGCGGTCTGGGTAATTTTACAAGTTTTCTTGAAAAGGAACAAAAAATAAAATTTAAACGTACTTATATAAGACGATCATTCACACTATTTTGAAAAATTTGCAAACGACATTTTAAAATCCTTATTAGTTTATTTAAGAATACGTAATGAACGAATGATTCGTGTTTTCTGTCTATTATTCAGTTGCAAAAATGAGATATATCAGATGATATTACCTCAACAGTTTTAAGGACGTTGCAGTATGAAAATTAATTCAATTGCAATAGAATAAAGAAATTATATTGCAAAAGAGTCCTTTGAAGATACAATAAAAGCAAACAGCATCATTGAGCTACATCTGAAATATGAACATCCTTTAGTAAAACATTCAGTTATGCAGTAAGAATTATTTCCGCCACTCACGAAGTTGCATACAGAATAATCATATAAAATTAATAACGGAAGTATCCTTCGCCTTGATTCCAGATATTTAATGATAGTGAAATATTCGACAGCCAAATTCTTTTGAATGAGCGAATGTTTTTGACCGTTGCACTCTAAAGCAACATAGATTTCATAATTTAGAACCTGGTCAAGCAACGTGGACACTTAACCAAGCACCATACTCTCTAAATTTCCACGTTACATATCAACGAGAAAGCATTTGACTTTCGACTGATTTAATGTGCATCAACTTCTACGTGGTTGTTTTGAGTGTTGTAAAAGTTTCGACTTATAGCGCTCTTTAGATTAGAAAAGAGGGCGCTGCTGTTGATGACAGAACTGGAATTCCATTGAGTGGAAAAAAGAACTGGAATGGAGAAGCGTGGTCATGCATATGTCGCAGGAAAATAATGAAATTAGGACTTTCATCGAATCCCTAAGGGAGAGGGTCAATTCACGCAAGATGTTAAATTAATGTCTCTTGGAGGTCATTTCCCTTATGTAAGTGATTTGATCAAATCCACGTACTGTTTTAGTGAAATGATGAAATGAAAAAGTCAGCCATTTTTTAAAGATATGGGGGTTGATATTTAGGGGATTGATAGTACTACCTATATGGTTAGGAAGTACAAGGACTCGACACCCCAGGTGTCCCCCCGCCGGAGAGCATTATGCCAATGCAAATCCTGACTAGTTTATTTCATCATTCCACTGAAACAGTTCAAGGTTTGATAAAATCACTTACTTTCATCATGGAAATGACCTTGAAGAGACGTTATTTTAACATCTTGCGTGAATTGATCATCTCCCTTAGGGTTTCGATGAAAGTCCTAATTTCGTCATTTTCCTGCGACACATACATGATGGTGAAGATGTCTGTAGTTTTTCCTACGATTCTATGCTGTGTATAATTGTAAACAGAGTTGTGTGTTTAAAGGTTAATAATAAACGGTAAATCCAGTAAATACTGGTAATGTTCTTAATCACCTACATGACGTCTTCACAGTGTTATCAGCACTCTACAAAGCTGGCTACGAATTCGTTACCGTGGCCAATAAGCTGCCATAGTCACCGAAATTCTGAAATAAATCTCATTATTTTCAATTGGCATAATGGCTTTTCAACCACCTTTCAATGGCTTTTTCAATTCCACTTTTCGCCAAAAATTTAATTTTCGAAAAAGATGTCTTCAACTTACAACTATAGCATCAAAGAATAAAACACTATCCAAGGTAAATATTTGGTTAAAAGGCTTTACTACGTGAATAGTGTTTTCACTGACTTTACTAATATACAGAGTGCAACATATTTTAACATGGTCCATATCTGTGACTGAAAAAAATCCTTTTTTTAAAGTTTGCACATTAAATTTTTGGATTGTACATGTTTATTCAGTTAATAAATGTTTTTGTATTGAGGTACAAAAAAAGCATTTATTAACGCTTTAAGTTTCAAAGAGTTGCATGATAAAGGAGTAAACTACATCCAAACAAAATAAATAGGATACCAATTAAGACGAACAATATTTACAATAGAACTTGAGACTGGATCTTAATTCTGGAAGGAATAAAATTAAATACCCAAGTAAAACTTTCAACAATGAAAGGGGAAAACAAACAAAACCATACATTATACACTTCACAAAAATGCTTATTTTTGTCAGGTTTATCTCGTCCATTTCAACAACTATTAGCACAATGTGATCTTCTGCGGCGTCCCCACTTTACATTAACACTTTCTGATTCGAACGGTACAGTATATTTACCGTTTCTGTAATCCTCATTCTTCATTGCCATTTTGAGATTCAGAGAGGAAAAGCAGTTCGGAGTACCATTTTAAGTATTTTTTGATGACGGAAACTATCCTTCCCGTATTTTACTGTGAAGCAGTTTGAGAACATTTCTTACGTAATTATCATTCAAATTTATATTACTACAGAGATTTTTCTACTTGAAAAAAAATAGCATTGCGATTATATTTAGATTGCACTATCCTGTTGAGTGTAGCACACACACACACATTTTATTGCATTATTAATTTCTATTAATATATAAATCCTCCTATTTTTAATCCTACTTAGAGTAATCCACCTTTATATTATGATTCTAAACTGACATTTTACTATATTTGAAAGCTCTTACAAGACCATAAGGTTGCTAAGAGTAAGTATTAGTATGTAACTTTTAGAGTTTGCTTAGACGTACAATAAGTAAAATCATAAGAAAAATGCTTAATAATAAGTTAGTTTTTTGGATCAGAATGTCAATTTAATTCGGATCAATGTATAGTTTTATCATGCATTTGTTTTCATTTATTCTAATATACTTTGTTATAGCCCAAAATAAACTTACAGAATAATATAAAACATGTGAGAAAATACAGTAATATATTATTGCACGAAGCAATAAAACTGAAATAGTAATAAGAATAAGAATACAGCCCAAGAATATTTTATTATTAGAGCCAATTGATTTGATAGTTTATTTTCCAAGCGATCCATTTCCGTAATTGCGTTCGGCGTATGTTCTATTCTGACATTCTGTACAAAAATTCAGACAAGTTTATAGTTAAATATGGCAATCACCAATTTTAAAAACGGGAAAATATTCCCCTAGAGTGGTGAAAGAGTTAAAAATAATTTTTAAAACTGTTCGAAATTTTAAGAGCAAAAAATATATATATATCTTATAATTGTACATAATATCTATCCCGAACTGTGTTCCAAATTTGAGATATTTAACCCTTTATCTTCCGACGGTCCTTATAAGTATCACTCACTTTAAAATTGCAAAAATAACAATTTTTACGAATATCTAACGATACTTAGCAGGAATATTCTTCAAAATCTACTCTTCCAAGATATATGGCAGCATGGGTTCTATGATGAGTATTTTAGCGGGAAGGCGAATAGTTTTACAACAGAAATTGCGTTTTCAGGACATTGCAAAGATTGTCATTTTTGTTCCGAAAACGTAGTTAATGTCAAAATATAAGTGGTTTTTGTATGTAAATGAAGACCTTAGAAACTGATTTGACTATTTATTTTAAGTACAGTGTATATAATTAATTTTACAGTTGATTATCTTTAATTAATCAATTAGCTCTAATGGATTAAATTTCCCAAATTGAGTATTTTTTTATGTACATCCCTTAAATTTCAATGTAGTGATTCAAAAAAGAATATTGCATGAAAAAACCAGTAAATCATAATGCGGTAGATAAAGGGTTAAACCAACGCCTAACATTAAATAAACGCAATCTCTTTTCTTTCAATACACTTGCATATATAATGAAAGTTACTACCAATCAACTCCTGCACATTAATCAACTTTCATTTACATTCCCATTGTTAGAAAATTAAACAATCTATTCATCAAGTTCTCCAACAGTGCCTTCCAGAGATGGCGTCTGTCCCTCGCTGGTTGTAATACCACAAGCAATCAGATGTCGTCCTGAATTCATATCAATGATTTCATGATCGTGACAGTGATTTCAATGCATCCAACCAGTTTCTGAAGATCCCCAATCTTAGTCGAATGGATTGCCTTTGAGTAGAGATTGAGAGAGCAATTGAAGAGATTGGCTATCGCAAATATTCGAGAATTACAGAACGCAATTACAACATCCTAGCTTAGCATACACGCGAACCGGCACTGACTAATCATTAAAATTACACATCCAAGCCGTTATAACCCACAGTTTGAAGGGAAATAAACTTTTCCTTTCATTAATTAAGTGCTTATGATTTCGGTTAGATCTGGCGAGCATTACTTGGAAGTAATATTGAATAATATATGGAAAAGAGTTAGAAAATGCATGTTTTTAGGTATCTGAAAAATTTTTGAGTACTACAGTTAAACCTGTTTTTGTGCGGTAGATAGAGACCGCATAAAAGAAATCGCACAAAAAAAATATTCTAACATTTCATAAATTTCATCAGCGTTTCTCAAACTGTGGGGCGCGCCTCCCTAAGGGGGCGTGATAACTCTACTAGGGGGGCACGAGCATGTTGAATAGTCGAAAACAAAAGATTATTTAAAAAAATTATTAATTTACTGAAAGTAAACAAACAAGATACATTCGGACATAAAAAATAAAATACACATCCACACTGTTAAAATACACTTATAAATGTATCAGTACTGTCACACACAATGTATTTGATAATTATTTTAACAATACTAAGAACAAGTTTAATAATTATCAGTGACCCTACGGGCTTGTCATGTATAAAAGTTATATACAAAAATTAACACTTATCCTGATAATTTTTTTTGTATGGTTTATAATTATCCCTTAACTACCGATTAAAAGTTTCTCTATTCACTCCCCAATGCCACTGTTTTCCACATAGGCGTTTGTATGTGATATATTGAAGACAGGGGAGGGGGAGGAGGGAGAGAAAAGGAATAAATATATAAAATAGAAAGCGAATCCTCTGAAATAAGTAAATTCTTGGCAAATACTGTCAAGGTCCTTTTATTGCATTCCAAAGCCTTCGGAATAATTTTTTGTATAGAAGCCCACAGGAAAGATAATACTTCGGAAATACGTATATATACGTCCGGGACAATTAACGCTTTGGCTGAGGGAGACGTTAATATACTTCGGTGGCACTTAAGAAGTTAAAGTCGTATTGTAGCTTTAACGTCAAATTATAGTGTTATTGAATTCAATACAATGATATTATATGGAGAGGGGGCGATGAAAATTATGATTGAACATTGGGTCGCAAATATTGAAATTTTGAGAAGCACTGACTTACATGTAACAAACAATTTCGTCGACATACTACAAAATTTTTTATGCGGTGGAGGGGGACCGCATAAGAAAAAAGCCACACTTATTAAATATGTCAATTATTTACGAAATTTATTAGAAAGTAATTTCCGTCAAAGTAAATAATTTAAATTCCACAAGGAAACATTTTAAAAACATTTAATTTCTCATTGTATACACGGAGAAATTTTCAAAATGCTTATACATAATTCACTGCTACTCATCGTAATCCAAAGCGCGCATCTTCTTGAGATGAATTAGTTCCAAATCACTTTCGTGACTTGAAGATAAAAATTCCAATTAATTTATTTTTTGACACCATAAAATAAGTGATAAGTTTTTGTGACGATGGTCAGTTGATCAGTTACTAGTGAAAGTCCCGATAACCAGATATGCATGATCGAAGTTCTTTTTTATAGTTTCAAATTCCTTTCGGGATAGTATGTTTTAAGAAAAATGCTTTTCCGATTTGTTGGAAAGCAGGATCCCAGCATATATTGTATCCGCTGTCAAAAAACCTGTTCTTTCATGTCTGTCTTCGTAATCTATCAAATTTTAGTGATAATGTCACTGTCATTAAAAATTTCGTCTTCAAGCAAGTGCAATGAGAGAAAGCAATGAAACGAGCATTGTCGAGAGACTGTTTATAACCAATGAACTGAGTGTCTTGAAGTGCAATGTATGTACATTGATAGAAAATAATACAGGGGAGCCCAAACCGTAGAAATTCATATACCGCATAAAAAAAGATCGCACAAAAAAATCACACAAAAATAAAATCGCATAAAAAAGGACCGCACGAAGCCAGGTTCTACTGTACAGGTTAAATTTTGTTTGCAAAGATAACGTATAGTTTTAGAAGCTATAAATTAAATGATTTAATTTGTTGAAGAAAATATTTAAGTAATATATATTTTTGATAAAAACAAAAGCTTTGGAATTTTCAACAAAAATTAATTTTTTTTCTACAAAAATTAAGTGTTGTTAATCGTTATAATCTCGAATACTTTTAGAAACTCGGATACTTTATCAATTTAAGAGCACATATTACAAGACTTGTAGAAAGTGAAACATGCCCTCTTGTGCGAATGGAAAAAAAAAATTTTTTTTTTAAATATTCACTAATTCCTTAAGGTATCCGACTACGTTCGGAACCGTGATTTAAAAAAAGCGCATAAATGGATAATTGTTATGATATTTAATGTCACTTAGATTAGACTACATGTATAAAATTGTTTTTAAGGAATTTTGACAAAAAATTATTTAAATACAATATTTTGGCAAAAATTTAACTTAGAATAATATTTTCTTAATGCTCCCTTTTGGAATTTTTAGAATTTTTTTAAAAAAATTTACATTATTTTCAGAGTTACCACCAATTTAAATAATTATTGCGTTTTTTCTTAAAATTGCTCCCTCTGTTGTCGTAAAAATAGGATAAACCCACTTCTAGTTAATATTTCAAAAATTCTAGTTGAACCTCTGTACAGAGGTCTGAGCTATAGACAGACAAAATATTATTATAATAGAAGCATTTTTCATAAAAGGAGAACATTTGGAAAAAAAATTATTCTAAGTTAATTTTTTGCCGAAATATTGTATTTAAATAATTTTTTTTTGTCAAAATATCCTTATAAAACAATTTTATACATGTAGTCTAATCTAAATGACATTAAATATCATGAAAATTATCCATTTATGAGCTTTTTTAAAATCACGGTTCCGAACGTAGTCGGATACCTTAATGCTAATTCAGGATCCGAAAAGTTAGTTACAGAGATTCTAAGAACAAAAATATACATTTGTTGGAATAAATGAATAGATCAGTATGTCTACAAAATGAAACAAACAAACAAACACAATATCCGAAAAAAGTTTGGTCCCTTTTAAAAAAAAATTTTCCCAAGTTTTTTTTGAGGTACAATTGAATTTTTTTAAATTTTTCCGGGAAGGGAATATTTTAATTTTTTTTTTTGTCCCAAAAGGTTGTACCTTACAAAGATTCAATAGGGGGCCCCATCTTGATACGGCAGATACCCTAGGCGATATTCCATTTCCTTTCCCCATTTATTTTCCGGAAACCAGAATTTTTCCTTTAAAAAGGAAAGGGGGCGGGGAAAAAGGGAAAATGTACCCTTTTAAAAACTTTTTCTGGTTTCCCCGGTGTTTGAAGGGTAAGGCCCCCACTTGGTAGGCCAATTTTTTTTCCGGTATGAAAAAAATTGCCCCAAATTCCTTCAAACGGGTAACCCGGCTTTGTTTTGCGTTTTCCCCACAGCACAAAATGCCTTCTGTGGTTTGAGGGGCCCACCCCTAAACAATTTTGGGCATACGGGAAAAGGGGCGGATATTTTAAACTTGGGTATCTAGAGCCAGGGCCCAATTTTTTACCACCCCTACATACTGGGTACCTAGAAAAATAAAAAAAAAAAGGGTACATTCTTTTTTTTGGCCCTTAAAAGGCGGGGTGAGTATGGACGGAAAGGAAAAATCGCCAGAATTTTGCCTGCAGAAAAAGGGCGCCCTTTTTGAATTTTTGTAAAGGGACCCCTTTGGTAAAAAAAAATTTGGGTAAAACCTAACTACTAGTTTTAATAAAAAAATTCCAATAGCCTCACAGAGAAACTAGAGAAAATTTTTTTAAAAAAAGGCACAATCTTTTTTTTTCCGGACATCTTGTATATATATACAGTTTTTAATAATCTCTACTACAGAAACAGAAACGTCGAACATTGCAAATAAAAGAATCAAACAGAATTAGAAACTTAGAATATGGTTACAGCAATATTATGAACAAAGCTGACTAAGGACAGTTTTCCATTTTATATAAAAGTGTTGTTTAATCAGTTTTGTGGGTAGCCAACCTTCCTCCTTTCTGTTCATAAGAAAGAGAAATCCTATTGAAAATAATGGATAGAAGTTCTAAATCCAATATAACAGAGGTTCCCAAACTTTTTTGTCTCATAGAACCCTTGCCATGTTTTTCGGTTTCGGGTAGACCCCTGCTTACCTATAATATTGGATTTTTGAAAACTTATCAAATTAAATGTCTTTTTGACAGCTGGTACCCATTTCTTACTTTTAATAGAATTAAATTTCGAACTGTTGAAGTATAAGGGTTTTAAAAATTAAAAAGCATGTTTAATGAATTAAATTAAAATACATTAATTTAATACATAAAGCAACTGTTACATAAAATAACTGAACAACAAACAAATGCTTTTAATGAGAGGGAGAATCTGGTGCTTCAATAACAAATTTTCAGCATTTAATATCAATCTAGTCAGGTTTAACCCTAAATCTCCTTTGTTAGTAAGTGTCCATTTCTATCTTCCCCCTCCCCTATTTTTTGTTTTTGAGATTGGCAAACTCATTAAAAATCCCTCTTACTAGGAAAAGTAATTAAAAACTCTCTCAGGATATTCCATAATTTGTGACAAATAATAGGTATGTCTTTTTAAAGTCAAAATTGCTGACATCTGTTTCTAAACTTTATTTTACGATCGTTAATGCCTATTCTGATGCTACTGTAATATGACGTTTTTTTTTTTACAATGTGATTTCATGAATTCTATCTCATTGTCTACTGTTGTATTACTATAAAAATAGAAGCAATCTCAAACCCAGTTTCAAAATCTGATTATAGGGTATTTGAATGTTGACAGACTGTCTGACAAATTGAGAAAATTTGCGATTTCCAATATTATATTTACTAAATTTAGTAAATACATCAGTTAAATTGGTAAAATCTGGTTTCAACTAGATCAAATTTTTTTTTAAAGATTAAAGTCATGATCTGGTTTAATGAGAGCCACTATTATAGACCCCTATTTACACCTCGAGGACCCCTAAATTATTTTTTCACCGGGGTGGACCCCTTGCAGGTAGTCATAGACCCCTGGAAGTCTATATAGACCACTATGGGAATCACTGCCCTATAAGAAAAAAAGTACTTATACCTAATGATGCATTCAAAAATGCTTAGATCACGATGAATCAGTGAACAATAAACAAGTTTTATTGCCAGATTCGGGACCCAAATACAGATTCAAAGTTACAATTTTATTGGCCTATTGTAGCATAGCAATAAGTATAAAATTATTTTGACTAAATTATAATTATAAACACTAAGTAAATTAAGTAACACTAAGAATATTTTAGTGTTTGTTTCCATTATAATAGTAAGGTTAAAAGGAAATTATTAGAATACATTTTTAAGAACTGCTATTACACCATCCATGAAAGGAATAAGTTGTTAATTTAAAACAAGTAATATAAAAAAAAATTTTAGGGTCAATTCCTACTTAGGTCAACAAAGACAAATTTTATTTTAGTTACTTTTTATTAAATAGTTACAATTAATATAAATATGTATATACATATGACAGATTTACAATATTAAGTGACACAATATAAAACAATTTTCCATTTTCCTTTCTATATAAGGTGTTGGAATATTTTTGTTTGTTTGTCACTGTTTATTCATTCATAAATTTAATTATTCTAATAAAATAACTTGACTCAGTGGCGCAACAGCCCCTGAGGGCCAAGGCCTACTGTGTCCGTTTCAGCATACGTAACCTTGGGCCCTGAGGTGTATGAGCAGATGTTCCGGTCAGGAGGACAGTCTGAAGCGAAACTAACTATATATTTGCTGTTGGACTATTATTTTCATTTGTTACTATATATTCATTTTTTAAATTAATTAGTGAATTAATATTTGAAAAAACTGTATTAACATCAAGTGTCATCCACTACAAGTTTAAAAAATGTATCCGAACTTGAATGGGGGGAATAGATAGTATTTTATTAACGATTGAAAATTTGAACAAGATATATAAATATATATAGGGAGAGAGTGAACTAATAGTAGGAATTGAGAAAGAAGATGATACTAAGAATGAAAGAAAATTGAAAAGAAATATTAATAATTACTAATTATTCTTCAATGATAGCAAACTATTAATCTACAAACAAGAATTTAATCCTTACAATTTAACATTTTTTATGCAGATATTCATTAATAAAATTAATCGGGTACTTTTGATCTATACAGTATTCAATAAGATTTTTATTATTATTTGTTTTTCTGAATTTTTTGGAACAATAAATTTGTTACGTCGTATATTGTAATTTATAATAATATTTCTGAATATTGATTTTATATTATATATATATATATATATAAACAATAGTAATTAGTAATGTCTTTAGAAATACATCTTAATTCTTTTTGTCTTGTTTTGAATGAAGGAGTGAGTTTGGTGTACAACAGAAATTACATAACAGGTATCACACAGACAGGGGGATGCTGTATTGCTTTAATAATGAACTAAATTATATAACAAGTAATATAAAAATAATAAGTAATATTATTTTTAAGTCAAGTCCTACTTAGATCAACAAAGAAAAATTTTATTTTAGCTGCTTTTTATTAAATAGTTACAATTAATATAAATATGTATATACATATGACAGAACCACAACATTAAGTGGTAATTAATTTTTATTCATTATCATTAAAGTATCGTATTGTCATCCAAAACAATCGTGTATATAAAATTTCAGTTCAACTGAATGCTTAAAAACGTGAGAAAAAAAACCTTTTCAAGTTTTGACACAAGTCGCCAACGTGGCTGTATTTGTAACTCTTTAAATAATTAGTTTTAATCGATTAATTTTTATTAATTATAATTAAATTATTGTACTGTCATCCAAAATAATCATGTGTATAAAATTTCAGCTCAATGGAGCACTTTAAAATGTATTTTATTAATGATTGAAAATTCCACCAAGATAAATAAATATACATAGAGAGTGTGAGCTAATAGTAGGAAATGAAAAAGCAATTTTTCATTTCAGAGCAAATTATTTTAGTTAAAAATATTCATAAGGAGAACTGTTGAAGAGTGATAGTTTATTTACGTCACACAAGAAGAAACATGGTGGCTATTGACGACGGACCTCATTATTTTGAGCCGTGGCCAAGTGATAAGGACAACACCTAAGCTGGCAACCTCCTCCAAGCTTCCATACCACACCAATAGGTGGATATTGAACTCGACAAATTTAACGAGCATTAGAGTCTCTTGGTGGCATTAGGGTTCGAACTCATGACACGCTGGCCAAGGAGGACTGCTGTTTGATAATAAAGACTAAACAGATCGAAACGAAATAGAGTTTTTTCACATACAAATGTAATTGTAAATAAGATAATTTAAGTTTCAAAAATTATAGCAAGTATTGCACTTTTCAAAAATTTGAGCAGCAAATTTTGTAAATAAAATGAGAAAAATCTAAGAAGAGATCAAAATGAATTTAATTTTAATTAGTTAATCAGTATTTCACCAGAGAGTATTGTACAATTGTATTTTGTATAAATTACAAAAACACCTAAAAAAAGATTTAAAGTTTTAATGGATCAAAAGGATTGATTTGAAATACTAATAATGATTAAAAATAATACAAAAAAATCATGCAATAATTATTCAAAATTACAGTATCTACAGAGGTATATTCATTTAATTATTACATTAAATATTTTTTAAAATAGAAAAAAAATCTTAAAAAAAGAAATTTTGTATTAAGACGACAAAATAGAAATAAAATGATTAAACTGTTTCAGATATAATTATGCAACAGAATATGATTACTAAATAATAATTCTTATTGAATTAAATAAAAAGTATATATAATTGATGCATCAAAATAATTTAAATAACGAGTGACTTTAATTCGAATATATACTTCAGCCAATATTTAATAAAGCTAAGAAACTTCATGTTTACTTATAAGAGCTCTGCTAATTACAAAAGCAGAAAATCTAGATGCCATTTCTACTATAATGGAAATATCTCTTCAAAGCTGAATAATATAAATATATATACCTCTACAGCAAACATACTGAAAAAAAAAAACATTTGCACAATCAGCAATTTTTTCCTTTTCCATCGCTTACTTACAGATATTACGTCTTTTCCATAAAAGAAACAAAACTACAACTTAAACAGCTCGTGAATACAGTTACAGAGAATTCTTGAGCCTCCTTTTGAAATTAAAAAAAAATGAAAACCCCGAATTCAATATGCATACTCATCGTTTTCAAATATTGAAATAAAATTTCAATAGAAAGAAGGGGAAAAAAATGATTGCGCAAGTAATAATAAAAAAAAAATCGCACAGGCGAAAATTTCCTCAATACTTAAAGGAGAGAAAATAAATATTTCTAAATATTTCAAGTAAGTTGAATAGAAAACGAATCCCTAAATCTTTCACCTCCCTTTTTACCATCTCCTCCCTCCCTCACCTTTTCAACATCTTGGGAACAAATTTGTCTTCCATCTTTTCCATTCTACAACGAGACTTTTCGATCCCCCCTCCCCCTTTCATTTTGTGGAAAAATTTTTCACGAAAAATGTAAAATGAAGAAAAGGAGAACGAAATTAAAAGCTCAGCACTTTTTCCCCGAGTTTCATCAAATTCTTTAGAAACTCCACCTCTTAGTTCTTCTCCCTAACATCTTCATTGATAAGGGGTGAATGGGTAAATAAAATCGCAGGCTGCACTCTTGCAATATCTAGAGAATCACGTACGTGCACAAGTTGGAATGGAGGATTCTGTACGGGAATTTTTTGGTTGCCAAGCTGCCAGGAAGAAGAAAAAAAATCTTAGCTTTATTTTCTTACAGCCGCCATGTACAATATCGAGTAGTTGCTTGTTAATATTTCGTTTTAGTCTAAGGTTGTTTAGTTGAGTTACTGTTAGAATATGAATGGGAAAGATTTACAGAATGGTAAACATTTCCCAGACTGTATATCTCGGACTTCTTTCTCAATGTAGCTTTAGTCATGAGTTTTAAATCCGATGTACCCTTGATTAAGACTAAGAATTTGATAAATGCAAAATCAAGTATCTGTGCTAGTAAAGGTTACAGTTACAGTTTTTATGGGATATGGACCAACAAAGGCTATTATCCCCTAGTAAAGGTTTTGCAAAAAATGGTTTTGGCGGTTGGTGTTTGATATATAGGAGACTTAAATTTAAGATTAAAAATTTCAAGTATTATTATTTTAAATACATTTGATTTAATTTACGTCTCACTTTGATGCAATAGAGTACTATTGGCGACATACAACGTAATTTTGAAGCACCATCAAGTGACAAAGACGACACCTGAGTTGGTACACTCTCTCCAAACTTCTACACTAATACTAAAGGTAGCGTGTATTTTTTAAAAATAGATTTGATTTAATTTTCGTCTCATTTTGATGCAACAGAGTACTATTGGCGACATACAACGTAATTTTGAAGCACCTTCAAGTGACGAAGACGACACATGAGTTGGTACACTCTCCAAACTTCTACACTAATACTAAAGGTAGTGTGTATTTAACGCGAATAAGTACTCTACATGGTGGTCTTCAAGGCCCTCGGTTTCGAATCCGAGACTCGACAACGATGGCCATTTCCTAAATACACAAATGTGTAAGGTCGTTTTCCCTTGCCTTAGCTTTGTAACTGACGATTGCTTTCACCAAACCTCTGAAACGGCTAGTTCAATTAAAGTTTCAGATTTTTCTTTCATTTTCTTCAGCAAAGACGAAAATACTTTTATTTCAGGAAAAAACAGATATTTTTATCAATTAAAATATAATCCTAAGAAAAGATATTTATTAGATTAAAAACTTTCAAAGTATTTTTTAGTAGGTTGTATATTGGCAACTAAGCCTTTGCAGACACGGTAAGTACCCAAACGTGAGAGTTTTTTTACATGGTGGCACCATCTAGAAGTGGCCCTCGTTACCAAATTTCGACTCTTGAATTAATTCTAATTTAAGCTCTCGTCGGATGCTAAATACTGCCTTGATTTAATTTTGCAGAAAAAACTATAGCCAAATTGATCAAGGGATCTTAAGCCTACGATTTGCGTATCCAGAAAATCTATCTACTTTAGCCCCGATCGAACCGCAATCTTTGGACACGAAGTAGGCACGTTACCTCCAAGCCACCGAGCCCACAGCTTTCAAAAGAAGTGCTTTGGAAAAAATTGGGAATTACCGTATATACTCGAATCTAAGCCTCAATGTTAATGCTACTGAAAATCAGGTGTGGCTTTGGATGGGGCAATTCGAGTAATTATAGGTTTATATATGTATTTATATAAATGTTTATAATACTGGTAAAATAACTAATTCCCCTTTTATTATTAGTTCTCATTTTAAATTAATTCCAATTTCGTAAAATTCGATATTGATAAACCATTTTACACCATTTTTCACAAAAATTTGTTGAAATTCGGATGTGGCTTAGAATCGATGGCGGATTAAATTCGAATAAATACGGTAATAATTTTCTTCGGCGACAAGATTCAATTATTGAAAAGTTAAACAGCGTGGAAGAGTGTTCCTAACGACAAACACTGTTGTTATATTTTAATGTAAATATTCTCAAAGTTTGTATTACATATAGTAACTATATTTAATTATTTTATTTACTGTCTTCATGTAAATGAGTCCTTGGATATATTTTGACTTAAGGAAAAGACAGCAAGAATCGTGGTGGCCGTTTATTAAGAAAAATTTTGTAACCGAAATCTTACCTTTTTAGTACTAATCTAGTATTCTTTCGTATACTGCCATGCATTATTTTTAACAACTTCATTTTTTCAGGCAATTCTGAATAAATAGAAAATCTTGTGAAATCGGATACAATATAATCAACATATAAAATAAATTTCAGTTAGAAATTCTTCTTAACATCTCATACATTTCCTGATCAAGAACAACATGGGCTGAAAGTGACGTTGTGAACTGTGTTAAGCGAAGTATTTGTGTTTCAATGTTTTATATCAAATTAAATTTTAGATCTTACTTTGATTTCCTGTTAGACAGCAAATAAGTCTAACAGGAGAGAAGGAAAAATTTCCGGATGACATCCTTTTGTTTACAGATAAGAAAATATTTGCTTTTAGGATTAATAATGGATAAAAAGACAATATTTTTTTCGTAGCTCTCTTATTATACAAGCAATCTTCTTGTATTATTTTAACACTTAGGCCTTCGAGAACTAAATAGCTTTTTAACTTATTTATGAAAGCACAAGTAAGAAATTGAAAGGAACAGGGGTTCGCATTAATGTTGAGAGTGGGGGATAATCAACATAAACATTGTAAAACTCTTTCTCTCACTCAACAACTGTTATTTGATATAATTACAATGTTAATGGTAAATAAACAATAAGAGTGAAATAAACTTCTAATCCAAACTAAAAATAACAAAGATTCACTGAACTCTCTTAATAGATGGCTTCAAGGCACAACCGCGTAGGATCCAACTCAATAATGCCCGAACATCAGCCTCGCTTAGTCGTATTTACACTCAATACACAAGTTTTCAGAACAGTAGATTTTACAATTACTTGTTACTATCTCACCTTCATATCACGGTTCTTCCACAAGGATATATATATATATATATATAGAGGAAACTTATAGTGGTGCATACTATGCCGTATTTTGTCGTGGCGAGTGGTAGATTTTAATGTGGTGAACCGAAGGTAGGGCGTGGCCGATGGCGAGTGAATATGACTATATTAGATACATTTTCCATGTTGGTTGATGTTACGTATTTAATACTATTGATGAGGCAGTTTGGAACATAAATCTAGTTTATTCACATCTTGAAAACACAAACATAAAGCAGGACGGAATTACACATAACAAAGACAACACACAACGCGCGGCAGACGGCTGGCTACGTGATTGCAGAGAGACGAGAACAGAAGAGAAGAGCGCGCGCGATTTTCAAATCTCGGTATTTATGGGCAATGGGACGTCACGTGATTTTAGGAGGTGGATGGAGATAGCTTCTTAAGTCCCTGGTAGGCGGGCAACCAATTAAAATAATTACATGGTTGTCCTGAAGGACTGGACGTTAATAATTCAAGAACTATTACAGATTATTGGAATTATTACATATATATATATGTGTGTGTGTGTGTAATAACTGCCAGTGATTTAATTCAATAGTTTTTTATTTATCTATAGTCCAGTCCTTCAGGACAACCGTTGAACTATTTTAATTAGTTACCGGCCTAACGGGGACTTCTGGAACTACATCCATCCCCCAAATAATGTGATTTCCCGTTTGGTATAAATAGCGAGACTCTGGAAAATCCAGGCCCTTCTCTTATGTCTTTGTCTTTAACCATGTAGTTGACTGCAGCGCGTAGTATCGTAGTTTCTTTGTTCTGTATTGTGTCGTCCATTCCATGCTCTATGTTTAACATGCTTATGTGTTTCAAGATGTGGAATAAAACGGATTTAATTAATCACGAGACTGCCTCGTCAATCTCATCAGTAAGCAACATCCAACAATAATTAAAAATGGATCCAATATTAAGAAATCCCTCCCACGGCCACGTCCTGTCCTTTCGATACAGTACCATCTACTCCTCACGGCATTATAGTTATCATTTCCACTCTCAAGAAATATTTTATAGAAATATTTCATATATATACAAAAAACCCAGTAATTTCAGGTTTAGATAGTTATAAATGGATCTCTCTTGTCTCTTAAAAAACAAGATACTAAACAAGCTGATAGAATTCTTTGAAATATATTATATAACACATTTTTAGACAGATAAAATTGGAGAAATGGTAAATTCATAACTTTAAATAAAGGAGGCTGACATATACGAGTATAACATGCATAGAGTGGCGAAATGTGGAAATTCATACATAAAAACGTAAATAATGTCTAAGATAATGAATAATCAGAAATGTACGAAAATATTCTTAGGTAGCTTATTGTTAGATTAACGTGTTAAGGTATCCGACTACGTTCGGAACCGTGATTTTGCCAAAGCGTATAAATGGATAATATTTATGATAACTAGTGTCACTTAAATTAGAAAATGTATATAAAATTGTTTTAAGAATAGTATTACAATAAAAAATTATTAAAGTACAATATTTTGACAAAAAATGAATATAGAATGACCCATTTACAAAATATTTTCCTTTTGTGAAAAATGCTTCTATTATAAAATAATATTTTGCCTGTCTATAGCTCAGACCTCTGTACAGAGGCTCAACTAGAATTTGTGAAATACATAACTTAGAAGTGGGTTTATCCATGTTTTACGACAACAGAGGGGAGAAATTTTAAGAAAAAAACGCTGATAATTGTTTCAATGGGTTGTAACTCAGAAAATAATGTGAATTTTTCAAAAATCATAGTTGAGTCATTGTACAGAGATCTGAGCTATATACAGGCAAAATATTATAATAGAAGCATTTTTCACAAGAGGAGAACATTTTGAAAAAAGATTATTCTAAATTTTTTACCGAAATATTGTATTTAAATAAAAATTTTTTTGTCAAAATGTCCTTAAAACAATTTTTTACATGTATTCTAATCTATATAGTGACACTAAATATCATGAAAACTATCCATTTATGCGTTTTGTTAAAATCACGGTTCCGAACGTAGTCGGATACCTTAATGCATTACTACACAGATATCATTGCGTAATTTAATGTAATAAAAGAATACTGAAAGACGATATTCTAGAAATTTCTCATTAAAGTACCAAATAATTGCATACTGAAGGAATTACAAATTAAAAACAAATGAAAGGTTTCAATTACATAAAATAGTTATACTCAAGAAAAAAGTATTTTAATATATTAATATATATTTTTTTGCCTAACACATATCGTTTTCTTGTTAATCATTTAAAATATTTCGAAATATTTTTTCAAACACCTGTCCAAACATCTTTTTGTACGATAACAACTAACTAAGAATAATAAATTTTGCTAAGTTCTACTAAAAGCAACGGATTTCAAATAGTATTTGTATTGACAGAGGTGTCGTGTTCGGAACAAGCATATATTCCATTAGAAATCACCATGATCCCTATCACGATACTTTGGATCTCATAATAAAAGTTGAATGATTTTACTATCTATTTTACTGATTCAATTGCTACCCAAGTGCCTAATGTTATGCTACTGTACAACATATCAAACCAAATTTCGTATCTTATTAGAATAAAATTTTAATTAATTTGTAATTCATAATTTATTCTGAAATATATTTTTGAAGGCATAGAATAAAATGAGTCTTCCACGAAACGAGTCACATTTGAAAAGGAAATATAAATTTTTTCCCCAAACATTTAAGATCAAAACCACTTAGGCAATTGATGACGTGGGTGACAGTTTCACATTAAGTATACTTTCAGTAAAATCTTTTAAGATGACTTGTAAGAGTGATAATAGCATAATCTAACAAGATATGCTATGAACTTCGAAATATATGTTTTTAAGTTATATAGTTCAAAATATACAATTTTGTTTTAGAGCCATCTTCGATATGAATTATTTGATTTTCAATTTTTTGTCCAAAGTTCTTCTGATTTACAACTAGATCTTTTAGAAGTCATGAAAAGTACAACTTTTTAAAGTAGCGTTGTCTATTTGAATTTGATAAATATAGTCGCATCAGAGCAATTTTTCTGCTTAGGCACATTTTAAAATTGATTAAAATTCATCAAAATTAGTTTAAAATCAATCCAGCTATCCATTTTCATTAAATATATATGTTCTTTATGATGAGCTTTATAAATTTATGAATGAGACAGGGAATTTAACTTATAATATCAATAGTAAAGCAACAGAAATATGACAAAGAGATAAAACTACCCAGAAATAAATACTTAATACTACACGAAGAAGATATATAAATATATTCTAAGTGTAAAATAAATATATAATGAAGGTGTAAGTTAAATATGTAATAGAAATGTTATACACATTTTGTGAGACTTGATTTCATAAGTTCATGTGTGTGTGTAAACAGTAAGTAATATATCATTAATTGTAATATTTTGGTAAATCGATTTTAAAAGTTTAAAATTTATAAAATTAATAAAAAATGATTTTCTCAAAGTATTTTTAAACTATTTTTTATAATTAAAAAAACAATAGTTTTCATTAAAACAATTCAAATACCAAAAACACATTAAGAATAAAAAAAAATTATAGGACAGAAAAATAAAATTGAAAGATTAGACGATAAGCAACTTAATAAAAATCAAATCATAATCGATTAATATCTTAGTCTTTGATTTAATTTCTAGATCATATCACCAGTGCAGTTGATGATCCATTTTAAAAATTCATTTCTGTTCCCAAATTGGAATACATTATCTCAACTGCTTTTTTTCATATGTTTAAAAAACCAACCACAATTCTAAAAATAGTTCTTAAGTGTTAATCACCTTTATTCAGTGGTAACAGAACTTGATGGTAATAAATGAACAACGAAGTTACCGGGGCGCCCGCCGTTCAAATTTATCGCTCAGGGCGCCACACCGGCTAAGACCAGTTCTGTTGGTGATTGGTCTACAAATCATCCAGTGGGTAGCTTATTCTGCGCATAATGTTTCGCAGCAGCTTGGATTACTCACCCAAAGTGATAAGCTCAAGGGAAAATGTTTTACAATCTTGTTCGTTAATTATGGAAAGAATGACCCCTTATTTTTACCATTGATACTAAAGTTACAAAATATTAGAAGAAAAGTAATGTGTCTGTGTGTGTGTGAAATCTTTTTAAGATTAAATCACTATGCAAACATAATCACACTACATACAGTTTTTTCGAACAATCAAATCCTGAACGGACTTTATTTCAAAAATAGAACGTTTTACTATCCATTATTATTTTTTTAAATTTTAAATGCATTTATTTTGGTTGAATAGTTTAAAGAGTTAAGGTGACTATAAAAGCATGACTTTGAAAAATAGTGTAAATAAATAATTTTTTTGATATTGGATGTCAGTTGAATTAGAATATATATGTTTTAAGAATATTATTAAAAAAAAACGTAATATAACAAAAAAAGAAAAAAAAAATTAAAGTCAATTCCTACTTAGGTCAACAAAGAAAAATTTTAATTCAGTTACTTTTTATTAAATAGTAAAATTAATATAAATATGCATATACATATGACAGAAGAACATTAAATGCCAAAAAAGAAAGCGATTTTCCAACGTCCATGGTGTTGTACTATTATTTTTGTTACTATTTATTCATCAGTTAAATTAAATTATTCTAAAAAATAGTATAGCATGAAGAAGTCACATTCTCAGACATTAGGTCATCCCAGGTGGGATTCGAACCCACGACCTTTGGATCAGAAGTCCATTGCGCTACACGGACACAAGAAATTTGCCTTTTTATGTGTGTATGGTATTATTTATAATATTATATTATGGTGCTATTATTTATATTTGTAATATTATTTTTATTTGTTACTATTTATTCATTAATTAAATTAAATTAATGAATTAATATTTGAAAAAAAAACTGTATTAACATCATGTGCCCGCCACTACAAGTTAAAAAACTTCATTCGAACTTGAGTGGATGAATAAAAAGTATTTCATTAATAAATTGAAAATTTGAACAAGATATTTAAATAAATATAAATAGGGAGAGTGTGAACTAATAGTAAGAATTGAAAAAGTACTTAAGGTATCTGACTACGTTCGGAACCGTGATTTTAAAAAGCACATAAATGGATATTTTTCATGATATTGTGTCACTTAGATTGAATAATGTATAAAATTGTTTTACAGACATTATAAAAAAAAAAAAAAACTTAATTAGTTTTTTGCCAAAATATTGTATTTAAGAATAATATTTTTAAAGTTCTCTCCATAATAAATGCTTCTTTTTAAAATTTTTTTTATATAAAGTAAATACTTTCCAGAGAGTCTGAACTAGGTTTTGAAAAATTCACATTATTTTCAGAGTTACTACCAAGGAAATATAATTATCCGTTTTTTCTTAAAATTTCTCCCCTCTGCTGTAGTAAAATATTGATAAATCTACTTCTAAGTTGTATATGTAAAAAAATTTAGACCTTTTTGTACAGAGGCTTAGTACTAAAAGAAAATATTATTATAATAAAAAATTTTTTTCAAAAAAAGGAGAATGTTTTGAAAAGGGGCATTCTATATTCTTTTTTGAAAAAATTGAAATTTAAATACAATTTTTTTAAAAATTTTTAAAAGTTTTAAAACGTTTTTAATCTAAGTGACACTAAATGTCATAAAGATTATCCATTTTATACGCTTTTGCAAAATCACGGTTCCGAACGTAGTCGGATACCTTAAAAATGCATTTTTTTGGCAAAAATTAAGGAACAATGACGTGTTTTCAAAGCATTCTCCTTTTATGAAGTATGCTTCTATAATAATAACAACATTTTGCCTATATATATGTGTTACTAGAACTTCTATACTGGCATTGAACAAAATTTTTTGAAAAATTTGTATTATTTTTAGAGTTACGATCGATTGAAGTAGTATATTACCGGTGTTTTTTGTTAAAATTTCTCTCCCGTGATATAATAAAATAATGAATAAAAACAATTCTAAATTATATACTTCAAAAATTTTAGTTCAACCCATATAGAACCCAAAACTTAATATAAGCAAAACATTATTAAAAACCTAAGCCTTTACCTCCTATAATGAACCTATATTGCGTTTTTATATAGCGAATTTTTTCCGGGAACCGAGAATTTCACAATTTTCTTCGACAAAAACCCCCAATGCGGTGTTTTTTTATATAACGAATTTTTCTTTTGTGATTCAATTTTTTCTTTCCTTTTTTTTGAAGTGTATTTTTGAACATTTCAAGTTATTCTCTTTTTAAAATTTTATGGTGGTCAAAAAGGGGGCGTTTTGGTGATTGGATGTGAGGCGTATATATTATGAAACAAAGTTTTTTTTCAAAAAAAAACTAAAAAAAAAATTAACAGTTTTTTTTAGTAATTTTTAAGGTCATGTGGTAAGGTTTTTTAAAAATTCTGTTATAAAAAATGTACGCTTAAAATTCGTTTTTTGAATTGAAAATGTCCAAAAAAATTCTTTAAATTTTTTAATTTAAAATTATTTTCTTAATGTTGAAAATCAGTTTATTCCTCGACATTTTTTTTTTTTTTCCCTTCCCTTTTCCTTTCTTTCATTTTCTGATGGGTAAGATATATGAAATACATAAATTTAATTTTAAAAGGTTAAATTAATTTTTTTAAAATAAATATTGGGTTTATAATTTAAAATTTGTTTTATGGGTTTATAAAGTAAAAAAAAAGATAAACCTCTATAAAACTTTTCCATATAACGAACTTTTTTCGGGATTTAGACTTCGTTATATAGAGGTCCGACTGTATATATGTATATATTCTAATTCAAGTGACACAAAAAATTAAAAAAAATTATCCATTTATATGCTTTTTCAAAATTATGGTTCCGAAAATAGTCACCCTAAACCCGAAATTATACTCAAAATAAATTTTCAAAATCAGAGTACTTAACACGATTAAAAAGATGTTAACCGTTTTTGAAAAAAACAAATAGTTTTTTTCAATTTTTTTTTCTTTCGAAACTGAACGATTACAAACAGGATGGCAAAACTCTTTAAGTGCGGTGGAAATTAATTCAAAAAAGACACCACAAATACAACCACAAAAAAAGTTAATTCTGGAATTAGAACACCTTAGATTTTTATATTATCTAATGAACATTCCTTTGCACCTAAATAAAGTAATAACTGCTTATGAAAACGCTATTTTTTTTATTTCTCCACAAAATACTTCTAAGTAAACTAATTCTATATATATATAATTTCTTCTGGCGAAGAAATATTCTTCCAAAAAGTGCTAGAAATTTAAACGTTCGAAGAAGTTAATTCTTGGATTTCCATTAAAGATATTACGGTCTCTTTCTGGCTAGCACATAAATTTTAAAAGAAATCTATTTAATGACTTCAAGGTGAGTTATGATCGTTAATGGCGCTGTAATACCGAAATAGCCGACTTGAATAAATAAAAAAGGTTAAAAATTTTTTTAGCGATGGTAGCGACATCTATGTTTTACATTTTGAATTATTTATTTTCTACATTGCTTTCTTTCTTTTTTTCCATAACCATTTGATTTGATTTTAAAATAATGGAAATGTTTTGAATTTTTATGAATCACACAAATTTACCAAACAATTAACCGTTTTCATACAGGAGACAAAAAAAAAATAATGATTTATAAGCACAACACAAAACATATCAATATAACGTATATGTACGATGAACACATTAGCGCTATAAAAATATAAGAAAAGCTTCAAAATATTTAAAAGAAAAAAGAATCGTCTGCTGAAAAATTTCGTATTAGAACACAAGCCGTAATTTTTATAAATATTTTTAAAAAAGTTTAATACATTATTGGCAATTGGACTAAGTTTCAAGGGGTTTGCAACGTTATTTATGAGCTAATTTTTTACAAATATATCTATATATCAACCATAACAATGATAAATATTTTCATAAATTACCTTTTTAAAACACAGGAGAAAAAATAAACACGATTCAATAAAATAAATAATTTATTTTCCATGTCTTTTGTTGCTTTATCAGTTATAGGTTAATACCTGTAGATACAAAATTTTCAACATTTTCTAATAATAAATACCTTTACTTTAAGATCAGCTAAACTTGATGTTTCTCGGTAGTACACTCTAGCAATTCTGTGCTTTCATCATGTTGATCTACAAAATTATGGCCCGATTTCCTCTTCATTTGAATTAGTATAACAATCTAGCATTACTTAATTATTAATTGTAACTCATTATAAAAATTTAAACTATTTATATATAACAAAACGATTAATACTGCATCCGCCTGGAACAATGCCTAAATAATTTTTTGGTTAAACAAGGATGTTTCAATATAAATACAGTCGAACCCCGTTTTAACAATTCTTTGTCCGACTTTTTGCTTTAAACCCCAAAAAATAATTTACTCCCTTTTTTAAAAGTTCTATAATAAGCAACTACTCGAAAAATATCCATATTAAAAATTAACCTTTTATAAGTTTCCCTTGGGGAATATTTGGACCAATTTTACCCACTTTAAAGTCAGATTTTTTAAAAACTCTCACCACTTTCAACCAATGGGGAATCAAAAATTTCATAATTTTTTTTCCATTTCCGACCAGGGGGCCCAAAAAAAAAAAAAGGATTTCAAGAGGCGTAATTTATTAAATCGTTTCCAAAATTTGGTGAAATTGCATATGGTTTCCAGATTTGGCGAAATTCCTACTCCCTTTTAAAAATTTTGGGGATAATTCCGATGTGGGGCTGAAAAACCTACCCATAAAAAATTTTAAACCCAAAAAGAAAACGCTTTAAATACCTAAAAAAAGAAAAAGTGTTCTTTTGTGAGAGAATGGGGGAGCAATTTTTACCAAAAATGTCCTAGTTTTCAAAATGAAAAAAAAAATTCGCATGGGAAAAAAATTAGTTCCCCCCCGCAAATATTTTTTTTTTTTTTATAAACAATACGTTTGAAGGGCATGGGAAATTAACACTAAGAAAGTTTAAAAAGGTGATAACGAATTGCTTTAAAATTTTTTTTATACCCATTTTTGCCTTTTTTCTACAGAGATAGAATCTTGAAATTCAACGAATGGGACCATCCCAGGCCCCCTAAACGAAAGAATAAGTACCTTTTTAGACCCCTTAATTAATATCCATTGAAGAGCGCAATTTGCAGCCCCGAATTCCGGGCCCCAAAATAAAAAACCGGGTAAATTTAAAAAAAATAAGTATAGTTTTAAAAACTAAAAAAAAAACTTTTTTGTAGATCGAACTAAAAAATGAAAAAAAAATTATAGTTTAAAAAAAACCAAAAAAAGCTTTTATTGAATCAAAGTAAAAATATAAAGAATAATTTTAATATAAGAAT